>CM062817.1:509655621-510212555 GCA_031772625.1 Pinus tabuliformis | reverse complement strand
TTGTCCTCTTTGTTGGCTGCTACCTTGCCTTGATTCGATTTGGATTGCTGCCTCTTTTTTTTCTTGAGCATTGCTGGGCTGTTCCCTTCCACCTCTGTTTTGCCTTTTGCCTCTTCCTCTTTGTTTCTCTGCCTTGACCTTTCCTCTTCCAAAGGACATCTGGGTCTTGAAGGCTTGCTCTAGAGATGAGTTTTCGTTTCTACTCAACCTCTGCTCATGTGTTATCAGTGATGCATGTAGCTCATCAATTGAAAAGTTTGAGAGATCCTTTGTCTCTTCTATGGTGGTGACAATCACATCAAACTTTGAGGGCAGGACCCTCAATATTTTCTCTACAATCCTCCTTTCTTCAATAGTTTCTCCATGAGTCCTTATCTGTGTGACTAGACCAATCACATGTGTGAAGAATGAGTCAATATTGTATGACTCCTTCATGTTCAGATTCTCAAAATCTTTCCTCAGCAATTGTAATTTTGATGTCTTCACTTTCTCCATGCCTTGATAGGCTGTCTTGAGGGTTTGCCATGCTTCTTTGGATGTCTTAGATGCTGCTATCCTTGGAAACACACTCTGGTCCACTGCTTGATATAAAAAAACAAGGGCTTTTGAATCCTTCTTCCTATTGCTCTTCAATAGATCCTTCTCTCCCTGAGTTAATCTATTAAACTGGTTTTCATCTGCTCGTTCTTCAAAACCATCCTCAACAAGTTCCCATAGATCTTGTGAGACAAACAGGGCTCTCATGGTTATTGCCCAGTAATCATAGTTTTTCCCATTAAACTGTGGGAGCTGAGTATTAAACATGCCCATGCTAATGCTTGTGCTAGCCATTCCTTGCATTCTCAGCTATGCCTCTAAATCCTTGACTGTATATTTAAAAAAAAACTAACTGTTTCTTCAGCAGCAACACAAAAACTGGTCTGATAAATACCTGGATCCTTTTGCCTGAGACTTCACTTTGCTAGAGAGGATTTACTGATGCAACAAAAGGAACCTTCCTTCAGCTTCTTTACACCTTCAAAGAGCCTGGATCTGCTCTGATACCACTGTTGGGGATTTTTCTGGTAAAATCCCAAAAACACACAAATAAAACTCAACACAGAGGCAATGCTCTGTTTCCTTCTCTCCACAGGATCTTTTGCACAGGGAAGCTTCAAAAAAATTTCTGAGAACAGAGTATTACATACCCAGAAAATGCTTGTATTCATTAAAATAAAAATGCCTGATACATATTTCTTCCTCTTTCACTCAGAGGGATTTACCAAAAATACAGTCAACCAATCAAAAATAAAACTCTGTCTCCCCTGAGATTTTACACTGCTAGTGTATAAAAACCTCATTTACATTCACTGCTGTGAAAACATTTTACATATACTGTTGTAAAAATAAATTTTTACATATGCAGTAAATTTTACATTACATTCACAAAAAAAAATCTTTACTCACACCATACGATTCTTCATGCTTCCTCCTCGTTTGAGCAACATGCAAGATTTACATTTCAACTTGGTTTCTTTATACTCTCCTTGCTTCACACTACTCACTGCTGTGCGATATTCTACATACCTCACTCAAACATATGTGCTCCATTTTTTTTTCTTTTGCTGCTGCGAGCTCTCATATTACAATATCAACGCCAACAAAAAAACTTAACACATACAATGTGTATACCAAACAAAAGGATATAATACGTTTTATCTATGTTAAAAAAATATATATGCCATATAAAAAACTTAAAATATTCTACCAACTTTCTACAACAGGTTTAAATTCCATTTAATTCTTTTGCAGACGGAACCGGCGGTCAACCAAAAACGTTCATGCAAGTTGAAGAAGATCCTGGTCTGTTGACTTGATTGGACGCAATTCGCAATCTCAAGTCACACAACTCAAACGAAGTTTAATGTCTGGGGAATTGGTGGTTTCAGAGTTATACTCTGGACGCGTGGCAGCAATAGATTGTGTCGGAGGCCCTCTGACGAAAACAACTTTTTGCGAATGGTGGTGCGGGGAAGTCTGGGTGGTTTTGCCAAACCACGCTGCAGTAAATGTGCAGTTGAAATTAATATTTCAACAGGAACACCAACGCTCTGCATAGATTCTGGGGCATTTTTCAACAGGTGCATAACTTTAGTGGGCCAAACAGGTCTATCCTTTCTCCTCTTAAACTTCACCCAAACGACATCACCCACCTCAAACTGTTCAAGACGTGGGCCCTCTGAACATCTAAACCCCACCAGAGAAGATGGGTTGGAAACCCTAAAATCATCATACTGTTGCTCCTTTTGATTTGCCTCCATCACGTGCTTCTTATTGGGTTCGTTAGTATAGATGCTTCCACCAACCTCTACTGTAGCATTTTGACCTTTCAATTTTATGCCTTGCCCCGTGTCCGTACTTTTCATGCGCTTAGTTGGTCTATTTCTGAATTTCCCTGATTCATCCTTAACAGTGCAAAGCAGATGCTGAAGCCTCCCATTTGCAGGCGTCCCGTCCACATCTGTGCTATTATGGTGGAGAAATCCATACCCCAATGATTCCCCATGGCCGTTGTGGCGTCTCACATCTCTAATTCTCTTCCTAGAATTCTCCATGCTAAAGTAAAACCTCGATGAAACCCTAACGTGAACTTTGCCTTGCCTGGAATTTGTATTGCAAACCCTAGTTCGAATCGATTGAGACAGTTGGCTGGAGGATAGTGCGAGCCTTTAAAAGCTTTGCGCTAACTGATCATTGTTTCATCTTTTGCCAGAGCCGTTGGGATCAAAGTATATTCATACATTTGTAAAACAATTTACAATAATGCTATCCATATGTTAATAAATTTATTATATAAAATGATTCTTTATTCCACCAAGACAACGTCTCATATGTGAATTGTTTGCATTACCCTAACATGAAATTATTTATTATTATTATTAATAATAAAATTTAATCAAAATTTAAAATCACCGTTACACATATAAATTATAATTATATATTTATTTATCTTTTTAAGAGAAATTCTTCGGCGTAAATCACAAGATAAATCATTTGATAAATGATTTATCTTGTGATTAAACTTGATATGGATCACATAAGCCTCAATTCAACTATTTATTTATTTTTTATAAATTATAATTATATATTTATTTATTTTTAAAAATTTTAATTAAAATTTATGTTAAATTTTTAAAGACTTATTTTTTCATTTAATTCTATATTTTATATTAATCTTTTATTTTTTCAATTTAATTCCATATTTTATATTAATCTTTTCCTATTAAATAATAATAAAAGTAAAAATATACTAAAAAATTTGTTACATATATATATATATAATTTTATAATTAAAGTTATGTTAAATTTTTAAATGTGTATTTTTTTCATCATTTAATTTCATATTTTATATTATTTCTTTATATTAAATAATAATAAAAGAAAAAATACACCAAAAACTATATATATATATATATATATATATATAAATATATATACTATATAATATAATTATATAATATAATATAAATATATAATAATAACATCCTTTTTTATTGAACATTTTCTTACTCTTGATGCAATGTGTAAACCATACATGGAAAATTTTCCAAATAAATACTTTTTTAATTATTTATCTTAATGTAATAAGTAAATTATATATAGAAAATTTTTCCAACAAATACTTTTTTAATTATTTATCTTATTGCAATGAGTAAACTATATATAAAAATTTTTCCCAACAAATATTTTTTTAATTATTTATCTTAACACAATGAGTAAATTATATATTGAATTTTTTCTCAACAAATACTTTTTTAATTATTTATTAGGACATACTGATTTAATTATTTACCAATATAGATAATCTTAACCATGATCTAATATGAGCCCAGAAGGATCAAATTATATAACATGTGCATTGGGCCGTTTTATCAATTGGTTTTTTTTATTATTAATATACTTTGAAGTATATGTCAATATTAATTAATATTAAAATATTTTATTCATAACCCACATTGGACATTTTATTCTATACAACATTCAAATATTTTGTTTTAACATTTTATATATATAAATATATATGAAGTTAATATAAGTGTTAAAATATTTTTGAAAAAATATAAGGTTTAAACATCCTACTTATAAGCTTTTTCTTTTTTATTATAACTGACATCACTTTTCTATTTAGAGAATATTTTACATTTATTTTAAGATTTCTATTTAGAGAATATTTTATTTTTATTTTAAGAGGGACAAATATACTTACACATAGCCTTCACATTGGGTTGTAGAATGAGTCTCTCCGCTCAATCATAATGTCATATGACATATTGATTTACTAGTAGGTATTTAATTAAATTTATCATAGTATTTCTTTTAAGTAAGATGATTATATATGTATACAAAGAAAGGGATGAGGATGATACCTCACAGCATGTTAGTGGCAATGCAACAATCTACTAACTTGGAGGGATGAATGGAAGTACTTAATGATTGGAAGTACTTATACAATGAATTTAAATGTGGTGTAAAAGATGCAATGTAGGAAAATTAATTAGCTTTCCTAAAACTTAATTTTACCTATAGAAATGATGTAAAATTGTGTGAATTTTGAGCTTTTCTAATAGTGTATGATATTTGTCATGCGAAATATAATGCATATGTTTTCATTAGTGCTAAATTGGAGTACTTAAATAATGGAATTTCACTACAAAAAATTGTAGAATTGTAAAGACATATTGTTCTTATCAATATATATTTTTTCAAAATTACACTTTATCCCAAACCTATATCAGAAGCAACCAAAACATCATGCACATAAGCTTCCCACCTAGGAAAATTTTAAATTCAAAAAAGATGTGCGCATTCTTAGAGCTCAGAACATATGCATATTCCTAGCTCTAAAAATGTGCACACATTCTAGCTCTAGAAACACTTGTACATTTTTAACTCCAAGAACGTACACATGTTTCTAGAGATAACAAATACGATAGGGTTAAGGTTGAGGTGGGGGGATGGAAGGATTAAAGAGAGCAAGGGGACATGGGAGAGCGAGGGAAATAAGGGGCATGAGAGAGAGAGAGAGAGAGAGAGAGAGAGAATGAGAGAGGGAGAGGAAAAGAGGGGCTAGAGGGAGAGAGAGGGGGAAATAGTGAGAAAGGAAGAGGAAAAGAGGGGATAGAGGGAGAGAGAGGGGGAAAGAGGGAGAGGGGGAAAGAGAGGAAAAGAGGGTGGGACAGTGGGTAAGGGAGAGAGGGGGAAAGTGAAGGGGTGTGGAGTGGGAAAGAGGCAGGGATAGAATGAGAGAGGGGGAGGGAAAAGTGAGAAAGAGGTGTTGAAGAATGTAATTAGTGTCGGTCTTTATAATTGTATTTAAGTCGATGTAATGTATTTGTCAAAAGAAAGAAAATTAATTTTTATTATAAAAGAAATTGGTTTATTAAAGTATGGGTTTCATGCTTGGGCCAATGGTTTATAGGTAAAATCCTCCATTGTAGGCTTATAGGGTTTATGTCAAGTGTCTTTTTCTATGTCATAATGTAAAAGACACTTCTTGGGCTTCATTTGTCAAGAAATAAATTTATTTTGATGTAAATTAGGTCTTCTAGGCCTCCTGCACCAAGTCGACCTCAAATTGGACAAGTCAGCCTAATTGAGGGGAAAAATCTCCTATATAAAGAAACAACTCAATCTCATTTGGAGTACTCTTCCATCAAGTTCGATCTGTAATTTCCACGTCAAGAAAAAGTGTGAAATCCAAGGGACAAGGAGGAAAGGGTTAGTGAAGGATAAGGAGGTCTTCATCAAGCACACGAAGTTGAAATTATCTCTCTCTCTCTCTCTCTCTCTCTCTCTCTCTCTCTCTCACACACACACACACACACACGTTTGAAGTTGATGAGCTGCTGGAAGGGCAAAAATTGCAGTCTTGAAGTTGGGCCAAAATTCTGAAGCTGAGGGTTGAAGTTCTGAAGTTGGAGTCAAAATTCTAGGTTGAAGTTGCATTTGAGAAGCTGAAACTTGGTGACTTTGGGAGAAATCATCTATTGGAAGGAAGAGCTGACTTGGTGGAGGAGGAAGGTATTTGGTTTAGGGTCTTTTTCTATCTCAACTTGATTTTGATAGTGGAAGAGTTTGACTGGATTTTCCCTTATAGAAGGGTTTTAGCCCTATTTGAGTGTTTGCATTTGGTGCCATTGATCTTCGTATTTTTGTTTTGATGATTTCTTGATGAAACAAAGAAAAAGGAAAAACATAAGAAAGTTAATAAAGAAAACAAAGATATCAAAAATAATTATCAACATAAGAAAATATTTTTGTCTTTCTGATTTTCTAACATGGTATTAGAGCTAAGGTGAAGAAGAAGGAAAAAGGTTGATTGGAGATCTATTGAAAATAGAGATATAAGAAAAGGGTTTCAATAAAGGTCACAAGGAGTAGAATATATCAATATGAAAAACTTAATGAAGTCAGAAAAAAAGCTAGAAGGAGCCTCCAACTACAGGGCATGGAAGAAGAGAATGGATCTTATTCTTGTAAGAAAAATGTTGGATTTTGTTTAAGGAAAAGTCAAGGAACCAACAGATGAGGCAGGAAAAGAAATATACAAAGAAACCGATATCTTGGCTATGAACTTAATTGTGGATGGAGTGAAGGAAAATCTCATCCCTTATATATATAGTATATAATATGCAAAAGCAATGTATGAATCCCACTCCAAGTTATTCACCATCAGGAATATTGATCAGATAGCTCGTCTTAAGAATGAGCTAAGGACAATAAGGATGACAAGATATGATACTATATCATGAAATTTTGTATGGATATATAGAATAAGAGATGAACTCCAAGAAATAGATGAGGTTGTACTAGAAAAAGAACTCGTAATTGCTGCTCTTCTAGGTCTACTAGAATCTTGGAGTGCTTTTGCACAAGGAATTAGCAGTTGGAATGATACTCCAACCTTTGAACAAATGTGGAATGCATGCAGTCAAGAAGAAGCCCAAATATCATTAGTAAACAACAAGGAGGATGAATACGACAACACATTTAATGCCTATTTTTCTCATCACAAGAAGAAGGGAACCTTCAAGAAGTTCAAAGGACCAAAGAAGAAATTTGACCTATCTAAGGTTGAATGCTACAACTGTCATAAGATGGGTCACTAGAAAGACCAATGTTTTAAGAATCTAAGGAATAGGAAGATAAAAAGAGAACATGTGAATGTTTCTAATAATGATCCACCTAAGAGAAACAATATTGAAGAATCTGAAATAAAATATCTATTTGCCAAATACTCTTAGGGAATACTATCCCTTGCATATCCTTCAATCTTAAGTTTTGCATTGCTTTCTTTTATGTTTTGATTTCTAAAGTCTTAAGGTCTAACATGTCTTGTTAGAACATTTTTGCATGTATCCCTCAGAAAGATTTGGATTAAGAGGGAGGCTTCACCAATTTACCAAAAGATAAGTATCTTCTTCTTTGTTTCCTCTTTTATGTTTGGTTTCCCTCTCATATCAACATTTGTTTGTATTATATGCTAATAACTTTTTCTTTGTATTTTCCTTGGTAGGAAAGACTGAAAAATACAAAAAGGTTATGGAAGATGCTTCAAAGGATATAATTGAAGCATGAAATAAGTTTTGTTGAAAAGGAATCCATTCAATAATTGATGTCCTACATGGTTTTTTAGGGAACAACTCAAGGTATGCCTTAGACTATAACTTTTGTTATAAAGTTCTCTTCATGAAAAAGGTATGTTCATTCTTCTTTTGAAATTTTCTTTACATTACTCACGTTGTTATGTCTATGGTTTTGAATCACATATATTCTTGTTAGGGTGATTAATCATTAGATTAAATCTACCCTCGTTATTCTATCATTTGATCATTCTTGTGAAAGCCTAACCCTTAGGGTACACTGTAAAACGATAACCTCTTATTGCTAAGGGTATGCCAATGTTGATTAATGAAACCTTAATCTACTTAGGGGTTGTTGATAAAGTATATAAATCCTATTCTTTTGAAGTTTATGGTTTTGAAAATGCTATGATAAAAACCATATATTTTTAGGGTTTGGTGATTTAGAGTTTGTGAACAAAACCTTTATAGTAAGATCGTAGGAATGAAACCCTACGTATATATTCATCTGTATGATTGAAACCCTAGTATGAATATAATTATTACATATCTAGCTTTGATGTATTAATGCTTGTGTCTTGGGCTTACTTGTAGATATTGATGTGAAATGCATCCTAGATATGTATATGTGAGTATGTTAACTTAATTGTTGATGTTCATGTTTTAATTTGGGTTTATAACAAAATCCTAGTATAATATTCTAGGATATGTTGATATTGTTTTCAATATGATTTAGTTTCAATGATAAAATATAGAGTCTAACATGTAATTCTAAAAGAATATTGTTGAAACCTTAGGTGTGTAGTAATATGATTGGATTTTTATTTGATTGAATGATTGATATCTAAGGATTTGTGTCCCAAAGATGAAGTCGAGGGTTTAAGACACAACCCTAGCAAGAAGTTGAAGTCTAGAATATAAATAATATGACCCTTGCTGATTTTGAACCTAACTAGGTTTAGGCATTTGATGTCTAAAGCATGAATGATTTGATGCTTCCATTATAATGACATGATTTTGATATAGTTGACTTCATGCTTATATATATTTATATTGGTTATGCTTGCTATAAAGTTTTGCAAGTACATAATCGTCAAGATTTTGGAGATGTTCGTAATGAAGATGATGATAAATATAACCTTGATGCCATGAATGAAGCTTTGAAAGGATGAAGTTTCTCCGATGTTATGAAGCTGTTTATATCCCTAAGTTGAGAGAGAGCCTGGATAGAAGAAAGGGTATATCTCCCCAATTGAGAGGGAGGGCATATTATGCTAATCATAATGAAGACGTTGAAGTAAGGATGATACCGAATAATGAAAGTACTACAAATAGATGTTCATAAAGACTTGAGAATTATTGAGGCTATATTTGGTGCCACTGAAGAAATGAAAGAAAAAGAAAGATTTCAATAAAGTTGTAATTGGATAGCTTGATTATGATACAAGTAGCATAAGAACGTTTGAAGCATGTTGTCATGTTACTATGCTATCATGTGGTTATGTTACCATGATGTTATGATGTCACATGGTTTGGCACCCAACATGATGATAATTGTAAATACTGTAATGAGCTATGTTATAAAGCTCCACTATGCGGTAGTTTTCATGTTGTTTTTATTTTGAGCATTTCTTTCATTGTAAATATTGCAATGAGTTATGTTATAAAGGTCCATGAGAAGTATGTCTTCTTTCCCTGGGTTGTTGGGGTCTATGCGTGATTCGACATCAAGGACATTGTCTACCAAGGGGGAGGGTTCTGTAACAGCCCTGGTGAAAATCCCATGTAATAAAAGTAAAAAAACAATAAGCACGGTTGATGGGACACTTATTCCAAGATAAATGTGTGGCAAGACATCCTAGAGGGTGTTCATTTGGTTATTTATGGCTAAGGAAATTTTCAAAGGAAACGAATAAAGCTTTGGAAAGGCAAAGTGACATATTTGGCACATTTATTTATGAAAATAATGGAAATTAGGAGAAAAGGAAGGTGAAAGGTCATAGGTTTGGTGTGAGGAGGAAATTGAAGGAAAATAATGGAAAATGAAGAAAATAGAGGCCTCATTCATAAGAAGGCTTATGAGGACCAGTTGGTAACCTTTTGTTAGTTGAGTTTTGGAGCTCTCTCATTATTCTCTCTCTCTCTCATACTCTTGGACACTTAGAGTTCTCTTGGAGCATTTTGGCATTGGACCAAGAAAGGCAAAGAAGGTGACAATAAGCAAAGATCATGAAGGAAAATGTAGGATCTAGTAGTTACAACATGCTTCATTACAGGTATTGACTTGAATGTGTATTTTCCTTACTAGATTTGGCATGCATGTATTGCATGTGGTTCTCTTCTCATGGTATGGGTTTTTCTAGGTGTAACAATGTTTTTGGCCTAGCCTTGCCATTTTTTGATAGCCATGGTGTGATGGGGTTCTCATGTTTTGGTTGAGTTGGATTTCCAGATGGAATCAAAACTGAGTGGGGTGCATTTGCAAATGATAAAGCACATGGCCTAGTGGTCCCTGAACTAGACTGTGGATCATGATAAATCCACTATCCTAGTGACCCCTGATCTAGACTGTGGGTTGTGGTAAAGCCAAGATTGTGTTGCCTCGGCGGGCCTATGAATCCTTCTCGGTGAATAGTATGATATATGGTAAATCCAAGAGGTTGTTTGCTCTCTGTTGGTCTTAGTAATCCTGAGTTTGGATATGCGGTAAAGCCTGGAGGGGTGTCTTGGTTTAGGGCCTAGTGATCTGAGTTTGGATTACAGTAAAGCTTGTGAGAGTAGCAGACGGGAAAATTCCTCACAGTGTAGGTGGAGAAATTTTGTGGCATCCATGATTGTTTGGCCTAGTGATCTGGTGGAGATCACGGTAAATCCTGTTATGATGTGTTCATTGTGTTTGCCTAGTGATTCGGGATGGGTTATAGTAAAGCCTGATATCTTTTGATGAGGGTGAGGTGGTTTAGCCTTAGTATTGCCTAGTTGGTTCTTTTGGTTTGAGTCCCACATTCATGCTTGGAATATGGAATGAGGGTGATTGGCTAAAGAGAGACTTGGCTCAGCCAATCGATGGTCAAGTGGAATGTGGTAGTCCCATCTCTGGTTGGTTCATTACATTCATTAATGAGAAATTCATTCCCTTGATTTTCATTGGTAAATGTACTGATGTATATGTGGATTTTGATGGCTTATATGTTTTTGGTTTTATTGTTCCTATTATGCTAGTTATATATGTATTTTATAACAAAAACTATGTATAGCTCTAAACATGTTTTGACTTGTATATGAATGGATAATGTGTCTATGACCTAATATATGATAATGCAACAATTGACATGAGGGAATAATGGTTCATAGCAATTCTCAGGTAAATATGAGATCCCTACACTTAATTCTTTTGTTCACACATGTAGGTTATATGTTGATGATATGTTTGACGAAATTCTTGTCATGGCTAGTAGGGGTCTAGCTATGGTATTGCTCAAATTATTGCTTCTGCATCATTTTTTCCCTATACTTTTACTAATTTAAAGCTATCACTCCATTCTGGGTAGTGACCTAGTCTCTAGGAGTGAAAAAGTGGCTTAAATCCTAGGTTGTTAGCAATGAACAAGCAATTTTGGTCTCTGGTTGCCGGCAAGCAAGCTCGTGAGAGCGAATTTAGGTTTTTGGTCGCTCCCTTTCCCATAACATGAGATCGACTATGGCCTAAGAGACATAAAACAATAGTGGGACCTAGGGGGACTTAAGAGGCAATTCGACTTATTTGATTGCTAGTGGAATGTGGGGGCCACCCACATGGGAGTTCGAATTGGCCCATTCAAATAGCTTGGAGGGAATGTCGAATAGGTGGATGCAGGGGCCCACATGAGGCTAGGGAGGCCCAAGGAGTTATAAGGAGGGAGAAACTCTCAACTATTTAGCCATGAATATCTTAAGTTAGAGATTCAACCTCTACTTCGGGGGACCATCTGTGCCCACCCTAGAGAGGCAGTTCCATAAGTATTTTAGGAGTTTCGAGAGTGTGTTACAACACTACGATTCAGCCACAATAGGGAGTGCATATTTCTAGCTAGCTGGAGAATACACAAGGGGATTTTGGAGCTACCAGTGATCAATCATTTGTTGGGAGAGTTAGAGGATTGGGAGAGCTGCAAAGGGCCAACCTTTCTTGCGAGTTTGGAGCCAAAAGAACCAACATCCCAATAGTTTGATTTATAGTTACCTGGGCCTGTGCAGAGATCCATCACTAGGATCATGTGAGAGTTGGAGGAAGGAATTGTAGAGATGGAGCTGGTCGAGAGAAGTAGGAGATCACGTGGAGGGCCATTTGAGGAGGATTTCTTGTGTTGGGAGAGTAGAGATTGATAGGATCAGTCACAACAACAGAATTCGAAATTGGAGGAGGACCAAGCTTGGAAGGGTCAACTTTTGAAGGTTGGAACCAAGGGAAACCCTTTTTGGGTTTTGTTGGTTTTTGGAAAGGATCACACTAATAATTTTATAGAATTTTTTGGGTATATATAAGGGGTCAAATAGGGGTCCCAATTCAACCAACACCTAGAGGAGCTAAGGGGAATTTGGGCCAAAATTCTGAGGGAAACATTTGGCCAATTCCTTCATGGGTTTTTCTGGGTTTAGGCCAAGGAGCAAGGAGTTGAAATCTCCTAATTTTTTGAGCACTGGAAGTAGTGATTCCAACCCTTCAAATTCAAAAAACATAACAATTTTCTAGGGAAACACAGTTTAGTTTGGTGCAACAGTTGTAGCAGCCTTCAGGTCAGCATTTTCTCACCTAGGTTTTGTCATGCTTGTCCATTGAGACAAGCCTATGTGCACCATTCTATTTTACTATTGTATTTGTTCTTGAATAAGTAATAAAATGACCTAGGAGTTCTCTATTTCCAGTGTTTCCATGGGTGCTTAATGTATATCTCATTTTTTCTGGTTGCTGGATTGTTTGCATGCTTTATGTATCACTTACATTCTTGTTTAGGAACATTATAATGGTATCAAAGCCATAATCTTGGCTCAGCCTATTGGAAATATTAGAATCAAATAACATGGCGGTCGCCTGGAATGAGGTGGTGAGGATACAAAAAACGATGATTGATGTGGGGAAGAAGTTGATTCATTCCTCAGTTGGGAATTCAGACATGATTGCAATTGATGTAGAGTTACTGGAGGAAACCTAGAGGGCATACCAATCATTGGGTCATGGAATTCAGACATCCCTCTCTTTTTGGGAATTTTGTGAACTAAGGGGTATGCACAAACTAATGGAGATTCAGTGGGATTTTGTAGGGATGATGAGAAGTATTTAGAAACAATATGAAAGAGTAGTTGAAGGAGCCATGGTTGGAAAAGAGATAATTGAGCATACACCCATTGATGAGGCATCATCCATTGATGAGGTATTCGGGGTTGTGACTGAGTTCTTAGGTGATAACAATGCACCACACGTTGGTGAGGTGTCGGAAGACAACTCCATTGTTGTTGAGGAGCCGATAGGTACAAAGGCCTCCAGATCTATGATAGAGTTGCCAGACGACACTCGCCTACAGCTCACTAGTGAGCATATTGTGCATATTGGGTTGCCTATGGAGGAGCAGTCAAAGGCTCATTTTGAGCTCGTGATGGAGGAGGATGTGCAACCATCCCTTTGGCTAGCCATTGATTAGGGGCATCATAGAGGTCACACATTGGGTTTTCAATACAATTCAGTTCATAGGCCCACTGGTGAGTTTTATGACATTATCAACCCATCCTTATGCATTGGATTGAGGGAGGTTGCATTGTCTAGATGTACCAGAGGGGGTGGAAAGTTAGCATAACTGAGTTGAACATGATACCACATAAGCTTGGAGGGTTTTTTCCTTCCACAAAAGATTACATGTTCGATCTGTCCTTTGGGATTGGATGATGAAAGGTACTGAGTTGGTACTCGATGGAGTGGGTTAGGCGGTTGGATACATCCATGGCCACATGTCAGCAAAGGCCAAGGATTACTAGAGGGACTCGAGGGTAGGACTATTTTTTGGATCGAGGTGGGATTTTTCATCACATCATAGAGCTTGTAGGTGATGGTAGTAGCTACGGGATGGGTTTGACGATTGAGTGCACCCACATTTTTAGATCTCCTTCAAAGCCCCAGTCAACCCTAGTGACAGGATGGTTTGGCGAGTGACCAAAAAGATTTCATGAGTTGTCTTGGCATATTGTCAGTGCGTGGAGTCACAAGGTGATTAACTTACTCTGGCAGGAGTTGGTAGGAGGAGGTGGCATCAACAGGTTATCAGACATGGCATTGTATGGAGAGAGTTCTCTCTTACTATCAAATGGGACGCAGGGACTATTGAGGATAGGAGAAGTAGTGTCATTTCCATTAGCATGCAAGGAGTCGCGCCGATCGAGTCTCCTAGAGTAGATGGGGGGATGTAGCCCACATCATAGAGGGCGTACTAGCAGAGAGGTCGATATTTTGGCCCATATAAGATATTGTATGTTAAAACGTGGTACGATAGTGGGCAGTGGTACACAAGAATACAAAGAGTTATGTCATAGTGTCCAGTGTTATGTAGAGGGATGCAGTCTCATGCATACAGACCCAACGTCAAGTCAAAGCATCGAGTGGTGTGCGGGGCTATGGAGTGAGGAGAAGGGGCCTGGAGAGGAGCATGGAGATGTAGGGTCGTGTGTCATAGTATGTTGGACTGTTATGTGGAGTGGGAGTGCCTCACATCGCATTGAGTACATGTGGGGAGTGACAGGTACAGTGACACATGCAGGACCTAGGCCAGTATAGGATGTCATAACCATAGCCGAGGGTATCCAGCGGTGTACAAGGGTAGGCCATGGTGTACAGTGGCATGTCCAGGAATACTGGGATGATCAATTGCATGTAGGGGTATATAGCGCTGCACAACGAGGTCATGGAGTGTTGCCTCCAAGGAGACCCTTGGATGGAAACACTGGTCATACCTTTGGCATAGTTCACCCAAGATCGATGGGGACATAGATGAGTGATACTTGATGGTATCTATGCAGACTCACACGCCTCACCCTATTCTACATCCCCCACAGGCACAATGGATTTTGCTGTTGAATTTGTACACTCTTTGCATGATCCGCAGGGGATGAGGATCTCACTTGAGATATTTGGGTGAGACTCAGCACACTAGAGGTGAGACTTTTCAACAGTTGCATTGGGTTGGTGCATCAGTTGACAACCACAGGTTGGGGGATGAGGCGATCATCTATAGGGGTTGGCATATCGTTTATCACCAAGCATATGTCTAGGGATCTAGTCCCAAGGGAGACATGTTTCACTCTTTTCTTAGGGCATGTCGGGAGCGAGCATGAGAAGAAGATAGCGGCTACGACTGAGGTAGTTTGCCAATATGTGTCTGGGCTCTAGACCTTATATTGACACATTATAAAGAGGGTGGATGGTAGGCCTAAGGGATATGGTTGGCAGGGACAGGAGGGATCCACATACCCTGAGTTGATTATGAGTATCAGATACCCATATTTTAGTTGTGTTCAGGGGGTATGTCTTTAGCAGACATGGCTTCCAATGATCATCGGTACTACACAATGGCATGCACAAGGCAGATTAACATGCATCAGATTAGCCCAAGATATATGGAGCTTATATAGTGATCACATGCAGGACTAGAGACGAGGGCCAGAGGGATTCCATTAGTTTATAGGGCTATGCTGCAGCAAGTCTGGATATGGGATGTAGGGAATCAGTTGCTCGATATATCACTCATGATGAGTGGAGTTCTGGTAGAGAGTGATATAGTTCGCTCTTGGGATGACACATTGGGTTTCACAGAGGGTTCATCATATGGGGATGTAGACATTCTCTGTTGCTGCACAGGTTCAGAGTTAGATTTGGATGGGTAGGCCTAGGTACCATGGAGATGCCCAAGCAGGATGTGTCTCACCTCTTTCAGTATTCCACCATCAAGTTCCAAGAGAGGAGGATACTGACTGCAAACGATGGGGAGTATGACAAAAGTCAGAGTAGCGCAGCGTTAGCATGGTGGCACCACTCTGGGACTAGCAAGGAACTAGGGCATCACAACTCTTCACAGCTCAATAACATTTAGGGATGTGCTAACTACTGCAGGGGGAGATCATACAAATCTTCCATTGGGATTTAGTGAGTCAGTGATGGAGTAGGGGACTCTGGTACTTTCACTGGGCAAGAAAGTGAGTGGAGCGAGGGGAGCTTCATGTTGGACAAGATTTCCTAGGATCTTGGTATTGAAGGATTCTTCCATATAGGGACAGTGCATAGGTCAGGCATGATCTAGTGGCAGATCTCGGACCTTGGAAAATTTTGCAATGATAATGGGGAGCAACAATTAGAGAGGTTTCTTGCTTAGGCATTGCTTGAGGACAAGCGATTTTTGATGCATTGGAAGAGCTTGCCGGATGAGGATGCCACCTAGGAGGGTGAGCACATTTTGGAAAACCTAGCTGTGAGGTTGCTTGATGGCAAGCAACATTTGGGAGGAGAGGAATATCATGTCCCTTATCAAACACATTTGTAACAGGGTGCTGCTACACAATTTTTCACAATTTTTGGCTAAGGAAGAGAACCCATAATTTTCAACATAGGGAATTATGAGGCAATTCGACTTTTTTTGGTTGCTAGTGGAATGTGGGGGCCACCCACATGCGAGTTATACTTGGCTGATTCAAATAACTTGGAGGGAAAGTCGAATAGGTGGATGGAGGGGCCCACATGAGGCTAGGGAGGCCCAAGGAGTTATAAGGAGGGATCGACTCTCATTTTGGATTCATTCTTACACCTTGCAATCAAAATTACTTGAATGTTCATTCTATTTAGCTTAGTCAACTGACTGTTTAGCCACAAATATCTCAAGTGGGAGATTCAACCTCTACTTCGGGGGACCATCTGTGCCCACCCTAGAGAGCAGTTTTGTAAGTATTTCAGGAGTTCTGGGAGTGCGTTACAACTTACAACACTACCATTCAATGACAATAGGGAGTGTGTATTTCTAGCTAGCTGGAGAATACACAAGGGGAGTTTGGAGCTATCAATGATCAAGAATTTTCCGAGAGAGTTAGAGGATTGGGAGAGCTATAAAGGACCAACCTTTCTTGCAAGTTTTGAGCTAGCAGAACTAGCATCCCAGCAGTTCAATTTATAGTTACCTGGGCTTGTGCAGAGAGCCATCACTAGGCTCACGTGGGAGTTGGAGGAAGGAATTGTAGAATTGGTGCTGGCCGAGAGAAGTAGGAGATCACTTGGAGGTCCATTTGAGGAGGATTTCTGGTGTTGGGAGAACAGAGTTTGACAGGATCAATCACAACAACAAAATTCGAAATTGGAGGAGGGCCAAGTTGTGATGGGTCAATTTTTGAAGATTGGAACCAAGGGAAACCATTTATGGGGTTTTATGGGTTTTGGGCAAGGATCACACTCCTTAATTTATAGATTTTTTTGGCAGATATAAGGGGTCAAATAGGGGTCCCAACTCAACCAGCAGTTAGAGGAGCTAAGGGGAATTTGGACCAAAATTCCGAGGTCAACATTTGGCCAAATCCTTCATGGGGTTTTCTAGGTTTAGGCCAAGGAGCAAGGAGATGAAATTTTAGAATTTTATGAGCACAGGAAGCACTGATTCAAGCCCTCGAAGTCAATACACATAGAAATTTTATGGGACAACGTAGTTCAGTTTGGTGCAATAGTTGTAGCAGCTTTCAGTTTAACATTTTCTCACCAGGGTTTTGTCATGCTTGTCCATTGAGACAAGCCTAGGTGCACCATTCTATTTTACTATTGTATTTTCTCCTGAAGAAGTATTAAATTGACTCAACAATTCTCTATTTCCAGTGTTTCCATGGGTGCTTAATATATATTTCGTCTTTATGACTACTGGATTGTTTACATGATTTGTATATCACTTACATTCCTATTTAGGAACATTACATAGGGACAGGCTGTCTGAGTGGTTGACATGTCTCCTAAGGGTTCTGAAGCTGATGTTGGATGATTGTGTGTGATATTTCCGTCGATTCCACTTCCTTAAGGTCACATAGGAGGTCGAATTTGATCATAATAGCCTATCATCTCATGTTTACCTCGATTGGAATGGTTACATGGGTAGATGTGGGTGGAGGGTGTTATAGAGTGGTATCAGCGCATGGTTCAATCCTTGGACAAGATGGGCGGTGTGTGTTGGTCATGCATGCATGTAAGTTACATGTGTGTCTCTTACACTTGAATTTCACGTGCTTGATTATGGTTGGAGTATGGTTGTCATGGAGAATTTGATGTTGATTTTTGGAATGAATTTGTCATGAGTATGTGACTAGTTTCATATGGATTATTGTTGTTTACATGTTGATTATATGTCTCCTACTTACATCCTTTATGTTAGGTTACATTCTTGTATGTTTTGATTACATGTATCAGTCTTATAGTTTGATTACAAGAATTGTTCGCTTATGTTCGACTGCATGCATTTATGTGTAGGTGTAGTTGATTAGGCATTGCTTATGCATGTTGATGGTTGCATGTGGCAATGCGTACAATGGAATAATGGTTGTTGTCATGCATGAGGTCATAACATGCATTGTTGATATGGCCTTGCATTGATGACTGAACCCTAAATAGAGTGATATTTATATGTTGATACATTTATTTGCGAATGTATATGTACTGCTATGCTTATGTTATATATGTATCATGATGACTTATTGATCTGGCAGGAAAGGTATCCTCCTCGAGCTATACTAAGGTACATTGATTTATTGTGATTTGGTTTATCTGACATTTAAGAATTGCAGGAAAGAGATCAAATGGCTAGCAATATGGTTGACTACAAAGACTCTCCCTATGAATATGAAGAGCAGTATGGTGTTGGGATCTCTTTTTGTTTGGAAATTAGACTAAGAAGTTTGAAGGAAGAGATAAGGAATTGTAAGGCAGATAATGACTGGATCATATAGGCACAAGAGAAGCAAGTGGAAGTTAATGCTATACTTCTTTAGAGTTTAACAGACTTGTAGGGATAAGGGTCGCTTTGGATCAGCCATGGACATGAGGATAGAATTAATGGGGCATATGGCAATAGGTCTCCTGGTAGACACAGGTCACATAGATCTAACATAGTGAGAGATGGAAAGTTGATGGACACTCTGGATAGGAGGGGTGAAGAGTACAGGTACTATTCTAGTTCTGGTTCTGATAGACATCATGATTGTCATCACTATCATCCTTATAGGAGGAATGGCAGGGGATACTTCCCAGATGAATTCAATAAAGAAAAACCACCTATGTTTGATGGAGATGTGAAGAAGCTGGAAGATGCAGAGGCTTGGATACTTGGGATGAACAATTTTTTTGAGTTGCATGATTACATAGATAACATGAAGGCCAGAGTAGCGATCTTAAACTTGAAAGGTAATCATAAATATGGTGGGAAGATGTTAAGTGGGTTAGAGACATCAGGATAAATGACTTGAGTTAGAGGGAGTTTAAGAGGATTTTTAGGAAGAATTACTTGTCAAAGAGGTACAACAACAATAAGGCTAAGGAATTCTATGAGCTAAAGATGGGATCAATGACAAATGAAGTGTACACGACAAAGTTTCTGGAGTTATTGAGGTATGTATCGTATCTTACTGATGAGAAGGATAAAGTTTAGAGATTTGTCAGTGGTTTTCCATTAGCATTTAGATATTAGATTAAGTATGATGAGCCTCGGTCACTTGAGGAAGTTATTTAAAACTGAAGCGTTGCTATGAACAATCAAAATGCAGGAATGAATCTCAGTAAAGACGGGAGGGAAAAGACAAAGGTAAAGGTAAATGAAAGCCTGAGAGGACAAGGCCTCTGCATGCAAATGAAAAAGAGAGCGTGGCACCAAAAAAGAAGTTTAATGCAACTAGACATGGACATGAGTCACAACAACATCATAGAAGTATGGGTACTATTCAATTGGAGTGTTGGACATGAGGCAAGGAACACCTTAAGAGAGATTGTCGACAGAATCAGGGTGGTAGGCCTCAAATATACAATGCACATGAAGAATAGATTGCTAGAGATGTTGGTCAAAGTATTCCACATATCTATGCACCAGTGGACAATAGGCAGGGAGAACACCAGACATCTATCATTGAGATGGATGGTAAGCTTTGTGATCGAGTTATTTCTATTTTGGTTGATCCTGGATAAAATTATAGCTATGTTAGTCCTGACTTGGTGGATAAGTGTGGTTTGAGTAAAGAATTGCATGCAAAATCTTGGTTAATGAAGTTGGCTACAGGTAAAAAGAAGCGAGTTCATCATTGGGTAAGAGCTTGTGCATTTGATTTAAATGGTATGCCCACCACAACACATTTGAATGTATTACCGTTGGGCTCATACAATATGTTGTTGGGCATGGATTGGTTGTATCTTCATAGAACCAAGGTAGACTTTTATGGCAAAGCTATTGAGTGTGTTGATGACAATGGAAAACCAAGAGTCTTGCAAGGTAAGAAGAAAGCCACATCAGTTAGGATGGTGACAACTATTCAAGTAAAGTGTAAATACAGGAAAGGGTGTATGTTATTTACCTTACAAATTTCTAGTGATAAGGGTAAGGAGGTTGAGGATGAAAATGTGTTGAAAAGGTACCTAGTTTTGAAGAATTTTAGGATGTATTTCTCGAGGACATCACAGAGTTTCCACCTCATATGGATGTAGACTTTTATATCGAGTTAGTTCTAGGGGAAGCTCCAACATCAAAAGCACCTTATAAGATGAGCACAACTTAGTTAGTTGAGTTAAATCTACAGTTGAAGGAAATGTTGGACAAGGGATACATTAAGCCAAGTGTATCACCTTGGGGTGCACCTGTCTTGTTTGTGAAGAAGAAAGATGGAACCCTCAGATTATGCATTGACTATAGGCAGTTGAACAAAGTGAATATCAATAATAGATATCCATTACTGAGGATTGATGACTTGTTCGATGAGCTGAAGGGAGAAACTATGTTCTCCAAGATCGACTTGAGATTGGGATACCATCAGGTACGCATCAAAGTGGAGGACATTTACAAGACTACATTCAGGACTGAGTATGGGAATTATGAGTTTGTTGTTGTTCCATTTGGCTTAACTAATGCTCCATCTACATTCATGTGTTTGATGAATAATGTGTTGTGTCCATATTTGGATAAGTTTTTTATTGTGTTCATTGATGATAGACTGGTATATTCTAAAAATGAGGAAGAGTATGCCAATAATTTAGCAAGAGTGTCGAGGTTGTTGAAGGAGCATCAACTGTATGCCAAGCGCAAGAAGTGTAGTTTCTTTCAGAGTGAGGTACACTACTTGGGGCATGTTGTCTCCAAGGAGGGCATTGCAGTAGATCTAGAGAAGATAAGGGCCATCATGGAGTGGGTAGGATATTATATAATCTAGGTGGATATTGGTGGCCACCCGCCTATTCCACCTAGACCTCCCAGTCAGTTTCATTTGTTTCCTTATTCATTTCAGCATTTACTATTTTTAGCAGTTTTTTGGGTCCTGAACTTCTGGAACAGTTTTGACCCCCTAAAAGGTGTTTTTTTGGGGTCTGCGGCAAACCCATAGCCATTGGCATGGGCCTATAGCAAAACCTATAGTACTCAAAGAGACCTTTTCAACAAGGTATTTTACGCACCAAACGAAGATAATATGACCAAGTTACGACATTGGGAAGTTGGCTGCCCAACTAACCCCAATAGGGCCCATAAAATCTTGGTGTTACATCTCCTAGGGTTAGGGTTTTGGTTGTTTATGCATTTATCATGTTTTCCAATAATAAATAGGCCCTTGAGCCTCATTGTAACATAGTTCATAGGCATGTTACCTCCACATCTCTTCTCAGAGATAAGCTACCATTGCCCAAGCTATCTTATTTCCATTCTGTTTGTAAGCATAGTTCAATATTTTTATATTATTGAAGTGAAATGTTTTTCTGCTGCATCTCTGTGTTTATGATTATTTTTGTAAGTTGTTGCATTCATGTTTAAGTTTGGATGAGTGGTATCAGAGGGGTCTACTCTTTCTTTGTTTTTCTTTGCATGTCCCCAACGAGGTCAGGGTATAAGGAGTTAGGGCTTGATCTGGTTGACCCATTGCAATATTAGCCTCACAAAACCTGAAAACCTCTCACAATGGAAGAAAAGAAAGTCGAGGGGGTAGGAGATCTTTTTAAAATGTTGCTCAAGGAAGCCCTCGAGCGACAGAGGGGTGCGATGATGGATAAATTTTCCTAGATCCTTCGACGACTACCCACAGCTGATGCACCTTCATCCAACAGCCACTCTGGAGGCCCCACTCCTTTTAAGGTACAACTTAACTTTGATATTCCCATATTTGAAGGCCTGATAGATGCAAATTTTGTAGATAAATGGTTGAATCTATTGAAACAATATTTTTTAGTTCTTGAATTTTACATTCAGGAAAAGATTACTTTTTCACTTATTAAATCCACACCACACATCAAGGATTGGTGGGAAACCTACTGTGAGTAAAAGGACGAGAGTGAACCCTCGCTGTTTTTAGCTGCACCCACTTGGAATTCTTTTTGAGATGCCACAATATTACCTTGTTGGGTGCTATGAAGAAAAATACATAAGGTGGACCACGTTATTGCAGGGAAGGGACCAAGATGTGCCAGAGTTAACAAATACTTTCCATACCCTTCGCACGAGGCTGGGTATCAAGGATACTGAGTGGCATTTGTTGCTCAAGTATGACGACTACCTACACAAGTACATCTAGGACAAGATGGAGTTCTTGGACATTTCCTTGCCCGAAGCAGAGTATCGGTACGCTGTCAAGATTGAGCGGAATTTGAAATAGAAGAAGCAGGACTTTGGATCTGTGAATCCAAAGCAAGGAAAGGGTGCCCCCAAACCACATAACAAAGGACCAAGCCAAGGTGACGCTACCCAAGAACACCCAGTAAAGCTGCAAGAAAATAACAACACCATGAAGATGAAGATGAACGCGGGAAAATTATGTGAGTTCCATAAGATCTCCACTCACAATACAAGTAAGTGTTGGGCCTAGCAGCCACTGGTGGCTGAGCTGAAGGCTTTTGAACCAAACATATGTTTTGACTTTGAATCAAAACTTGATAAGGGGACTGACAAAGGGAAGCATATCATTGATGCATAGCCCAGTGCCACCGTGGCCACCACCAAGATCTAGAAGATTGAGCCTGAAGATCTAGAGGAGGGGGAATTCCTTTTCCACTCATAAATGTGGGTGAAGAGTTCTCTGCTGTAGTTCATTGTCGATAGTGGGAGCCAAAATAACCTCATTTTAGCAGAGGTCATGAAGCGGATGGGCCTAAAGACTATAGAACATCCACAGTCGTACACCATCAGGTGGCTTCACAAAGGATGAGATCTTCGTGTCAGCCAGTAGTGTCACCTTCCCTACTGATGAGCCCCAAAAATGTACAATTATTTGGGCTCATTCAACCTCCTAATTTGGCTTAGTCCACCATTCTCATTTGTTTATTGCATGTTTTTTATTATTTTTATGTTAATAGATTGAATTTGGTTAGTCATTATGCCAACAAGTCTAATGGGTGCTTTGTGTAGCCTTTTTGGTCAACTTGGAGACAAATTTGAAGGTCTTAATGAGCACTTGTCAGCCAAATTCGTGGGAGAACAAGCTAGAGGATTTGTAGGAAGGTGTCCCCCTCATTTATGGGCCCTTACCTCGAATTCTCCACCATCAGCTCGGAGTTCAAGGGCCACCGAATCAATCAACTCAAGGGCAGCCAAGCAAGTCAAGTTGGACTACTGTTAACTCCAAGTCTTGGGTAGCCAAGTCCCTAACTTTTAGGAGGACTGTTGGGTCCTCAAATTGTATAAATAAGAGGGCTTGGGGCCTCAATTTGGTTAGCTAGTGGGTAGTCATTTTGTGTAGCTAGTTAGTCAATTTGGGGATAGCTAGTTAGTCAATTTGGTTAGTCATGTTGTAGCTCGGTTTTTGCTCCTTGTAAGCCAGTTTTGGCATGTCATTAGACTCATGATTATTCAATAAAGACAGACAGCTTTTGATCCAATTACGAGTTTTTAAGAGAGCAATAGACCTCCTCTGTTTTGTAATGTTAATTTCTTTTTGTTTCAGCACTTTAGTTCATTGCTTTACCATGCAATTCAAAATTACAGGTTTGCTGAGTTAGTTTTTATGAGATTGAATGAGTTTAGCTTATGGTTGAATTGCTTTCGGTTGTTTAGTTAGACTAGCAGGTTGATAATACATTGGAGCTCCAAGGAAAACGGTTGAGAAAGCCTCCACTGCCATCTCTGTTTGGAGATTGGAGTGCAGCCTATACCAACCACAAAAATACGCATTTCTTTACTTTGTGCTTGCTGCAACACAGTCACGGTTATGTTAGATTCTTTCATGTACTTCACACCTGCACTACACACCTTCATCACAGCTTCATGCACATTTCTCTTCACGCTTTGGATTGCTGTTCATCGAATTCATAGCACAGATAGCCTAGGTTAATGAATCTTTGTCTTGGTGACAGTCATAAGCAATTTGTTTCCTTTACACTGCTCTCCCTTGTTCCATTACCTCCTCCTTCGTCTTGATCACGCATGAAACCACATCCTTGACCTCTGCTCCGTTCTGTTAACTCCCAAAGTCCTCCACTCCTCACGTAACTTCATTCTCTAGCCCTTTCTTTGACATAGCCCTCTATCTTCCAACCTACTTCCTACACTCATTCCCCATCCTATTCCTCCACTTCTGAGCCATCACCAGCCTTATTCCTACCTTACATATCTCCCCCTACCATTCCATCACTCCTCCATCACTTCAAACCCCCACGGTAGGTCATCCTGTAGCAATTTGTAGACTTCCTGTAGAAACCGCTGAGTTTCCTATAGGATCCCCTGCAGACATCCTGTAGGAGGCCACTCACTCGGTTGCTGAGCTTTTGAACGTGAGGAACCTCTGTGGACGGATGCTAAGGATCCCTGGGGACCTCTTCTAGCCTCCCCAACCTTTCCCATGCTTTCCTTCCTACTCCATCCCATCTGCACAACCAAACCCAAATAAGTACAAAATCACAATCATTCCATCGACTTGAAGAAAAAATACAAAAACATGTCTTTTATGATGCAAGTAGCTTAGATCCATGCATTTTCACTTATTAGAGGTAATAGCAGCATTGGTAGAAGTTTCATTCACATTCTTTGCATTATAGAGGTTAGACTAGTGAAATTAGGGTTTCCTAGGTTTACATGCTTTGATTTGCTTTCAGGTCATTTTTGTCAAGTAAATTAGACTTCCTTTGAGAATAGCTTTCGTCCATCATTTAACAAGCTTCTTCTGAGAGCCTATAGAAGTTGGCTTGAGCCCTAGCGGACTTGTGCCAGCTGACCAAGTGACAGCTGCGACAAGAGCTAGTACTTGTGCATATAGCACCGCCGCTTCCAAGTTTGTACAAACTACCGGGTTGATAAAATTAGAGATAGGAAGCTCCAGGAGTTGTAGCATTATTGCTACAATACTGGAGCTCACCATATTTTTGGCGCCGTTGCCGGGGAAGCGGCAGAGTATTCGTGATTGTTGCTATTCTTCTATTTTCTACTACAACCTTCTGCTCAGTAGTTTATTTCATTTTTCATTCTGCAAAAGTAGCATAGATATTTCCTGCTTTCATAGATTAGTATTTCCTGCTTTCATAGATTAGTATTTCCTGCTTTCATAGATTAGCATTTCCTACTTTCCTAGATTAGCCTTTCAATTCCGCAATTTCAATTTTGCAAGCGTAGATTAGTATTTCAATTTTGCAAGGGTAGACTAGGCTTTCCATTCCTGCAAGCGTAGATTAGTATTTCAATTTTGCAAGCGTAGACTAGCCTTTCCATTCCTGCAATTTCATTTGAGCAAAATAGATTAGTCCTTTCCTGCTTTCATTTCAATTCCGCATTTTCATTTCAGCAAGATAGTTAGTTGCAGTTCAATCTATTTCAGTTTTGCAAGTAGAAGTAGAAAAAAGAAAAAAAAAACAACCAAAAAGATTTCATTTCATGCTTTGTAAGAGTAGAGATAAGTTAGAAAAATGGTTGCACAACCCCCCCCACTGCTTCACACAGCCAACGTTCTTCTTCGATGGCTCTGATGAAAGAACCCCTGGGTGGACATCAAGACATATCTGAAGAACCTCTAGGGGAGAAGAAGAAAGAAACACTCCTCTGAAACAAATGGCTACAAGCAGAAATGATTGGAGCAGTCCCTTGTCCAAAGATGAATTTGAAAATTAGATCGAAGGTTTCAAGAGTGATATGAGGCAGTTTCTTGCCATGCAACTGGATACCTCGCGGATCCAAAAAAAAGCAAGAAGAAGCCAAGAGGGCTTTGGCCATTTTTTGTCCTAGGTGCACTAGAAAGCATCCTAGGAACGAATGTCCAATGCACCCTCTAGAAGTGTGTTTCATCTGTGAAGAATACCATCCTACAGATCAGTGCCCTTCCTTGCCCAGAATCAAAGCTACATATCAAAGAGCCAAGGGAGCCACTGAATCACTCTGTTATATGAACCAAAGGAGGCCACATGGACCCATACCCTACCAGCAGGAACTACAAGGGACACCCGAGACCTATTATGACCCTTACCAAGCCACCTTCATGCCTTCTTGGGGTCCCCCTGCTCATCCTTCCTGGTTCACACCCCCTCCTTATTCCTTCACAGATCCATATTATGCCCAACCAGCTGCTCATTCGTTTCACTCTTATGCTTAGCCACAGCCTCAGTGGAATGCACCTTATCAGGAGTGGAGGCCCCAGTACAACTCTCATCCCACTCATTTTCCTCCACCACCTGCTCATCCACAACCATCGCCTCCTCCTCCACCAAGGCAACCCCAAATGCCTACCCAACCACAATGCCATCCATCTCCATCTCAATTTCACACCTCCACTCAGCTACCCGTACCTCCATTTCCAAAACCATGCAATGAAGCAGCTCAACCCAATTGCAAATCTGAGGCACAACATGTGCAAATGATTCCTCGTGAGCTCAATGATGTTCACCAAAGCTCAGGAAAAGTAATGCAAAAAAAAGATCATCTTGAAAGCATTGAAGGACCAAAAGCAAAAGAAGATTCAAAAGAGGAGATCAAAGAACCATGGGCTGCACTTGATGAAGAAAAGAGATCAGGATCAGAGATCGAGAAAGCTTCCTCATGGTCACCATCAAATCCTCCATGTACTCAAGAGAAAGATCAGCAAAAAGAGGAAGATCAGAAGGTCATGATAGAAGGTGACATGAAGAATGATCCAAATCAGCAAGATGACCAAGGATATCAAAGCTATATTGAGATATGGTTTCAGAAGGTCACTAAGTTGCAGCAGCACTCTCCTCCTCAGCTATGTTTTGTACTCTCAAAGTCAGATCATTTTGTCTCTGAAAGTTGGATAGTTGTCCAAGCATGCATTTCGAGCCTTCACATCATTTTTTCTCTAATCTCGATGTGCACATGGCTCCATTGGAAGTATTCTTATACTTGAAAATGATTTTGTTTTTCAAGTAGGGTAGGGTAGAAAAAATGGAAAAAAAAAGGAAAAATAAAGAAATGAAAATAAGAGAAAAATAAAAATCTAAGGTGAAAACCCCCTCGGAGGCGCCTTAGATTGGCTCATTGATTGAAAACCTCCATGAGGCGGTCAATGGGTTGGAAAGAAAAGAAAATAAAAGGGAATAAGATCCCTGGGTGAAAACCTTCCTTGGAGGCGCCCAGGGCAGGCAATTAGGGTGAAAACCTCCATGAGGCGCCCTAGTTGTTTTTCAAAAAAGAGAAAAAGAAAAAAAACAAATAAAACCAATTTCCATTGGCTAATTGCAGGTTGCAAGAAGGACATTGTAGATCAGGTGGATCACTCAAAACAAAGACAAAGGAGTTTTTGTGCCTTCTACAGGAAGTTTCGTATCTTCTACAGGAAGCTTACAAAAAAGCCAAATTAATCTCCGAGGAGGACCTGAAGGCTTGGAATATGTCCATGAGGCCTACCCACATCCATGTTTCCATTCCTCACCCCTTTTCCATCATTTTTTTCATGTCAGTATGCTTCTTTCCTCAAAACTGTGTCTTCTACAGGAAGCTCTGTATTTCTACAGGAAACATCCTGTAGAACCTTTGGACGAGCCAAATCCAATTTCAAAAGTGAATCTGATGGTGGGAGTCTATTGGTTAGGCCTGCAAGCGCTTTTGTGTCCATCCCTTGCCTTCATCCATCATTTTTTCACCTCCTTGTGCTTCTCATTGTGCTTCTACAGGAACTTCCTGTAGAAATTGTGGGAAACTAGGCATGCATTTCAAAAAGTGGTTTGGCGAGCATGGTAGCTTTCTCAAGGGTTCAGAAGCCCTCATGCAATCTTCCAACTCCTCCTCCATCATCTCCATACCTGCATCACAGCCAAAATTCATTTTGTCATCCCATGCAAGCACATGCAAAGTACCTTGAAGCCAAAAACACATAGAGCAGAATTTGTTTTTGCCATAACTTGAGAACCATGCATCCATTTGACAAACCGTTTTATGGGGAATTGTACAAGGTCGATGAAAACATGCCTGAGCAGTTTCATGCAATTCCGGTGCACGGTTTCCAAGAAATCAGCCTCCATCACCATCAGCCATTTTTGCATTTTCTCCATAACTGTGCATCCGTTTCAAAACCTGTTTCATGGGGAGATGCACGTGGGTGATAGTAGCCTACCCAAGCAGTTTCAGCCAATTCCGATGCACGGTTTCCGAGAAATCAAGCTCTGAAATCTTCAGCCATTTTCCAATTTTCTCGAAATCCGTGCATCCATTGATCACGAATTTGCTATGGGAGATGCATAATGATGGTAGTAACATGCTCACCGAGTTTCAGATCAAACCGATCTACTGTTTGGGAGAAATGGCAAAAAGAAGTTCTGGTTGTGACCATGCAGCAGCAGCAGCTTGAGCGGGCAGAGTTGAACGTGGAAATGAACGCGTGCAGCTTAGATCCGTCCAGAGGGCACCTGCACAAGAAAAAACAGCCATAAATCATCAGTCAAGCCACCATACATGCAGCAAATGAAGATCAACACATGCATGCAGCAATATGCTTCACAATCAGTCGTTTAACTTGCAGGTACGTGACTAAACTTGTTCCTCTATTTGCATGAATCTAATCTAAAGCAATGCATGAATGAATGAGGTGAGTGGGTTCAGCCAAGAAGGGAGCCACGTTCAATTGCACTCAGCAAGGCAAAAATCACGTACGCATGGATCAGCCATTCACATGAAGTTCAAAACAAAACACAGTCAGTTGGGGATTAACTAAACTCTAGTGCAAATAATGGAATTGAATACAAGCAGAGAAAAAATAGATAACAACAGCAGTTCATGGCATTACTTTAGTTCGAGAAAGCCAGCACGCATGTCTCTGCCACCTCACCACAAATCACGCAGTGAATAAAGGAACGCTCGGCTGAAGACTCACGTAATTGTTGTTCAGGTACACTTGCTAACTGTTGTTCATTTACACTTGCAAATGTTAAACTCATGTCCTTCATCAAGTTTTGGGCTTGTTAACAATTCTCCCGCATGCAAAGATCATTCAAAGGCGCAGAGACATCCTACAGGCGTTTCTACAGGATGTCGTCTACAGGAAAGTGCAGCAGAGTCTTTTCAAAAGCAGAGAAGCCCAAGTTTTTTCTTCATCCAGTTGAAGCTTGAAGAAAGCCTATTGTTTAGCTGAAGTCAAGATTGTTGCAAAACAACTACAGCCCAGGGACAAATGGATTGCTTCTCCGTGGCAGAGTTTGGACAGACTAAACAGGGATAGAGTGCGAAGTCTTGAGCACAAGAAGCACTTGAATGAAAGCAAGGAAAAGAGCTCGAGATTATGAAGTTTTTCCAGATAGAACATTATTTTCTGACTTCAAATGCTCTGCTACCTCATTGGTGAGTCTTCACCAAGGAATTGATTATGGGACAGAACTGTATATTTTGAAGTGATTCATACCATTCAAAGTTATCCAAAAAAGTAGAGGGAAAAATGACCAAAGAGTTCTTAGTTATAGATAGGCTTGCATTGAAGGATATTGATGAAAGTTTATCCCTCTGGGAGAAAGCCCCCTGCTTCATTGAACGATATGGAAATCAAAGAGTAAGAATACCTTTGGTAGGATCTTTCATCTCTTAGGAGTTGTATGAGATTTTCTTCAAAATAATTTGAATTTATCCTAGACCAATATGGAACATGGGGAGAATTAATTGTTGAGGAAAGATGCCATCTCTGCAATATGATCATGAATTCAAAACAGAGCAGTAGAATGTTGATAAAGAAATGAATTCAGTAGTGTCTATAACTAAAATTGTTGACATGAAGTTCTTATTTTCCTTGAGACACATGCAGAGCCATAAATGAAACAATTGACTGCCAATTTTGTTGTCAAAATTTTGCTAGATGACCAGGAAGAAAGTAATTAATTTCTGCTGAGTTTTTCTAGTAATTATACTCTTACGAAAAATAACCCATGAATAAAAGCAGGAATATATTTTCCACAAAGGGTCAGATGACGCAAAGATTTTGTATCATATACTTCCATAGATGACAAAGATTATTCTTTTAAACATGGATATGGGACAGCTCATAAAACAGGAAAAGCAGCAGGCAGTGGGATGAACCAAAGCACAGAAGCATGGTTTCATGACAGTGATGAAAGGACACGAGAACATGTTGTCATGATATGTGTTGGAATAAATGGTGAACTGAATTGTTGAAAAAATGAATGAAGAGTTTTGGCCAAAGATATCAGTCCTTTTAACAGTGAAGAAAAAGAGCAGAAAGGGGGAGAAGATGAAGGCTGCCACAGCCCAGCTGAAAGGAAAATCGCCCACAGCCAAGCCAGAACTCAGCTACAGGACTGTTTCTACAGGAAGACAGAGACTGTTTCTACAGGAAGCCAGCGAACAGTTTCTACAGGAAAGTCTGAAAAGCGGGAAGCCAAAGGAGAAATCGGCCGAGATGCTAGCCAAGGAAGCCACCAAGGCCATCAAAGACAAGGGGAGAGATTTGGTTGCTCAGAGGATGAGCAACACTTTCAGTAGGGGGGTGATGATGAGCCCCAAAAATGTACAATTATTTGGGCTCATTCAACCTCCTAATTTGGCTTAGTCCACCATTCTCATTTGTTTATTGCATGTTTTTTATTATTTTTATGTTAATAGAGTGAATTTGGTTAGTCATTATGCCAACAGGTCTAATGGGTGCTTTGTGTAGCCTTTTTGGTCAACTTGGAGACAAATTTGAAGGTCTTAATGAGCACTTGGCAGCCAAATTCGTGGGAGAACAAGCTAGAGGATTTGTAGGAAGGTGTCCCCCTCATTTATGGGCCCTTACCACGAATTCTCCACCATCAGCTCGGAGTTCAAGGGCCACCGAATCAATCAGCTCAGGGGCAGCCAAGCAAGTCAAGTTGGACTGCTGTTAACTCCATGTCTTGGGCAGCCAAGTTCCTAACTTTTAGGAGGACTGTTGGGTCCTCAAATTGTATAAATAAGAGGGCTTGGGGCCTCAATTTGGTTAGCTAGTGGGTAGTCATTTTGTGTAGCTAGTTAGTCAATTTGGGGATAGCTAGTTAGTCAATTTGGTTAGTCATGTTGTAGCTCGGTTTTTGCTCCTTGTAAGCCAGTTTTGGCATGTCATTAGATTCATGATTATTCAATAAAGACAGGCAGATTTTGATCCAATTACGAGTTTTTAAGAGAGCAATAGACCTCCTCTGTTTTGTAATGTTAATATCTTTTTGTTTCAGCACTTTAGTTCATTGCTTTACCATGCAATTCAAAATTACAGGTTTGCTGAGTTAGTTTTTATGAGATTGAATGAGTTTAGCTTATGGTTGAATTGCTTTCGGTTGTTTAGTTAGACTAGCAGGTTGATAATACATTGGAGCTCCAAGGAAAACGGTTGAGAAAGCCTCCACTGCCATCTCTGTTTGGAGATTGGAGTGCAGCCTATACCAACCACAAAAATACACATTTCTTTACTTTGTGCTTGCTGCAACACAGTCACGGTTATGTTAGATTCTTTCATGTACTTCACACCTGCACTACACACCTTCATCACAGCTTCATGCACATTTCTCTTCACGCTTTGGATTGCTGTTCATCGAATTCATAGCACAGATAGCCTAGGTTAATGAATCTTTGTCTTGGTGACAGTCATAAGCCATTTGTTTCCTTTACACTGCTCTCCCTCGTTCCATTACCTCCTCCTTCATCTTGATCACGCATGCAACCACATCCTTGACCTCTGCTCCGTTCTGTTAACTCCCAAAGTCCTCCACTCCTCACGTAACTTCATTCTCTAGCCCTTTCTTTGACATAGCCCTCTATCTTCCAACCTACTTCCTACACTCATTCCCCATCCTATTCCTCCACTTCTGAGCCATCACCAGCCTTATTCCTACCTTACATATCTCCCCCTACCATTCCATCACTCCTCCATCACTTCAAACACCCACGGTAGGTCATCCTGTAGCAATTTGTAGACTTCCTGTAGAAACCTCTGAGTTTCCTGTAGGATCCCCTGCAGACATCCTGTAGGAGGCCACTCACTCGGTTGCTGAGCTTCTGAATGTGAGGAACCTCTGTGGACGGATGCTAAGGATCCCTGGGGACCTCTCCTAGCCTCCCCAACCTTTCCCATGCTTTCCTTCCTGCTCCATCCCATCTGCACAACCAAACCCTAATAAGTACAAAATCACAATCATTCCATCCACTTGAAGAAAAAATACAAAAACATGTCTTTTATGATGCAAGTAGCTTAGATCCATGCATTTTCACTTATTAGAGGTAATAGCAGCATTGGTAGAAGTTTCATTCACATTCTTTGCATTATAGAGGTTGGACTAGTCAAATTAGGGTTTCCTAGGTTTACATGCTTTGATTTGCTTTCAGGTCATTTTTGTCAAGTAAATTAGACTTCCTTTGAGAATAGCTTTCGTCCATCATTTAACAAGCTTCTTCTGAGAGCCTATAGAAGTTGGCTTGAGCCCTAGCGGACTTGTGCCAGCTGACCAAGTGACAGCTACGACAAGAGCTAGTACTTGTGCATATAGCACCGCCGCTTCCAAGTTTGTACGAACTACCGGGTTGATAAAATTAGAGATAGGAAGCTCCAGGAGTTGTAGCATTATTGCTACAATACTGGAGCTCACCACATACAACATCAAGCCCTTCATGAATGAGGTACTGTGTGATGTTTCTCGTCTTGAAGTTTGTGATGTATTGTTAGGACACCCATAACGTTGGAAGCGACATGATGTATATGAGTCTAGACCTCGCTTTGTGATTATTACTTTGGATAATAAGTTTTATAGGATATCGAAGGTAGCCCCGCCTACCGCCATCTATTTGATCACTACAAAGCAATGTAGTAAGATCATTTCCTTGACCAGGAAATTTTTTTTCCTTATGATTCGCCCTTAGGGAAAGAATAAGGTTGTGGCCATGACTTTTAGATAGGGCTCCTATGCACAATAGCAGCAAATGGAAAAGGTTGTGGAGGTGTACAGGGATATTTTCACCTCACCCACAAGCTGACAGGTCAAGCACTCCATCAATCTGACCCCGGGTGCGCCTCTGCCCAATGGACCGATCTATTGACACTATGTTCTGGAGAACGATGAGATCAAGTGGTAGATTCAGGAACTATTACAGAAAGGTCACATCATTCCAATCTCATCACCTTGTGGGAGCCCGATTGTATTAGTACAGAAGAAGGATGGGACCTGGAGGCTTTGTATTGACTATTAGGCATTGAACAAGATCACTGTCTAGAATAGGTACCCAATCCTGCGGATTGATGACCTTTTGGACCAGCTCAAGGGGGCCAAATATTTCAGCAAGATTGACTTGAAGTCAGGTTATCACTAGGTGCCTATCAAACCCTCCAATGTGTGGAAGACTGCCTTCAAATCTAAGGAGGGCCTTTTTGAATGGTTGGTCATGCTATTTAGATTAATGAACACCCCTGCAACCTTGATGATACTGATGGATGATATCTTGTGACCCTTCACCAATGCATTCATGGTGGTGTATTTAGATGACATCTTGATCTTTAGCTAGAGTTGGGAAGAGAACCTCCACCATATTTGACAGGTCCTTCAAACCCTGCACCAACACAAGCTGTGTGCTAACTTGGAGAAATGCACCTTTGGCCTGACCTAGGTTCAATATCTGGGGTACATCATTGATGAGCAGGGTGTACATGTGGACCCATCCAAGATACAAGTCATTCAAGATTGGCCAGCTCTAACCACTCTAATAGAGCTCCACAAATTTTTGGGTCTTTCCAATTTCTACTGTAGGTTCGTGTTGGGGTTCTCTCATATCACTTGGCCTTTAATTCAAGTCACCAAGGGTGGAGTGAAAGAAAAGTTTTTTTGGTCGGAAACCCAACAACAAGCGTTCTCTGAGTTGAATAATCGCCTCTGTTTTGCACCAATTCTCACATTACCATACCTGCAACAACCATTTGAGATTGAGACAATGCCTCTGACTATGCTATTGTTGCAGTTCTTACTCAACATGGGCATCTAGTGGCTTACCATAGTGAGACACTTTCAGACACAATCTTAAAGTAACCCACTTACGACAAAGAAATTTATTCCATTGTGTAGGCTTTCTGTCAATGATAGCATTACATTACGGGGAAGGAAACAATCATCCACATAGACAACTGACCTCTACAGTTCATACAGACACAAGGGAAGTTGCAGAACGATCGCCATCAGAAATGGTCCACCTATTTGCAATTGTTCCATTTGAAAATTAAGTATAAGAAGGGAAGCAACAATAATTTTTTTGATTGCCTCAGCCGACCACCGGTCATGGTGTTGATCACTGTGCTCGAATATCATGGGCACGAGACATTGGGCTGGCCGCATGTTTACCAGAGCGGTCCAGAATTCGGCAGCACATACCAGAAACTCCTGGAAGAGAGCGTGCCAATATGATTTAGGAGGCGCACTATAGTGAGGTCGCTGAGCATTTCGGAGTAGAGAAAACAATGGTAGTATTGCATAAGTATTTTTATTGGTTGAAACTTCGTCAAGATGTTGGGAAGTACATTAGATCCTGCATCGCCTGTGCCATTTCCAAACCAACCATCAAGAAGCAAGGCCTGTATACTCCTCTAGCTACTCCTAGCCGACCATGGGAATCTATCTCCATGGATTACATGTCGGGCCTTCCTTATACTAAGCACGACAATGATTTCATTTTCATGGTCATCGACAGATTCTCTAAGATGGCCATCATGTCAGTCTACAAGAAGTGTATCACAACAAAGGCCACTGCTAAGCTCCTTTTTGAGAAAGTATGGGTACATATTGGGATCCCACAATCCATTGTATCAGATCGGGACAATAGATTCCTGAGTTCATTTTGGTCAAGTCATTGGTCAATGATGGATACAAAAATTACTAAGTCCACGAATTTCGATCCCCAAACTGATGGCCAAATAAAGGTTGTGAACAGGATGATCATACACATTCTATGCATGTACAACTTGAAGCATCCACGCATGTGGGATGAAATTCTCCCCTATGTCCAACACAGCTACAACAGAGCTCTCCACAGCTCAACATGTCACAACCCCTTTCAGGTAGGGTTGGGTTTTCAGCCATTATTCCCCATTGATGTGGCCATCTCATTTGCAACCACTCAGGTAGATTCGGCTCATGTTCCGTCCAAAGTTGAAAGGGCTAACAACTTCATTGAGTGCACTCAACACATCCTCTAACAGATCCATGATATATTGGATAGAGTGAATTCTAAGTATAAGCAACCACATGATCAACATCGAGTGTCGCACAAGTTCTAGGTGGGTGAAAAAGGTTGGCTACATTTGCAGAAGGAGTGCCTTGCTGGACCCCTCTGCAAGATTTTACTACTCCATTATGGGCCATACACCATCACCAAGGCTATTGGTGACAATGCCCTCGAGCTCAACATCTCACTGTTCCTTGGTCTACACCCACTGTTCAATGTAGATTTCCTTCGGGCATAATTTCCACCATTGTTGGACACATATGACATTGCATAACAACTCACAACAATAGAGCTCAACCCTAACTACATGGAACAGGCCACAATTTATTATATCATGGACACATAGATCAATAACACTTGCCAATAGAGGATAAAACTATATCTATTTGTTAAAGCAAGCCAACTCCTTCACTGGGGAAAGTGGTTCACGAGGGACCATGTTCAACATAAATATCCTCACCTCATGGAGACACTACACACAATGGGGACCATTGCTTCCTAAGGGGGGAGGAATGATCCAAGTGGATATTGGTGACCACCCACCTGTTCCACCTAGACCGCCCAGTCAGTTTTATCTTTTTCCTTGTTCATTTCAGCATTTACTATTTTTAGCAGTTTTTCGGGTCGTGAACTTTCGGAGCAGTTTAGACCCCCTAAACATTATTTTTTGGGGTTTGCGGCAAGCCTATGGTCATAGGAAAGGGAATGCCGCTAAACCTATAGTACTCAAAGAGGCCTTTTCAGCAAGGTATCATATGCGCCAAACAAAGATAATATGACCAAGTTACAACCTCGGGAAGTTGGTTGACTAACTAACCCCAACGGGGCCCACAAACTCTTGGTGTTACATCTCCTGGGGTTAGGGTTTTGGTTGTTTAGGGTTGTCTCATGTTTTCCAATAATAAATAGGCCCTTGAGCCTCCTTGTAACATTTAAGAGGCATGTATCCACCACATCTCTTCTCAGAGATAAACTACCATCACCCGAGCTATCTTATTTCCATTATGTTTGTAAGCATAATTCAATATGTTTCTGTTAATGAAGTGAAGTTTTTTATGCTGCATCTTTGTGTTTATGATTATATCTGTAAGTTTTTGCATTCTTGTTTAAGTTTGGATCATTATAGGAGGTTCATCAAGAACTTCTCATAGATTTCTTATCCTATCACATGATTGCAGAGGAAAGGTAAGAAGTTCAAATGGATAGAGGAGTGTGAGGCTATAATTGAGTAGCTTAAGCAGTTGCTGACGTGTGCACCAGTGTTATATATTTCAGATCCAAAAAAAGATTTTGTAGTATGCATGAATTCTAGCAAGAGAGTATTTCGTGGATTCATTATGCATGATGGACAAGTGGTATCTTATGAGTCTCGGAAACTAAATGAGCATGAGCAGAACTACGTGACACATGATCTTGAGTTAGCAACGATCATACATGGATTGAAGAAGTGGAGACAAGATATTCATGGTGGGAGGTTTGTACTTATGAGTGATCACATTGGGTTGAGGTATTTGTTTGACCAACCAAATTTGAACGCCAGGTAGGCTAGATGGTTGGCCACAATCAACGAGTTTGATTTCGAGATCAAGTACATAAAAGGTAAAGAGAATAGAGTGGTAGATGCTCTCAGTAGATGGGTACAGGTACATCACTTGGAAGCTATGAGCTCCTATGGGATAGAATTACAAGATAACATCCTGTTTAATCAATTTAGTGTCCTAAATTTCTCTACATAAATTATCAATCCGAGTATCGTAAACTGATGAAGTGTAGTGCACTATATGTGCTAGATGACCCTTCCTACTTTAGTGTTTTTGAGTTTTAAGTTTTTTTTGGGTTTTTAATCCTTTAATCCTTAATGATGTACAATGTACTTAACAAAATTTTAAATCTATTGCTGCTAAGAGTCTAGAGAAATGAAATGAGAGCTAAAAGTATTTAAGCCAGATTTGGAAGTAAAGTTTTTACCAAGAAAATGAAAACAAAGTTTCTCCTCCTGCTCTAATTATTGTTCCAAATCATGAACTAAAAGGACTTAGAAGTGAAATTACAACTATCTATTATGAAAACAAAACTGAAATGAAATACTGAAAGTGGGTTTACAACTACTGATTAGTCTATGGTAGAATCAAAACTTTTTGAAAAACTGAAAATGAAATTGCAACATAGATAAATGAGATGCCAAGACTAAAAATGAAATTGCAACTAATATTATCATAAAAACTAAATGAAGCGCTTTGTTACTTTTCTACACAATTTTGGGAGAACAACCTCCTTGTGATAACATTTTTAGGAATTCAATACTTCATTGTTCTAAGTGAAACTAAAACTAAAAATGAAATTTCAACAAAACTAAATGAGATGCTAAGACTAAAAATGAAGTTGCAACTAATCTTATCATAGAAACTAAATGGAGTGCTTTATTACTCTGCTACACAATTTTGGGAGAACAACCTCCTTGTGATAACATTTTGAGGAATTCAATACTTCATTGTTCTAAGAGAAACTAAAACTGAAAATGAAATTGCAACAAAATTAAATGAAAGACTAAGACTGAAATTGAAATTTCAACTAATCTACTATAATAGCTAAATTAAGTTCTTTGTCACTCTGCTACACAATTTTGGGAGAACAGCTTCCTTGTGATAACATTTTGAGGGACTCCATACTTCATTGTTCTAAGAGAAAGTAAACACAAAAATGCAGAGAAAGACTCATTCATAAATGAAATATTTCACCACTTAGTTTTAAGATGAATCATCAATTGAAAGGGCTTTTAGAAACATTCACTTACAACATGAGTTACTAAACTAATAATGAAATAACAAGACAAAAATGACACTGATCAATTGTAACTAAGAACTTAAAGACTAATGAACATCAATGAAATAATTACCCTACACTACTGAACTCAACTTCAAACTACTGATGAAGAACTAAAAAAGAAATTAAACCAAAAGAATATTATATACTGAAATAAAACTGTTTTGCGTTAGTAAGAAGATGACAAAAAGTACATTATGAAGAAAGTTAGAAAATGGTTATAAAAATCATGGAAAAACATAGTGAATTTACAGTTTAACTATGAAAGACAAAACAAAAATAAAATGTAACCTTAACCAGTGCAGGGGCCCTCTGCAAATGTCTCAGGTTATATGCACTTAATCAACACTCCAACAACGCTTTCAGGTATCCATGAAACACAGTATTTGTATTAAAAATAGAGAATGATTTCTTCAAACTATAGAGTGGAAATTTGAACTTAACACATGAGAAAAACTGAACTTGTTATATGTTCTTCACACAGATATTTATAGAGAAATTATACAATTGTTTTTTAAAGGAGAAAAATAAGCTACAAAAAAACACGTAAGCAAGCAATTATGTGGAATTCTTGTCCTTGATTGCTTGGAAACATAAATCTACAGTAATGGCTATTGGATTCAGTTTGCGCAGGTGGCAGATGAAGTCCGTGACCTCAGGAAACTACTGCGGGTCCCATCACTGAGAAACGTGTACAGAACAAAGTCTTGTTTTCTTTAGGTTTCTATGTTTGACTTCCCTTTGACCAGATTCTTCCTTGTCGATCTAGGCCAAATGACTAAGACACAATCCATGCCCTAATGTTTTCCAAGCTACCCATGTAGTCACTTTTCCCTCTTGACAGCTAGAACCTGTAAAAGCATGGAAGTAGCTGCGGAACAACCGATTAGCTGCAGAATGTGGCTGTGTTCTGTAGCTAAAAGACAAAAACTTATTCAAATAGCAAACATAAAAGTATAACATCTAAATCGCTAAAATATACTCCTTGAGGTAGTGTATAATGGTTTTCAATGATAAGGATGCATTTTTCATGGAAAAACAAAGAAGGAAGGATGAGAAAAGTTGCTAGGGGAATGGTGGTTTTGGAGTGCAACATACCCCCACTGCAAGACTGTTGCATCTCCCCATGTAATCAAAATTGTGAACTCCCCCTCCTACTGCATTTGTTCTGAGACTTCAGCCAAAACATCCAACCTCTTCTTTCTTTTCTTTGCACCAACTACCATCCTTGGCTTCCTCATGACAAATCTGTACTTGAGGTTAATAAGTTCCCTATGTAGCTTCTTATTCTTCCTTTTTAGTTTTCTATTCTTCTTGTGCCATAAACCTAAGTGAAGCATAGTGTTATCATGGATAATATTATCCAACTTGTTATATTCTTTTAAGGCTTCATTTTCTCTTTGGATGTGCCTATTTAGAACTTCTAGCTCATAGATCTCTTGTTTAAGTGAGCTAGTTAAATTTTCTCGTGATGTGGTAGGCTGCTTGGGATTAGCTGAAGTCCCTGGGTCTATTGATGTACTCTTTTTCTCAAATGACTCTATGTAGTCATAAATTTGCTATTGGATTGGATCAATGCCTGGAGAGGCTCTTCTTGGGCTGCTCTCAAAGTTTTGTGGAGGAGAGTTATGTGGGCTTTGCTCATATGGAATATTGTCAGGGGACTGAGTTGGAGTTCCTCCCTCTAAATATATAAACTGAGTTTCTTTTGATTTTATTTTCTTCACTTTGCCCCTGAGCCTAGAACTCCTCCTCAAGTTTTGGGAGCCTATGATCTCTTCTTCTATAACTCGTTTCCTCTTTCCTTTCTCCTTACCTTTCTTGATTGGTTCTCTAATTTTGATAAGTCTCTCAGAAAGTAGCTATTCATCCTGCTTAGGTGATGAAGGTTCAAGAATATCCTTGTGGATTTCCTCAACCTTTCCTTTCATTTTTCTCCTCTGCTTTTTCTGCTTTCTGATATCTGTTAATGTTTCAGAGATTTTCTCTTCTTCATTGTTTTCCTGTCTTGAAGTTTCAGGGGTTTTTTGAATGGTGAGACTGGCCTTCCTTCTCCTACTTCTTTTTACAAGACTTCCCTCAGGCAATTCTTAAGCATCTTGGAAGAAGTTTCTTACCAAAAAGTCCTCCCATGTGTCCCCTACACTTCTCAAATGAAATTCGACTAAAATATTTACTAGTCCATGGTGATATAGAGTGGTTTCTATTGACTCAACTTTCTCTTGAACATTAGTTTCCATTCTTCTCAGGCTATTTAACAGAAAAATGGGAGATTGAGGATCTTCTAGAAAATTCATTAACAGTCGTATGTGATATACATACATAGAACCAAACCTCCCTTCGCATCTAGTAAACTTTTGCAAAATTATCAATATGCTACTCCATTTGTTTTTAAGTGTAGATATTGGAATCCCTTTCCCAAAAACTGAAGTGTCCATACCTGGATTTTTGAGAATGACCTTCCAGGATTCGTCATGAAACTCTTTATTCTTGAACCACCTTTCTCCTAGCCTTGGGAGCTCTATTTCTTTAGCAATAAAGGATTCGGTAACTGCAAATTTGATGTCACCTATTTCCACGTGCATTCCATCAAACAACCTGGCAAAGGATTTGGTGATTTCTTTATGGTAACCGTTGAATTTTTCCATGAAACTCAACCAACCAGCCTTCTGTAACATTCCTTTCAGCTGAGGATAACCCTCCATGTACTTCACCCCTATGGGTCCAGTTCTAACAATGAGTCCCATCACCTTTGTTCTCGGCTACTGTTCAAAATTCCCTTCACTGTCTAAGAAATGAGTGATTGTGTAAAGAGGACTGTGTATATGAAAATGGAGCAACTGGGTGGATAGAAATAGAATGATTAGGGATATGGAAACAGGCAGCGTATATGGAAGCAGGATGACTGTAAATAAAACAACTGCATATACAGAATATATGGAAACAAAGTGGCTTTACACATAAACTGTGTGAAAAACAGAGTGATTGTTATACACAAAGAATACGAAAATAGAGTGACTGTTATCACAAAGAGGTTGCGGAAGTATAAGAGAAAAAATTGGTGTAATAAATGAATAATCAGGGTTTTGAAGAGTTGTATTCAATTAGGTTATGTTGTTAATCTAACCATTTAACAGGTGTGCTGTAGAAGTCCGGTTAAGTACAAGTCATTGAGTTTACTGAGATTTCATCATTAGACCATTTGGCATTGAATATGGAAGGTGTGGTGGAATCATCATGGCAGTCACATCACATAATGATAAATCAAGGAGTCATGTGATTATACAAGTTATGCAAGCTTATGTTTTTGTATTGATTTTTGAAATAAGTTTTTGTTTTTACCTTTGGAACCTTACCTTCTGCTTGCTAATATCTTATTGTTTGCTTCCACAGGTGCTTATATGTGATTGGTCTTCAAAGTTGTTCTCTCCTTAATTACCTGCACATGAGATTTTATTATGAACTGACCTCTTTGTGCTTGGACTGATAATCAAATTGTTGCTACAGAATCAGATTGGCTGCAGAACAGGGTTAGCTACGGAACGGGAACAGCTGCAGAATGTGGAAACAGCTATAGAATGAAAATCAGAGAACAAAATATGGCTTATGAATGAATGGAATATAAGTGGTTGTATGAGTGAAAATATGACAAGATGATAAATGAAAAATGGAGATGGAAGAAATGCTGGAGAGGAAAAATTTATTGGTGGAATATGGTAGTGGAATGAAGTGAAACTTTCAAAAGTAAAACATAGTGAAATGAGATAAAACAATGAATTTTGCAGAATGCATAATGAGTCACAATTTTTTTTAGAAAAGAAATGGCAAATATAGGGTGTCAGAGTCTTTTGATTTTCACCCTATATTTTCTGTATAATCATGCCAATTAGTGATTGGTTTTCAACCTTATACAATTATTATTATTATTATTATTTTTCTCTCGTTTTTTTTAGATAGGAAAAAAAAGACTTAGTTGGTGGAGAAGAAGGATTCTTCTTCACCAACTTCATTTGAGAATTGTTATGAAAGATCTTGATGAACTCCTCCTTTGATATTGGTTTTTGATAAATTTTCAATATATGACCGTTCACAAGGAGAGGAGTTTGAATTTCATCTATTTTTTTGATCCTTACTGCTCTATTAATGAAAAAAATTTCAATCTCATATGGCTGAAGCCAATGAGTTTGAAACTTCCCTTGAAAATATTTAAACTTTGAATAAAATAATAGTGCCCAATCTCCCTCTTGAAACTTCTTCATCTTGATGTATTTGTCATGCCATTTAACCCTCTGTTGCTGAACTAGACCAGTTCTTTGAACAACTTTTCTGATTTCATCAAGTTCATTTAATTGCTCTAGTCTACGCTTTTGAGCTTCTGATAAGTCCATCCCCAACCGGACTGCCATCTTCAAAGTTTTGACTTGGAACTCTATAGGGAACATGACTTGTTTCCCATAAACAAATTCATAAGGTGTGTGTCCAATTGTGTTCCTCCATGTAGTTCTATAGGCCCATAAGGCTTCAGGAAGCCTCTCTGCCCAATCTCTTCTATGTAGATGCATAGTCTTGGTGAGGATTCCTTCAATCACTTTATTTGTAGACTCCACTTGACCATTTGCTTGTGGATGATAGGGAGTGGATTTCCTATGCTTGATTTTGTACTCCTTCATAAACCTTTCCATCATTTTAGATGTGAATTGAGATCCTTGATCTATTACAATTTCTCTTGGAACACCAAAGCGAGTAAAGATATCCTCAAAAAGAAAACTAGCTACAGTTTTTTCATTAGCAAAAGGTAATGCTTTGGCCTCTACCCATTTCGTGACATAATTAGTGCATACCAATATATAATTTTTCTGCTTGGATGGAGGATTTATAGGTCCAATAAATTCTAAAGACCATTTTTCAAAGGGTTCAATAAGTACCTGAGTTTGTAATGGCATTTAATTTGAGGGAACGGGTTCCCCTACCCTTTGGCAGCTGTCGCACCTCCTGACATATTCTTTAGCATCTTTGAAGATGGATGGCTAATAATATCCTAAGGTAAGGATTTTATAGGCTGTCCTCTTGTCAGTAAAGTGTCCACCACATGGCTCATCATGACATGCTTTAAGAATATCAGGCATCTCATCTTCCCTGACACACCTTCTAATCATAAGATCTAGCCCTGTTTTATATAATTCATTAGTGATCCATGAATCTCTTGCACTATCTTGAATAATATTTCTTTTCTCTCTAGGAAACAAATGTGAAGGTAACTTCCTTGTAACCAAGTAATTAACAACATCTTCAAACCAAGGAGTTTGAGTAGTTACTACAAAGAGATATTCATCAGGAAACTTATCTTCAATCGAAGAGTCTTCTTTGGTATTCTGAATCAGGGACAAGAAATCAACAACTTTGTTTTGCTTTCCAGGTCTATCTATCACAGTAATGTTGAATTCTTGCAAAATTAAAAACCATCTTGTAACTCTGTCATTAGTAATAGGTTTATTCATCAAATATCTAATTGCAGAGTGATCTATATGAACAAAGGTTTCATAGCCTGTTATATAGTGTCTGAACTTGTTAATTGCATGAACAATAGCTAAGAATTCTTTTTCAGTCACAGTATAATTCAACTCAGTGGGAGTCAAATTTTTACTTGTATAGTAAATGACATAAGGAATCACATATTTTTGTCCCAATACAGCTCCCAGAGTTGTATATGAAGCATCTGTAGAAATATGGAAAGGAAGTGTCCAATTTGGTCCTCTTAAAATAGGATCTGAAGATATTTTTGCTTTCAAGGTTTCAAATGCTAGTTGGAAATCAGGATTCCAATTGAATTCACAATCTTTTGTAAGCATTTTGAAGAGTGGAGATAATATTTTAGTGAAGTTTTTTATAAATATTCTATAGTATCCTATAAATCCTAGAAAACTTCTAACATCATTTTGGCAATTTGGAATTGACAACTTAGAGATAACTTCAACTTTAGACTTGTCAACTTTAATCCCTTCTCCCGAAATGTGATGTCGTAAAACAATACCTTCTGTAAAAATCATAAAGCATTTTTTATGGCTTAGTGAAATGTTTGTTTCTTTACATCCTTTTAGGACTTTTTCCAAATTCTCCAAAGCTTCTAGAAATGTGTTACCATAGACTGTAAAATCATCCATATATACCTCTACACAATCATGTATTAGATCAGAAAAGATTCCTAGTACTGCTCTTTGGAATGTTGCAGGTGCATTACATAACCCAAAAGGAAGCACTCGGTAGGCAAAATTCCCCCATGGACAAGTAAATGTGGTTTTATCCCCTGAATTTGATTATAACCACTAAAACCATCCAAGAATGAGAAATGCTTCTTATCTGCTAATGTATCTAATACCTGATCTATAAAGGGCAAAGGAAAGTGATCTTTCAAGGTTGCTTTATTCAATTCTCAATAATCAATCCACACCCTCCATTTACCATTCTTTTTAGGCACAATTTCCAAAGGGGAAACCCATTGGCTATCTGAAATTGGGTAAATGAAGTTTACATTGAGTAATTTTTGGAGCTCTTCTTTCACAATTTCCCTAAGATTTGGATTCATTCTTCATTGAGGTTGTCTGATTGGTATATTATTTTCCTCAATATAGATATGATGGATACAAGTCTTAGGATCAATACCTTTCATGTCAGTGTACTCCCATGCAAATGCAGCAAAATGTTTTTGTAAAATTTTGGTTATCTCTTCCTGTTGTAGTTTCTCCAAGTTTTTGTTTATGTTCAATGTCATACTTGGAAAAATTTCAATTGTAGAGCTACCAAACTCTTCCATAGAATAAAGAGACATCTGCCTAGATGAAAATTACTCAACATTAGATTTTTCTTGGAATTGTGCATGATCATATTCTAAAGATGTTTCAAAGTTTTCCAATGTGTTCAAAATTTGACTATCTTCACTAATTTTTGATATAGTAAAGAGATGTTGAATATCATATTCTCCATCAATCCATTCCTTGTCATCTATTTTTATGATTTCTTTTGCTGGAGGATACAAACTAAATTTCTTTGTTGAATAACGATCAGAAATATACATGTCACCAGATATACAACTAATAAAAGCATCAGCTGTGGCCAGCCAAGGTATTCCTAATATGAGTGGGTGTCCTCCTAGACTATTCTTGGGAGTTAAAATCATGAAATCAAAAAGATATTCCCAAGAATCTAAGGATACTTGAATTTCTTCTAGCACACCATCTGTTTTGATTACTGATCTATCTGCAAGTTGTAGCAAGGTAGGTGTGTAAAGAAGATTACGAAGTTTAAGCTGCTCCATAGTTTGTCTACTCATAATGTTTATTGCTGCCCCTAAGTCAATCAATGTGTTTGGAATTTCAATCCCATTTATATGTGTCTTGACAATTGGACTTCCTAGATCCACATATTTCTGCATGGCAATCTTTCCCATCATGATGTCTGCTATCTTTCCTACCAGGTGAATTCTTTTTGTTTCTCTTGGTTTTCTTCCTGGTCTTTTGATGCTCAACTCCTTTATTGTCTTGGCTAGAATAGGAATTTCTCTAATGGCTTGTAACAAAGGAATTTTGATACAAACATTCTTCAATTCATCTAGAAAATCATAATTGGGCAACAAGATCTATTTTTCTACCCCTCTATCAATTTGTAATCTCTTAGGAAAAGGAGGTGTAGAAGTAGATGTTGGTTGCTCAATGATAGGAGTTGTGTTTATTGATTCTTTTTGTTTTTCTTTTTCAATATTTTGGTTTTGGAGGGATGTCCCCTCAAAACTTTTATTGACTTTTAGAGAGTCTTCCTCAGAGTTATCTTGTTCTTGAATGACTATAGAAGGTTTTTCCTTTTCTAATATCCTACCAGATCTAAGTTGAACATCATTAAGATCTAGAGGAGTAATCATGTAAGTTGGAAATTGTTGTCCTTCTACCATGTAAGCATTTTGAGGGTTTGGTAATGGTTGGGTAGGTAACTGATTTGGTTTTTGCTAAAATGGAAGTAAGAGTTGAGGATTTTGACTTTGTTGTGGAAATGGTAATGAAAGTTGAGGTTCTGATTTGGAAGTTGTGGCTACTGATTTTGTGGGGGAGGATAGCTCTGATAAGATGAAGGATATTGATAATATTGAGAAAATCTCCCATAAGGATTTTGTACCCCTTGTGTCCATGGTTGAGATTGATACCGAGATTTAGGTTAAGGCCAAGGTTGTTGCCAAGAATTCTAGTTTGGTGGGGGCTGAAGATACATTGGATTGTTAAATCCTTGATTTTGTGGCCACTGCCAAGGTCTTCTTGCAACAAAACAAAGAGGTTCTGCAGGATTTGAGATTGTTTCCTCTTGAAAGACATCCTTAAGACTTGGGATTGAGGGACAACCCTTGGTCTCATGACTTTCTGAACAAATCATACAAGTTTTCTACAACTTTTGCATCTAAAGGGAATTCCCTTAAAGCATGTTTCTTTTTGCATTTGGGACAAAAGATGGTTAAAGCATCAGCCTCTGTTTTCTACTTGTTTTGAATTTTAAGGGTGTCTAGTTGCTCACTAAGGCTCCCTAAAATGTTAGTTTTAAACTCATCAAGCATATTGCCAATTTCTGCTCTACTTACAGATCCAGTTGCAGATTTGTTTGCTCTAACAAGAGAAAGATCTCTCGACCCTTTCCCGGTTTTAGATTTCCCTCTTGAGAGATGAATACATAGTTCTGCTATGTCACTCAATGGAAGTTGAGAGATATCTCCCTTCCCCATCATGTTAAGGATATCTATCCATTCATCTTTAATGGCCTTTAACAAAAGAGCTTTCAAAGTTTCTTCATCTAGATTGTTCATTTTTTCTCTTTTCAAATTATAGTTGAATCTCTCAAGAAAATCCTCTAAGTTTTCATCTTCTCTTTGCATCATTTTGAACACCTCATCTTTATGATTAGTAGGCATGCAATAATCCAAGTATCTATCCAAAAATGCCTGTTTCATGTCATTCCAAGTTCTAACGGATTTAGTGACTAACCCCATAAACCATTTCAAAGCAGCCCCTTTTAGTGTTGAAGGGAACAATTTGAGTTTTTGAGAGTCTTCTAGATAGTCATAAGTTCTGCACAAGACTTCAAATTCAAACAAAAATGTTCCAGGATCCTCACTTCTCAACCCATAAAAGTTTTGGAGGACAGATGGTGAGATATTTTTCATTGTGGTATGTGTTTCCTCATCCACTTTAGGGAATCCAAATGAGTTATCTACTTCCCTATTTCCTCTACCTCCTCCATTATTACCTCTACCTCCTCCATTGTTTCCTCTACCTCTCCTTCTACCCCCTCCTTCAAACAGTGAGAATTCTCCATCTTGTTCTTCTTTTGCCATTATAGTTTCTTCAGGGTCAGTATAGGGCTCAACCTTTAAGGTTATTCACTCTTCCTATGGTTCTTCTATCAATGGACTATGAGAAGGAGTTTCTACTTTTTCTTCCTCACCGAGTATTCCTAGTTCTTCAACTATAATAGGCTCCCCTTTGGAGGTGAAAAATGTCTTCTCTCCTAGGACTGTTTTGGTGGATGATGTAGGAGAATCTTTTGATTGAGTTTTTGCCCCTTGAATTCCAAGAATCCTATGGCTAGGAGTATGAGTCTGGGATGGAGGTGTGTCCTTTCTAACTCTTGGTGGAGTAGGTGGAGTTGTGGGAATTGAACTTCTGCCCCTAGCTATAAATCTACCCCATAGAGTCTCTTTCTCTATGCATGTCATTGTTTTGTTTTGTTGTTTTTTATTTTTATGAATGTAAGAGATAAGGCTACCTAGTTACACTTCCTCAGCAATGGAGCCAAAATGTTTAGTCAATTTAGTATCCTAAATTGCTCTACATAAATTATCAATTCGAGTATCGTAAATTGATGAAGTGTAGTGCACTATATGTGCTAGATGGCCCTTCCTACTTTAGTGTTTTTGAGTTTTAAGTTGTTTTGGGGTTTTTAATCATTTAATCCTTAATGATGTACAATGTACTTAACAAAATCTTAAATCCACTGCTGCTAAGAATTTAGAGAAATGAAATGAGAGATAAAAGTGCTTTAAGCCAGATTTGGAAGTAAAGTTTTAACCAAGAAAATGAAAATAGAGTTTCTCTTCCTGCTCTTATTATTGTTCCAAATCATGAACTAAAAGGACTTAAAAGTGAAATTACAACTATCTTTTATGAAAAAAAAACTGAAATGAAATACTGAAAGTGAGATTACAACTATTGATTAGTCTATGGAAGAATCAAAACTTAATGAAAAACTAAAAATGAAATTGCAACAAAGCTAATTGAGATGCTAAAACTAAAAATGAAATTACAACTAATCCTATCATAAAAACTAAATGAAGTGCTTTTTTACTCTGCTACACAATTTTGGGAGAACAACCTCCTTGTGATAACATTTTGAGGAATTCAATACTTCATTGTTCTAAGAGAAACTAAAACTGAAAAAAGAAATTGCAACAAAACTAAATGAGATGCTAAGACTAAAATTGAAATTGCAACTAATCTTATCATAAAAACTAAATGAAGTGCTTCATTACTCTGCTACACAATTTTGGGAGAACAACCTCCTTGTGGTAACATTTTGAGGAATTCAATACTTCATTGTTCTAAGAGAAACTAAAACTGAAAATGAAATTGCAACAAAATTAAATGAAAGACTAAGAATGAAAGTGAAATTGCAACTAATCTACTATAATAGCTAAATGAAGTGCTTTTTCACATTGCTACACAATTTTGGGAGAACAACCTCCTTGTGATAACATTGTGAGGGACTCCATACTCATTGTTCTAAGAGAAGGTAAACATAAAAATGCAGAGAAAGACTCATTAATAAATGAAATATTTCACCATTTAGTTTTAAGATGAACCATCAACTAAAAGGGTTTTTAGAAACATTCACTTACAACATGAGTTACTAAACTAACAATTAAATGACAAGACAGAAATGGCACTAAGTAGTTGTAACTAAGAACTTAAAGACTAATGAACAACAAATGAAATAATTACCCTACACTACTAAACTCAACTTCAAACTGCTGATGAAGAACTGAAAAAGAAATTAAACCAAAAGACTATTCTATACTGAAACAAAACTGTTCTGTGTTAGTAAGAAGATGACAAAAACTGCACTATGAACAAAGTTAGAAAATGGTTCTAAACATCATGGAAAAACACAGTGAATTTACAGTTTAACTATGAAAGACAAAAAAAAAAAATGTAACCTTAACCAGCGCAGGGACCCTCTGCAAAGGTCTCAGCTTATATGTACTTAATCAACACTCCAACAACACTTTCAGGTATCCATGAAACACAGTGTTTATATTAAAAAGAGACAATGAGTTCTTAAAACTACAGAGCGGAAATCTGAAATTAACACATGAGTAAAACCGAACTTGTTTTGTTTTCTTCACACAGTTATTTATAGAGAAATCATACAACTCTTTTAATGAGAAAAATAAGCTACAACAAAACACGTAGGCAGGCAATTATGTGGAATTCTTGTCCTTGGTTGCTTGGAAACATAAATCTACGGTAATGGCTGTTGGATTCAGTTTGCACAGGTGTTAGATGAAGTCCATGGCCTTAGGAAACTACTTCGGATCCCATCACTAAGAAACATGTACAAAACAAAGTCCTATTTGCCTTAGGTTTCTGTGTTTGACTTCCCTTTGACTGGAGTATTCCTTGTCAATCTAGGCCAGATGACTAAGACACAATCCATGCCCTGATGTTTTCCAAGCTACTCATGTTGTCACTTTTCCCTCTTGACACCTGGAACTTGTAAAAGCGTGGAAGTAGCTGCAGAACAGCTGATTAGGTACACAATGTGGCTGCGTTCCATAGCTAAAAGACAAAAACTTATTCAAATAGCAAACATAAAATTATAACATGTAAATAACTGAAATATACTCCTTGAGGCAATGTATAATGGTTTTTGATGATAAGGATGCATTTTTCATGGAAAAACAAAGAAGGAAGGATGAGAAAAGTTGCTAAGGGAAAGGCAGTTTTAGAGCTCAACAGATCCTGTAGGTGGGTTAGAAGGATGTTAGGTATATGGATATTGTGCACAAGTTGCATCAGACTACAGGTATAGGTAAAGGTGCAGGTATAAGTACAGGTGCAAGTGCATAGGGTATGGATTATTGTCTTACAATGGATGGATTGGTCAAGTTCTGAGACAAGATATATCTACTGAATAAAAATAGCCTCAATAAGGTGATCTTGAGGGAGTTTCATGAGAAATCTTACTCAAGTCACCTAGGTTATCAAAAGACATTGACAACAGTGAAGAGATTTTAATCTTGGCTAAATCTAAAGAGGGATGTAGCAGAGTTTGTGGCTAGGTGTTTTAATTTCCAATGAGTGAAGGTAGAGTGTAAGCACCCAGGTGGACTGCTACAGCTGATTGCGATTCCAAAATGGAAATGGGAGGTTATTTCCATGGATTTCATCATAGAGTTGCCTAAGATAGTGAAGCAACCTGATTCCATCATGGTCATTGTGGACAGGTTAACAAAGGACGTTACACACTTCATTCCAATGAATTCTACATTCTCAGTTAGTGATGTGGCACAGGTATTCATGAGAGATGTGATTAGACTACATGGTGTTCTAAAGAATATTGCGTCATACAGGGATGCGAAGTTCACTTCCAAGTTCTGGAAGGAGTTATTTGTAGGTTTGGGCACAATGTTAGCCTTCAACACAACTTATCATCTGCAAAATGATGGACCGACGAAGATGTGTTACACTAAAAAATGTCACCATGACCATTTGCAGTTAGTATGGCTCCATCAACTGTCATACTATCCTCCTTGGCAAGTATCATGCCTCTGCTTTTCATGTCAAACTCCAAGAAAGATAGAAAAGTCATTTAAAGTCAATTATCTCTAGGTACGCAGTTTCTCTCAGCCTTACCTGCGTGTACGCAACCCAAGTTCACACCTGCGTACTTGTACCCTCTATCTATAAAGCAATGGGTGCGTACTCCTGTAAAGGTCAAAAGGCGCAAGTTTCACTCCAAAAACGTTACTTGTGGTCATTTCTAGAGCATTCTAGAAGCTTGTTTGACGTGTATGGAGCGCCTCCAGATGGTTCATGTATCCCTATGAAAGAGGAACTTATCCCATCAAGAGGGGAGCTAACCCATCCAAAGAGGGGCTTATCCCATTGATGGTGGACCTGATTAACTTCCTCTAGAGCACTATAAATACAGGCATTGGGCCAAAGGGAGAAGACGTTGAACGCTGAACATTCCTAAGGGTAGATGCTGTTGGAATTAGGACTTCCTTGTAGAAGCTTGTGAGGAGAGATTCCCATCCTTTCTTGTTTCATTTGGAAGTGGGTGAGCTGATCAAAGTAAAGGAAAACTCTTGTTGGACCCTGGGAGGAACTTGCACAACACCAAGGCTCAGGTTGTAATGGTTTCTTTTGTTTCCTATTAATACAAATAAGTCCATTCTTCTCAACAATTTGTTATTTATGAGTTGTTTCATATACTCCTTGGTCTGTATGTTAAATATGTTTTATTTTATAAGATATTCAGGTGCTATTTAATCGTTTGATTGTTAATGAGTGCAAGTTTCGAAGAGAAGGAGGAGCTCATCCGGATCGACGAGGCTGGACTACTACAACAGCGTTGGACTACAGGTAGGATCTAAACACTTGATTTCTTATATGGTAAATGCATATTTAGAGAAGGATTGTTCTTAATTGTCTTGTTTGTCACTAGAAAGCCTTAAGCTTCTAGGGAGGTTGGTTTTGTCCACAAAATTGACTCTTTCCGCATGAAAAAATGGCGACTCCGCTGGGGATTGAACCCAGAATCTCTGGTTTCGCAGAAGTTGAGAAGCTGTTGAAAGCAGGTTTCATTTATCTGATCCCCTTAACGGATTGGGTATCGAATATTGTTCCGGTTAACAAAAAACAAGGAACAATAAAAATATGTATCGACTATAGGGATATCAATCGTGCTTGTCCCAAGGACAACTATCCAACAACCTATATTGATCAAATAATTGATGATTGTGCTGGCAGTGAAATATTTTCCTTTATGGATGGTTTTTGCGGTTACAATCAAATCAATATTCTACCTGCCGATCAACCAAAAACGGCTTTCATTTGTCCATGGGGGACATTTGCTTATTGCAAATTACCTTTTGGGCTTAAGAATGCCGAAGCCACTTTTCAAAGAGTGATGTCTTATGTGTTTCATGACATCAAACACATTGTGCAACCGTACCTCGATGATTTGCCTGCTCATTCATTACATCGAGCTGATCACCTTGTCCATTTACGAGCAATTTTCATGAGGTGTAGGCATTATCGTATACGTTTGAACCCACACAAATGTGTCTTCTATATAGAAGTGGGACGATTGTTGGGATTTGTAGTTTCAAAAGCTAGCATTTGCGTCGATCCCTCAAAGGTAGAAGCTATCATCAAATTGCCTCCCCCTTCGAGTCTTCGCCAACTCCAAAGTTTGCAGGGGAAAGCAAACTTTCTACGGCGATTCATTCCTAACTACGCCGAGGTTACAAAAGGTTTTACACGGTTGTTGAAACAGAACGCTCAATTCTCTTGGGATGAGATAGCTCAGCAATCTTTTGATGCACTTAATCACGCATTGACCCATGCACCGTTGTTGCATCCTCCCAACTACAACCAAGACTACTTTTTGTACCTCGCTGCCTCTCATTCCACTATTGGAATGGTGTTAGTTCAGGAAGACGAATTCGCAATGGAACATGTGATATATTATCTTAGTAGGACGTTAAATCCCACTCAGCTAAAATATTCGCATGTGGATAAATTGGCCCTGGCAGCCGTTCAGGCTGTCCAACGTTTTCGTCATTACATTCTTCTCCATAAAACTACAGTCATTTCGGATTGCAACCCTATGATCTACATTTTGACTAAACAATTGGTAGGGGGCAAGTACTCTAAATGGATCGTTATCCTGCAAGAGTTCAACTTAGAGTTTGAAAAATCTAAGTCTAAGAAATCTTTAGTCTTTGCAGAGTTGATGTGTGACTTCCCGCGTGCTGACACGGAAACTGTGGCAGAGGAACCCATTGCGGACGAATCTTTGTTTCTCATCAGCACTTTAGATCCATGGTATGGGGATATAATCATCTATCCCCAAACCCAATCCTTTCGGCCTGAAGCTTCAAAGTCAGAACGTCGGAAAATTTGATTCCAGTCCCAACAGTATAAAATTATTGGAGATACTCTTTATCGCCGTGGGGCAGACTTGGTTTTCCGACGTTGCTTAACTCACGAAGAGGCAGAAAGGGTTTTGAATGACTATCACTCTGGGGCGTGTGGCGGTCATATGTCTGGGTATGCCACAGCTCAGAAAGTGTTGCGTGCTGGCTATTTATGGCCGTCCATGTTTAAATATTGTATCACCGCGGTCCGAAAATGCCACAACTGTCAAGTGTTTGATCGCAAGATGCGTGCACCACCAGCTCCTCTCCACCCTCTAATTGTCGTCGGTCCTTTTGCCAAATGGGGTATCGACTTTATTACATGTAACCCTCACTCGACCGGGGGGCATGCGTATATCATCCTTGCGGTTGATTATTTTACTAAGTGGACCTAGGCGATGCCTACATTCGAGGCAGATGGCAAGACAATTGCAATTTTCGTATTCAATCACATTATTCCTAGGTTTGGTGTCCCACAAGCGATAATCACTGACCATGGGCGCCATTTTCGAAACATTATGATGACAGAACTTACAGGCCAGCTTGGTTTGCGTCACGATAGCTCAACTCCTTATTATCCACAAGCCAACGGTCTGGCTGAGTCCATCAACAAAGTTTTGGTTGTCATGATCCGACGAATCATTGGGATTCATCGGTCGAATTGGTACAACATGTTATTTTCCGCGCTTTGGGCATATCGAACTTCAGTAAAAACATCAACAGGGTTCACTCCTTTCCAACTAGTTTATGGTTTGGAAGTCGTGCTGCCCATTGAATGCGAAATCCCATCACTTCAAATGGCTGTCGAATTACTTCCAGCTACTTCCAAAGAGGAGAGGCGTTTATTATACTTAGCTCAATTAGATGAGACTCGACGCGATGTTGCACTGGCAATCGAGACTCATGCAAAACGAATGAAAGCTCAGTATGATCGAAATGTGACCCCTTGAAATTTTTCGGAAGGAGACCTAGTGCTATTGTATGATCAAGCTAACGATAAATTATGTGCTGGAAAATTCGTTCCTATGTGGCATGGACCTTACATTGTTAAGCGGAAGCTAGCAAAAGGGGCCTATGAGCTGGTTGACTTTGACGGGGACTCTTTGGGTAAACCCAGAAATGGACTTTACCTAAAGAGGTACTATGCTTAAATGATGGGTGTGAAGATTTTAATTTAAGTTAATTAGGTTAATTTTTCTTTCTAGTTAGTGTGTTTGTTAGTATAGACAGTGTGCTTAGCTTAGAAAGTGTGTTTTTCGTCGTTATTCTTCTTATCTTGGTTTTACCCTTGATGTTTGCAGATGTCGATGCCTCTCCAAACGTACATTGGATTTGCTGATTGTGCTTGTCATAGTACACAGAATATCTCTTCCGCAGCTTGGGTTATCTATTCGCCCTCTGACGAGTTAGTTTCTATGCATGGGGTGAGCCTCGGTCAAACAACAAACAACATTGCAGAATACGGTGCAGTGACTGAGTTATTATCTGAATCCATTTCATTTGGGATTCGGAGTTTGATAGTGAGGTTAGATTCTGAACTCGTTGTATTACAGCTTAATAGAGTTTATGCAATTAGAAATCCAGTGTTATTAAGGTTATTTTTGAGAGTGCGTCTCTTGGAACGTGAGTTTGATTACATTGAATATCAACATATTCCAAGGTCTTTTAATACATTAGCGGATGCAATTGCTTCTCAAATGTTAGACAGACATTTGCGATAATCATACATGTAAATTTAAAAAACATTAACATTTAATCACACATGTTTAACAAGATAAGCCGGTAATAATGATATATATAGATAGGAGTGTGTCAAAAATACATCGTCTTCGATCATAAGTTGCAAAACACATTATGATCGGCAAAACTGATAAGTAAAAAAACCAAAATGTCACATGTGTCTACAAAAGTGACCATCCAATCACTGGTGGTGCTCCCTATACGACACCACTGCACGGGCTACCCTACACAAGAACCTCCTAAAAGGTCCTGGGACTGCGACGACATAGCACTGAAGTCTGATAGGAATATCATCTATAGTAGTCTCTGGTATATCCGCCATCAGACGCTCTAGATCCTGCTCCAACTCAGCTAAGGTCTCTGCAGCCGCGTCCTGTGGGACCGGTGCCGATGCAACTGGTTGTCTCCTCTCGAAAGGCTGGAGATTGGCTGGACGCTGTGGACCCACATCTGCATTTTGAAAATTTTTACTGTCAGTTTTGAGACGATATATAAAAACAAAAAAATATAGATAATTTAAAATCTTGTGAAAAATGAAGTACCTCTGTCGTCCCATTGTTCTCCCTGTGGAAGAACCATGTCCAGATCACTGCGAAAATCCACTCCGGCATAAGGAAAATCCTGGATCGCAAAGACCTGGTCCTCCAACCAGTGAAAGTAACCCGTAGGAAATCGGATAACTCCCGCTCCCTCATCAGAATGCCGAGCCATCACCGGAACCCATCGCATCAACTTTGGCTCCCGAGGAGGCCCAACCGCAACAGTGAGATGCTGCGAGATCAGCATCGGAACTCTCTCTAGGGCAAAGCTCACAACCAAAGGCCCATACCCAAAGGTCTTTAACTGCCCGTTCTTTGCCCTAGTTAGTTGGCCCTTCATATTGGCCAACACAGCGTCGCACCAGTTGAAAATGGTGCCTCAGAAGCAATCAATCGCCATCTGCATTTGGGACCCGGTGGCAATGTGCAAAGCGGCTGCGCCGTAGAGTCTGGTAACTGTAAAGGAAATTACCGTAAGTTCAGGTCGGGATATGTATTTGATTTCTATCCCCTTCTCCTGGTTTTGATTATTGCACCACTCTAGCCGGAGACTAGCAAGGGATTGGCCACCCGGCCTAGTCCCGAACAGAGACAGTTGCTCGCCCCTATTAGGCAAACCAGTGAGAAAATATATATCTGAGGGCTCTATCTCGAGCTGGTGCCCTCCGAGGTAAAAACATTGATCCTGAACGTTCCACCTTTCAACCAGCCACTCTAAGAATGGCACCTGGGCCCTCATGCCAGGTATGGCCCAGTATTTGTAGAGAACGCATGCCTTCAAAGCATCAATGGAAGGTTGATGATCTATTGCGGCCAAATCGACATCTTCGTGTTCTCTTTCGCGCCAATCAAGCATGGTGGGCAATCTACACACCAGAAAACATCCATTAGAATTCACTAAATAAAAAATTAATCGTTCAAATTTGAGATTTGGAGGTTTAAAAATGCTTTGCACGGAGTACGCACCCCGCATTCAGAAACAGAGTGTCGATACGCAACTGCTCTGAAGGTAGGTTGCGTACACTTGCCATTTTCCCAATGGAGAAAATGTCGGGGTACGCAGGTCACCCATGGGGCACCTGCGTACCCCGAAAAGCGGATCTTGAAACCCCAAAGCCCCCAAAAAATCAAACTAAGGCCTAAAATGAAATTCTAAATGGATGAAAACAAAGAGGAGGATGTTGTGAAATACCTGAAAGAGACGGCGCTCGATTCTGACGGTCGGATTCTCCGCAAAGTCCACGGGAAGTTTCTTGCCAAAAGCCCTTTTCTCTCCCTCAACAGTAAAATGGTAAAAATGACATGGTAAAAGGTTTTTTTATAGGTTTTTTGGATAAATGAATGCTAGGTTTGTTTATTTTTCACCATGGAAGGATATTTTCAATGTATTTTTGCCTATCTTGAACAGGTATGAGTAATGTGTTGTTTTTGTGCAGGACAAAATGACCTTCAGGGAAAATTATCATTTTTCACGAACCAAGATATCAGAGTCATTTTTAAAGCCCTTTTCTGACTCCTAAAACATGAAAAGATTGCCGAGCGTTTCTTTTACACTTGTTAAAATGGAATTAAAAGACGGTCCTCTTATAGCCCTTTTCTGACCGTAAAAACACAAAAAGATTGCCGGATGTTTGTCGTTTCAAATTCGATACTGGAAATAAAACGACGTGCCCTTGATCGCCTTTTACTTTTCAGGTCAGAGGAACTAATCATGAAATTACTCCTTGGTCGCAAGATCAAGCGGTTCTCTCAAGTATTATTTTATACTTTTTCGGGCTTGGGAGACACAAATTTACGAAAAAGTTCAACCCTGGAGTCTTCTTTAGTTTTTTCAGACTCTCTAAAATTGAAAAACATCGAGTTTCTCCTATACTGGACTCGTTAAAATTTCACAGTAGAGGACCTGTTCGATTACAAACAGGAACGGACCACTCCTTCTTAGGGTTCGAATCTAAACTAAGTTGGACTCATCCAAAGGATGAGCTTATAATCAAGCATATGTTATCCTCCTCAAGCTTGTAAAAAATAAAGAGGTACTTGCTAGAAATGGTGGGGGAAAAGAGAGAAGAATGAGCCTATTTTTTATCCTTTGTCACAGAAAAACCTTATTACCACTCTTAACCACAACACTTTTCATTCACCTAGGTTGGGAAATCCTTTGTCTTAAATTTTATTAAACCACTTTGAAAGTCTTCAACCGTTTCTGGGTATTAACTTTGGGTCAATCGTCGCCAAGCCATCTGTCGTGTCGTTATGTGTTCAAGAGGACTCTGCAAATAAACCATTCATATGAAAAATACTTGTCATCCATTTTGACCATCCCTGAGTCAGTCCTTACAGCAACGTTTCTTCGACTTGAACTATGATTTCGTGTTGTGGGCTTGCCTGCAACGGGTCGCTTTCTATTGACATCAGCACATTATCTAGAGAGATGACTTAGAAATCGTCAGTACCTTGAAGTCTGCATGCATCAATGGCAGGTTTCTCGCCTTTGACGACAGTTTACATCATTGACTTTCGATCGAAGGATTCCGTGACATGTTCGACATCAACCCATTCATTCACATCTCATGGATTGTACTGGGTACTTTGAGAACCATTGAAATCACTGGTGGTCTCTCTCACACTTGTTAACAGTTTACATCATTGACTGGTAATCAAGTGGTCTCTACCATGTTCGACATCAACTCATTTATTAGCATGGATAGAATCGTACCAATTCGGGAAGTAGAAATCAAGACCCTGGATCTAGTTTCTACCATCCAGGCTGCGAGGAGTTTTGTATTCATCATATAGTAGACTAATCATAAACAGATGGCTGCGTCCATACTGTGTCTACATGTGTCTATGATTGTGATGTACTGCAAAATCATTCCTGTATCAAAGAAGTAGTTAGATTGTTAGTTAAAGTTTTCAATCTGAGTATGGGAATGCCTACCTCAGCGATGATATCATCTTATATATGTATTTTGTGTTGAATATTTGCAGGTTCTGACCAGGCTCTCCACAAGATAATCCTTGAAATGATAAAGTACTTCACCCTTCCTAGATGATTTAAAACCCTAACCTACTACAAGCTTCGCACTTTAGGGGGCAATCTGTTACACTAAAAAATGTCACCATGACCATTTGTAGTTAGTATGGCTCCATCAATTGTCATACTATCCTCCTTGGCAAGTCTCATGCCTCTGCTTTTCATGTCAAACTCCAAGAAAGAGAGAAAAGTCATTTAAAGTCAATTATCTCTGGGTACGCAGTTTCTCTCAGCCTTACCTGCGTGTACGCAACCCAAGTTCACAATACCTGCGTACTTGTACGCTCTGTCTGTAAAGAAATGGGTGCGTACTCCTGTAAAGGTCAAAAGGCACAAGTTTCACTCCAAAAAAGTTACTTGTGGTCATTTCTAGAGCATTCTAGAAGCTTGTTTGACGTGTATGGAGCGCCTCCAGATGGTTCATGTATCCCTGTGAAAGAGGAACTTATCCCATCAAGAGGGGAGCTAACCCTTCCAAAGAGGGGCTTATCCCATTGATGGTGGACCTGATTAACTTCCTCTAGAGCACTATAAATACAGGGATTGGGCCAGAGGGAGAAGAGGTTGAAAGCTAAACATTCCTAAGGGTAGATGCTGCTGGAATTAGGACTTCCTTGTAGAAGCTTGTGAGGAGAGATTCCCATCCTTTCTTGTTTCATTTGGAATTGGGTGAGCTGATCAAAGTAAAGGAAAACTCTTGCTGGACCCTGGGAGGAACTTGCACAACACCAAGGCTCAGGTTGTAATGGTTTCTTTTGTTTCCTATTAATACAAATAAGTCCATTCTTCTCAACAATTTGTTATTTATGAGTTGTTTCATATACTCCTTGGTTTGGATGTTAAATATGTTTTATTTTATAAGTTATTCATGTGCTATTTAATCGTTTGATTGTTAGTGAGTGCAGGTTTCGAAGAGAAGGAGGAGCTCATCCGGATCGACGAGGCTGGACTACTACAACAGCGTTGGACTATAGGTAGGATCTAAACACTTGATTTCTTATATGGTAAATGCATATTTAGAGAAGGATTGTTCTTAATTGTCTTGTTTGTCACTAGAAAGCCTTAAGCTTCTAGGGAGGTTGGTTTTGTCTGCAAAATTGACTCTTTCCACATGACAAGACGGTCAATAGGATATTAGTGGGCATATTGAGGATGTATGCGATGCATCAACAATGCAAGTGGGAAGAGTATCTCCCCTTGGTAGAGTTCACATACAACAATGGTTATCATGAGTCGTTGAGGATGAGTCCTTTTGGGGCATTGTATGGGCGGAGTTGTAACACTCCTATTATTTGGAGTGATCTGGTTAACAGGGTAATTATTGGACCCAATATGTTCGAAGACATGGAACAAGAAATGCAGGTGATCAAGAAAAATTTAAAGGCAGCACAGGATAGGAAGAAGGGTTATGCAGATAGGAACAAGTTGTTCAAGGAGTTCTAGGTCGGGGAACAAGTGTACTTTCACATCAAACCGAAGAAGAGATCCTTGTAGATTGGATCATGTGCCAAGCTAGCACTGTGGTTTTTGTGGACCCTTCAGTATCGTTGAGAGGATTGGGCCAGTAGCCTATCAATTTGCATTGCCTCTAATAGTGAAAGTCCATGATGTTTTCCATGTATCTTTTCTAAATAAGTATGTTAAGGATGCTAATCATATGATTGACTAGTCTATATTGCACGTGGAACCAGATGGAGAATTCCAGCTAGAACCTTAGTGTATATTGAAAAAAAAGGTGTTCATGCTCCGAAATCGAGTAATCGAGCAAGTTAAAGTGCAATGGAAGTCCTTTGGGACCGATGAAGCTACATGGGAGATGGCGGATCATATACAAGCTATGTATCCTTCTTTGTTTGTCGGTTGAGGTAAAGAAACTTCGATATGTTGGTTTGATATATGCTTTTATATGGTGGTTTGGTATATGCTTTGATATGGTGTTTGGTATATGTTTTGATATATATGATTTTGTATATGTTTTTGGTGTATATTTTTGGTGATGTTTCTATCTCTACATGTATATGTGGATGTCAATACTGCCATGAACTATGTTATAAAGCTCCACTATGCAGTACAGGTGTCATGTAATTATGATTATGTTGTCATGTTACTATGCTATCATGTGGTTATGTTATCATGATGTTATGATGTCATGTGGGTTGGCACTCAACAGGATGATCATTGTAAATACTGTAATGAGCTATGTTATAAAGCTCTAATATGTGGTATGTTTTCGTGATGTTTTTGTTTTGAGCAGGTCCTTCATTGTAAATACTACATCGAGATATGTTATAAAGCTCCTTGAGCAGTATGTATTCTTTCAACAAGTTGTCAAGGTATATGTGTGATTGAACATGGAGGACGATGTCCCCAAAGGGGGAGGGTTCTATAACATGCCTGGTGAAAATTCCATGTAATAAAAGTTAAAAAACAATAACCACAGTTGATGGGACACTTCTTCCAAGTTGAATGTTGGGCAAGAAATCCTAGGGGGTGTTCATTTGGTTATTTATGGATAAGGATTTGGAAAGGAAAAATGGAAATTTTGGCACATTTATTTATGAAAATAATGAAAATTAGGAGAAAAGGAAGGTGATATGTCACAGGTTGCATGTGAGGAAGAAATTGAAGGGAAATAATGGAAAATGAAGAAAATAGAGGCCTCATTCATAAAAAGGTTTCTAAGGATCAGTTGGTAACCTTTTTTTAGTTGATTCTTGGAGCTTTCTCATACTCTTGGACACTTAGATTTCTCTTAGATCATTTTGGCATTGGAGCAAGGAAGTAAAAGAAGGCGAGAGGAAGCAAAGATCAAGTAGGGAAAGGTAGGATCAAGCAACTACAATAGGATTCATTGCAGATATCAACTTGCATGTGCATTTTCCCTTCTATATTTTGCATGCATGGTATTGCATGTGGTTCTCTTCTATCATGGCATGGGCTTTTCTAGGTGTAACAATGTTTTTGGCCAGCCTTGCCATTCCTGGATAGCCATGGTGTGATGGGGTTCTCATATTTTGGTTATGTTGAATTGCTGGATGGATTCGAAGATGAGTGGGGTGGATCTTCGAATGATAGAGCACATGGCCTAGTGGTCCTTGAACTAGACTGTGGATCACAGTAAAGCCATTGGCCTAGTGACCCTTGAGCCAAACTGTGGGTTGTGGTAAATCCAAGATTGTGTAGCCTCGGTGGGCCTGGGAATCCTTGCTGGCGAATGACAAGATATATGGTAAATATAAGATGTGATTTTCTCTCCATTGGGCCTAGTAATACTGGGTTTGGGATATTCGGTAAAGCTTGGAGAGAAGGTATTGGTTTAGGGCCTAGTGATCTGAGTTTATATTGTGGTAAAGCTTGAGAGACTAGGGGACAGGAAAATTCCTCATGGTCTATGATGAGCCCCAGTATTGTAGCAAGGATGTTGCAACTCCTAGGGTGACCAACTTTAATTTATCAACCCAGGGTTCGTAAAAACTTGGAGGTGACAGTGCTATATGCACATGAGATGCAACAATCTACTCTTGTCACTTCTCAACTGGGGTGATATATCACTAGGGTTTTTCAAACTAATATTTTATTAACTAGAAGGAGGATGACTACTGGTAGTGAGTGTAAAGCTATTTTTAATGTAGAAAATAATTTCTTTCCGATGTTAAGGAAATGAAAGTGTTGAATAGAAATTGTTATGAAAATGACATGAAATCACCTAGCTAGGAATTAACACACATTACTTACAAAACAAACCTAATTTAACCTTCCATTCTATCATCTAGTTATCTTGACTAAGTAGGCATGTAAATGATCCTAACATTGCTAAGATTGATGCATGCATGCAATAACTAAATATTGCAGAAAAGAGTCTTTTGGTTTTTCAATTTAGAAATGTAAATGTTAAACTAATCAAGATGATCTTTTGCATGAGAGGAAGGTATGGGAAAGCTGTTCAAAAATGGCATTGAGAAGTATGGAGGTAAAATTGAAGGCCTACCCTAGGCTCTGATCATTATTTCTACCCAAAATAGTCTAAAATAGTCTGCTATATGGTTCTTGTAGTTGCTACAGGATTTCCTATAGTTACTATAGGATGTCTTGGTTTACTACATGAAACTTAGCTGAAAGTTGTAGGGAGGTAGGGAATATGAAAGGAAGTTTTGGGAAGGTGTACACTACCCAATAATCATCCCAACTCTTTAGGATGGTTGAATTTTCTCAAGGTGGCTGTCCACGGTGGCTACAAGACATAAATATGAATTGGTGATTGATACGGTTTGGTGAGAGTTGGAGAAAACTTTAGATGATGCTGGTGGAATGAGTTCCTCTGTGCATATCGACAACTCCTGCAACAACACATATTCATTTCTTCATTTATGCACAGCTTTATGTAAATTTGAAAAAGATGAGTTGAATTTGAGAAAATGATTTATTAATGGCTAGTGGATCAAATCTATGGAATGGAATGCTTTCTAATCTATAGAAAACTTAAGGAACCAAAATGACAATAGTAGGCGCTTCTAAGAAATAATTAACAATGATATACTTGACAGGAAATCCTAGGCTATGTAATAACCAAAAGATAAATCTTTTTTTGGGGTTATGAGAGTTGGGCCCTCAAACCATGATCCCATGAGGGAGATGAGGATGAGGCCACTATCACAAGATTTTATGAAGTCTTTTTCCACTACTGTAACATTGATCTACTTCTCCAACTAATGGAGTCAAAACTAACCAATCATTCATGGACTTACAAATTCAACAAAACAAAAATAATTTCAACCGCTAATCTATGATTCTAATCTAAGGATACATGTACAAAAAGAAGAGGAACCTCTGCTACTAGGGTTGGGCCCTAACACAAGAGCTTTAGCCCTCTGAGTCAACTCAGTGCTGGATCAAAGAAACTCTTTTCATTAACACCAAAATGTCAAAAATAAATTGAGAATAAGAGTCACAATAGCTTAAGCTTGAAATTTCCTTTTGGATACAATACAAATTCAAATCCTAATCAGGCCATAGGTATTCTTATTTATACAACTGAAGCTACCAACAACTTCCTTAAAATTAGGAAGGCTTGGCTCCCAAACTTGAGATTAACTTGTCTTCAACTATCACTAGCTTGGCTGCCAATGAACTTGATGGGCTTGGCTTCTTGTAACTCCGAGCTGGTGAGATATGGTGGAGGAATATTTGAGTGATTGAGGAGTTAAGGAGGGAGACCCAATCTCCTAAAATCCCTCTTTCTTGTCTACTTCGAGTTCCTGCACTTAAATTATCCAAAAATTGTTCCAAATCCCGCAATTAATGCACATTAGGCCACATGATGTAAAATCTCACATTTACCCTTCTCACTAAGAAAAATATAACAAAATATGTAAAGAAATGTGAGAAAAGTTTATTTTAATGATCTAGAGAGTGGCATTAAAGCCCATATAATTTACCTATTTATTAGCCACATCATGACCCCCCAACTGAAAGTGATGCTCATCCTTTAAGAAACTTAGTGTATGTCCATGTCTTTCATTGCTCTTATGGCCTCTCTGACATCCTAGGCCCCTATTGATGGAGTTTTCTCTTGTGGATAAAACCCTGCATGCTTCTCTATTTCCTCCCACTACTTTCTTTCCTCTTCCTCCTTTCTACCTTCTAGCATACCCAATAGCAAGGGTGGATTGAGTTTCAAACTAATCCAATTGATTTTGAGTCTCTACAATCCATTCTTATACAATGGGGTCACTTCTAGTGCATCTCTCATTCTTTTAGGGGAATGATACTCCCTGATCCTTAGGTTGTATGGCTGGGTACCACAAATCCTTTGGCATGCTTGCTCGCTTTCATTCCCTAGCAATCTCAAGGTGTTCTCAAAATGTGTGATTTCTTGCTCTTGTGTAGATAGGTATCTTTGTGCAAGTTATGGATCACTGGTGATGATGTTTTTGGTGCTAATGACAACCATTGAATTTATTTGTTCTGCTATGATGTAAAGGGGCTCTTTTTATTCTCTTTCCAACAACCTCTCCACCTCCTTAGCCCTGTCCTCCTCATAACTCGTTCATGAAGCAAGGGCCATTAGTTGTAAATCCCTCAAATTTTCATTGGGGTACCACACATTCAAGTCTGTTAAGGCAAAGTTGTGCAATTAGAATTCAATTATCTTGGCCTTATCCTCTAGGGTGCTTTGGTCACCTAGTTCAATGCATTTCCTATTGTTTTGGAAAGACATAGTCCCCTGTTCTGCTAGTGTCTTTATCTAAAATTGTAGCCATTGATATTTGGGGTACAAGGCATATGATTTTGGTGGCATCCTGCACTATATTGCCTCCATGGAGAGGCCTGCCATGGTGTCCAATTGGCTCTATTTTTCTTGTAAGTTCCTCCTTAGCCATGTGTTTTCTGGCTCTAGTTGAGATCTCATAATTCATTCCCTGTCTCTTATCCTACTTAACTCTCTGCCCATCTCTAGGAGCTTCTCTTCCATATGTCCCACATCCTCTACCTTCTATGATTTGGCAATTTGCATCGAGTGATGTGTCCTTCCTCTCTCTTTCATAAGCTCAAAGAATAGATGGATGGAAAATTTATGTGGTATTACTCTACCTCCCTCAATGAATCTATAATAAGAGATCATATTATGCTATGGGATAGGTTTTTACGGCTCTTTGGATTCTCCCTTAGATGTCTTTGAAGAATATTCCCCCACTTGCACTTGTGTTGCTACTTCATTGCATTCTCTCTATTCTTACTATCCTTCGTGCCGCTTTTTCTGTGTTTCTTGTATTGCTTACATATTTCTTGTAGTATTATCAGAGGATCATGTAGAAGGATTTTTCCTTTATGAAATGGGGTTAAAGGTGCCTTGTCTTTCCTTTTCGATTCTAACCTGGTGACATGCCTCCTAACATAGGTGATGGGAGACTTTGGGGAGCTTGTTTTGATGTGCCCTCTTGACCTTTTATTTCCAAGGAAACTAGAGTTTCCTTCTCTTTTGTTGAGTCCTCAATTATGATTGGAGTCTTGGTGGGTGTTTGTGTTTTCCCTTATTTGATCCAAGTGCTTCTCCTTGTTTTGAAATAGAGGGGAGTATGCCTCTGCCTATTCCCATTTTGCTTGATAGGTGTAATTAGGGCAGTCAAAGCAAAAATTGCTTCCCTCTCAGTTGGTTCAGTAGAAAACCTTGGAGATTCCTCCCTTTCCTTGCTGTGTTCCTTAGGGCTTGCTTCTTCCTTTTGTTCTTTCTTTTCACCTTTCTCTTCTTCGCCTTCTTTTTTTTATTCTTCTTCCTCTGTTTTCTCTGTTTCTGCCTCCTCTTCCTCCTCTGGTTCTTCTTCTTCCTCTTCAAGTTCTTCTTCATCTTCTTCTTCCTCCTCTTCAGCACTAGAGGTATTGTCTCTACCATATTCAAGGGTTTTTATTTCAATCACAACCTATCTATCCATGTCTCTGAATGTGGACCATTGAATGAGGATTCTTAGCTAGATCAGGGCATCCTCTAGTATTAGCTTAATAAGTCTATGGTGTGCCAATTGCTGATGTTTTCCCTCTTAGACTTTTAGGCTCATGTCTATTATTTATTGCAATAAGAAGTAGGGTATACTAAGTGTTCTTTTGATGGGTATCCCCTCCCCAAATGTCAATTCATGGAGGAGTCTAAATTGATAGCCATAGACTATACTAAGCCTCCCATCACAAGAGATATATTTGAGAATATGATAGCTCACCTCATTGCAAGGGTAGGGACGGATTTCCATTCTTATCCCATTTTCATCTTCTATTGGTTGTGCATCCCTTAAGAAGAATTTTTTCCTTGCAAAAGTGCTTGAAACCTTATGGTTCTTTCTCAATGGCATCCTTTGAGGAAGTGTAGTGATTTTGCTAATTAATTAAGGATTAATTGTAATTGACAAACCTCTTACCATAGTAGTAACACCGACTCTAGCCTATGGGTTATGTGTCATGGAAAATTATTGAGCTACATCATCACCATACCCTCTGAGCTGCTCAAAGAATTCCAACCAATTATGCCTTCTAAATATTTCTACCACATGGGGGTGGAGGTGTACCATGGATGTCTTTGTGGGTTCCCTTCTATTAAAACCTCCTGTCATGTTCCTTTTTGGGTTGGATGACTATAGGGAGTTTGGTAGGCTAGCCTTAGCTTTTAGGGTGATTGAGAGTTTATAGTAGTGGTGGATGGTTGCAATTTCTCCCTATCTCCCCACAATTTTTAAATTGTTCACAACTCTTTTAAAACTACTAAGCCCACTCTAATCACTTAAAAAATCAGTTTTTTATGTTTGTAACTATGAATTCAAATCATAGGAGATATGTGCCACCTGTTATCACCTAAATTTGCCTTAGGCTGAAGGAAGGAGAAATTCAGGGTAACCACAAACCACGCTCAGCCTGGTAGATGGCCCTACCAGAACAGGAGAGGGCTCTCTCCAGGTTACTCTCAGGAAAATAAACGATAGGGTCTAAGATGACTCGAAAATGAATACTGATCTTAGGCTAGGTAAATAAATTAGATAGAGGTATTTTGATGAATGACTGAGTTTTCTGGGATGTGTGGGACCAAAGAACAGTAGGAGCATAGAATTTAACTCAAAGACGCAGATTATTTCGTGAGGCAAGACAGGCAGAAAGTCTAGCAATTAGATTCAAAATAATATGAAGTGGAGAGATTGTTTAAGAGTGTGAAAAGGGCATAAATACATGAATCCTTTTCAACAGAAGAAAACATAGAACGTGAAAACTATCCCAAGGCAGAGGAGTGCACTGAATTCTACCTTTTCTTACTTAGAAAGCTTTCACTGGAAATGAATATGAATGAAAATATGAAACATAACGAAATACGTATGAAACATAAAGAAGATACATTTGCTAAACTCAAGCCACAGGAATCTCATGAACCAGAGTTGCAATCTTTCATTAATTCTCTGTCAAAATGTATAGTGAGTGACTGGGTTTATCTCCCACAGTTTCCCAAAAATTCCAACCCTTTACAAAATGACTCTCAATAAAATAAATAAGCTTTTTTATGAGAAATTCGATCCACCCAGGAGATGAAGAGCCAACGATCAGTAGTTACATTCAATTTTCTATGAGGACCAATTAGAAAAAAAAGCAAATATGAGCGCAGATTTTTTGGGTGGTTGTCTGCCTTCATTTGGCCACTTGGATAGAAGCCAAAAATGCTTTTTAAACTTTGCCTTTGATGCCAGGAAAAATGTATTGTAAATGAGTGGGCCCACTTGGAGAAAATTTTGAATCGAAATTTTGTGAAGCGGGAGTGATTTTGGCCTTTGGGTCTCTGTGCGCTGCTCCAAAAACTGTATGCGTCGTGCCACTTTGGAGCTAGTTTTGAGGCACCTTATGAAGTCCAAATTGAGCCCAAGTGTGCTTGTTGGAAATCCCTACCTATCTAATTTCCAAACCAAGTGGAATTTCTGAATTTGGTGCCCATTTCCCCTCCAAAACTTCAATCTCCCAAGACTTCTTCCTGTGTGTGAAATTAGGGGCAGAGAGGTCATTTTTTGGGTGTTTTTGACCTCCTGAGGACTCAAAATTGTCCCAAACTTCTTGGCCATGCCCCAACAGTCATGATTTTCCATGGAAAATCCAAAACTATAAACTTTTTTGCATTTGGAGCCTCCTATTGTAAGCGCACGCCACGTGGCGCGACACACAAGGAGAAAAACCCTGTTTTTTGCACAAAATTTCCAGAAATACCAAAAATGCCCCAAATTTCTTGAAATTTTGGTTGGAGCTTCCTTATCAAGTGTTATGCTAGGCTAAAGAGGCCTCAGACAATATCTGAAGTCGATCGAGCTCCCTTTTCCTCTTTTGCTTCTTGATTGACTTCCTCAATTTCGCCTTCAAATTCCTGATTCGGGCCTTGCACACTTTGTTTCGCGCCATGTAGTGGAAAGCCATGTGTCTCAGAAATGCATGGTGTTTGTTAGATTTGCCCAAAATACTCTCTAGGTGCATGCTAACTCTCTCGAGATTGGCCTCCCGATCCTCATTAATCTCTTGCTCCAATGACATGAGCTCAACTCTTCTCCTTTGTGCGGGTTGGCGATTCTCGCGAATGTTTTGTAGCCCCATGATCGCTTGCTAATCCTCAAGCTGTTTGTTCCTCTACTCCAGATATTTCATGTTCCACTTAGCCCTCTCCAAGTCAAGGGATAAGGCTTCGATCTCTGATTGTTTCTCCTGGATGATCTCTCTAAGTTTGACGCTTTGTGGACCCGTATTTGTATCATCATCATGAAGGAGAATGAAGTCGGTCTCTCATTCTCTTGATGGGTCACCTAAAGGCCCCTCATCATGCATGGGCTCCTTACCTCTGTCCTGTACATGTAGTGCTGATGTTGGAAGCGAGGCCCCTTCCACCCCGGGTGGAGATAACACTCGCTTTGCTGCTGCAAACAAATGTCTAGCATCCCTCTGATATGTGATGAAAACCGGCACACTAGCAGTCTCATGGTGCTCATAACGATGAGAAGGTTCACCCTCATGCTTAACCTCTAATACTCCCCGTGAATCTCTGAAGAAATCACGTGAGATGAAATCATCCCAAGTGATGCCCTGCAATCCAAGCTGATAAACCACCAAGATCTTAATAAGAGCAAAATGATAGACATTGTTAAGTTACTGCTGAGGTGTTTTGCGCTGTATAAAGGTGGTCATCCTCTCTATGTTCCGACAAATGAAATATGGAATGTTCATCATCCGTACCCTAGTGAAATGCATGAGCAACCTGATGTGATAAGCATACAGACGAGAGAATCGCCCCTCACAGCTGAAATATTTCATAATCAATCTCATTAGTGGAGCATATTCATCTTTCAGATACCGGAATGGAAAAACTCTCTTGAGCTGCCTTAAGAAACTGGTTTTGATATATGGCTCATAATGCTGTCGGTCAATCTTCTGTTTCTTGTGCCATGGTTCACCAATGTTCGGTATACCGATTGCTAATGCGACAGATTCTGGTGTGAGTGTGAAGGTGACACCAGCCAAGATAGCTTGATCTCTGTGCAAGTGCAGCACAAAAAGATGAGCCAACACATGATGAAATTGGACACTAGCCACCTTTTAAAAAAACTCATAGCATGACTGATGCTGAAAACATGACATAGCAAGAGGGTAGGCTTGCAATTCTGTAAGGGTGGTCAGTTCTTCTCTAACATGTCTGCCACTTTTATGAGGCCTCCGGGGTGCCTGTTCTTCCAAGGGAGAGTCACTTTGGGTTTCCACCTCATAGCCCGATGAATGCGCAGATGCCATGACTGCTATAAAAAATACCCTGACGACAAGATGGCTACTGTGTATGAACTGTGCTTGAACTACTCTTTTTGATGTGTTGAAATCTGTCACCAAGGGGAAAATGCAACAAGGGACTCTTAGGAAGGGAAATAATATGAAAGGATTAGGAACAATGGGGAGGAATTTTATTTAGGGAGTAGGGAGTTTAGGAGATTTTATATGGGGTAGGGTTTGGGGTGTTAGGAAAAGTTATATGGGGTAGGGTTTGGGGTTTTACCTTTGACAAATGTGCGGAGGGGATAGGGAATAGGATTTTAGTAGCATTTTAGGATAGGGAGAAATGGAAAAAGTGGAATAGGGAAGAAGGGAATGAGGGCAAGAAGGAAAAATGAAATGGAGGAAGAACCTTGGCACCAACACAATGAGTTTGTAACCCTAACAACATTTGCTTTGGTGATTTTAAGTGGTAGGGTTTAAGATTTTTTGTGCAACCATAAGCCACCATAAACTATCATCATACTAACATAAAAATGGATGAAACACTGAGAGATTGACCCCACCTGGAAAATTCAAGGGATTGAAGGCGATTGGTTGCAAATTCTGAGCAAAATTGGGCTTTTGTGTATATGTGTTGGGTAGCATCACAATGCGCCACACCCTCTATGTGCATCACGCCCGTTCAAATTAGCACTAGGTAGAAATCCCCAGTGTGTCGTGCGCTCTATGTGCGCCATGCTCCTCCACCTGTGCGCCGTGCTCCAATCCTTTGACACAGTCACGGCCTTTCAACTGCGGTTTGTTCTTCAACCTCCAAATTCGACTTTGCTATAAGATTTCATGAATTTAACTTGTCACAAATGATTTATATAAATTGGAGAAATATGTTGCAAGAGTTGGATTTGATTTTTTCTTCCTCCAAAACTCATTTTGTAATGTTTTCACTTTGGCACTTTTTCACAATTAATACAACTCTTCTTTTCACACTTCCTTTTGATTTCTTTGACTAAAATGATGAAATTTTTGGCAATTTTTTGCAGGGGTAGCCGACATGGAATTTGGCTAAGGAGACCAGGGCTATGCTTGGAGAAATCCACTGAGAAACTTTTGAAAATTATTACAAATGACAAACTATTGACTTTTCTTCAAAATAGAGTTTTGAAGAACAGTCGTAATCTATCAATATGACGATGAAAATATGTGAATCACAACTTTATAAGAGCCTCCCTCTGGCCTTGCTGGCTTTATTGGACATTGTTTGAAGACCTAATGACTAATCCCTAGACTTAATGACCGAAATGACTCTCGTCCACTAAAATATCAAACATTGAATGTCATGGACTTTAATACACATTGATGAAAAGACATGAGCCAACAGGTACAAGACATGAGAGGAATGAATGATAAGGCCCTTCCGTCAGATTATAGCATGCCCCTAGCGGAATGCAGCTGAGTGAATGGAGCGAGACACCTAAAAATGAAATGCAGAAAGAGTTTTGATCTATAACGAAGGACTGACAAGATGAACTCTAACACCACCTACCTCTCAATGTGATGCTTTAGATGAGGATAATTTCTGAGTAGCTAGACCCTAGGCAAATGCTTTCAACATTCTATGTGAATTTCCACTGTTTCCTGTAGCTCCCTACATTTCATGTAGTTGCTCTTATAGTCCTGTTTCCTGTAGGGTAGTTGAAATAGGTTTTCCTCCTCGATGGATCTCCAAGGTGGGCCAATAGTCCCAAAGAGGAAATCCTATACACTTCCATCCAATACAGTGCTCCAAGGAATCGGCCGCGAGCCTCAAAACGTGTTGAGCCTCAGTATTGCGACAAGAATGTTGTAACTCCCAAGGCTTCCAACTTTAATTATCAACTCGAGGTTCATACAAAATTAAGAGGTATCTGCACTATATGTACAACATACAAAGTTTCCTTCCTTTGATGTCATGATGTAATGGAGTGAATGTAATAAAATTAGATCCTAAACTAATTGCAAAAAATGAAATGTTTGAAATGAAAACCTTAAGCTATTGCAAGAAATAAAGTACAAGGAAAGAAACATATTCTAATTTCATAAAGTAAATCTCATGAATTAAATGTCAATCATTACATTTCAAAGAGTTTAGGTCCATTAACAAATTTCATTGGATGTGGCAATCATCATTGTATTATCCATTTCATAAATATGTTCATTAGCCCAAATTGCTGAAATGTTTTGCATGGGTAAAGAGGCAAGTCCTAAGTGGTATTTAGTCTTCCATAATAATTTATTTAAAGCCTAGGGGTATTTATTCAACCATAAGGGACAATAACCAAGCTTCTTGAGTGAATCTGGGCAAGTATATACATGTTGGAAGGCTGCTATAGGAGATTCTGTAGTTACTACAAGAAATTGCAGATTTACTATAGGAAACTATAATTCACTGAATGACAAAGAAAATAAAATTCATATCAGATGGGAATTTTTTTTTAATTGACTAGGATTTCTTAGGTATCCATTTAAAGTGGAATCACTAAAAAAAACTATGCTAACCCATGCTAAAAAATAGCAGAAAATTACTAGTCTAAAATCTAGAAATTCGAGAACTAGTGAGCTAGTAAATCTATCAAATGCCTAACCTAATCAAGTGCAAATGCAATGAGGAAATTTTTGTTATTAACTAGATTTTTTTTGTGATCTAATGCAAGTGGAAACAACTCGATTTAATCTCATTAGCATGCTCTAAAAAATAGCATAAATTTACTGTTATTTGCCACAAAGGACTTCTAGAAATCTAGATTTGGGAATAAGTAAAGTAATCCAAGTAATTAAATGATTAATATGAACTTCCAAATCTGTTCCAATGATGAATTGATGCTTTTGTTCCTACAAAATAACTCACTTCAACCATTTAACCCAATTCTACAACAAGAAATCATTAATACTAAATTTAGAAATTTAAAAGAGACAAGAACAAGAGATGCATGTGAATAAGAAGTGAAAGGAAGAAAAGTAAATGATACAAAAGGGCTCTGAGGCTCCTGGGATTGCAGGGCCCAAGGAAAATAAGATTATTATTAAGGATACCAAGGTTTATAATATTAACATGACACCAATCTTCATTATTTCCATCAATACAATTACATCCCGGTAAGAAATGAAAGTGGAGCTGGAAAAATACGAGTTCTCTGGACCACAAGAAGATTAATAAAAATCAACACATAAGAAAATTTGATATGGTACTTATAAAAAATAATTAGGAAGAATTCCCCACCAAAATCTCTTAATTAGTGGATCTGGTTCCCAATACTAGGAATCTGTATTAAATACTAGGAGAGTGATGAGCCTCGGTATTGTAATAAGAATACTGCAACTCCCAAGGCTACCAACTTTAATTATCAACCCGGGTTTTGTAAAAAATTAAGAGGCATTTACACTATATGTGTAGCATAAAATGTGTCCTTCATTTGATGTCATGATGTAATGGAGTGAATGTAATAAAATCAGATTCTAAACTAATTGCAGAAAATGAAATGCTTGAAATGGAAACCTTAACCTATTGCAAGAAAGAAAATACAAGGAAAGAAACTTATTCTAATTTCATAAAGTAAATATCATGAAGTAAATGTAAATAATTACATTTCAAATATTTTTGGTCCATTAGAAGAGTTGATTGGATGTGGAAATCATCATTGTATTATCCATTTCATAAATCAGTCCATTAGCCCACATCGCTGAAATGTTTTGCATGGATAAAGAGGCAAGTCCTAAGTGGTCTTTAATCTTCCCTAATCATTGATTTAGAGCAAAGGGGTATTTATTCAACCCTAAGGAAAAGTAACCAAGCTTCTTGAGTGAATATGGGCATGTATATACATGTTGGAAGGCTACTCCATGAGATCCTATAGTTACAATAGGAGACTACAAATTTACTACAAGAAACTATAATTCATCGAATGACCAAGAAAATGAAATCCAAATTGGATGGGACAAATTTTTTTATTCACTAAGATGTCTTAGGTCTCCATTCCAAGTGGGATCACTCAAAAATACCTCTGTTAACACATGCTAAAAAAATAGCGGAAAATTAATAGTCTAAAATCTAGAAATTCGAGAACTAGAGATAGTAAATCTATCAAATGCCTAACGTAAAAAAGTGAAAATACAATGGGGTAATTTTTGTTATTAAATAGAATATTTTTTTGATATAATTCAAATGTAATCAAATTGATTTAAGCTCGTTATCATGCTCTCAAAAATAACATAAATTTATTGTTATTTGCCGCAAATGACTTCCATAAATCTAGATTTGGGAATAAGCAAACCAACCCAAGTAACTCAATGATTACTATGACCTTCCAAATCAGGTCCAAGGATGAAATGATGCTTTTGATCCTACAAAATAACTTATTTTAACCATTTAACCAAATCCTACAACAAGAAATCATCAATACAAAATGTAGAAATAGACAAAAAATAAGAACAAGAGATGCATGTGAACAATAAGTGAAAGGAAGAAAAGTAAACGATACAAAAGGGCTAAAAACCTAGCAGTAGAGTTCCTCTTCTTTTTGTACATGTATCCTTAGATTAGAATCATAGATTAGTTTCTGAAATTATTTCTGTTTTGTTTAATTTGCAAGTCTTTGAATGATTGGTTTTTCCATTAGTTAGAGAAGTAGCTCAGTGTTTTAGTAGTGAAAAAAGACTTCAGAAAATCTTGTGACAGTGGCCTCATTCTCATCTCCCTCATGAGATCATGATTTGTGCCCCCCACTCTCACATCCTGTTATGAAACCAACTCACAAAAAGATAGAAAAGATAGATCAATGCCTTAGAAATCAGCCTCTTCGAGAGGGCAACCTCCTTTACATCACACAAATGAAAAATTATTGGATGATACAAATGACAAGACCTTCTTTCTATATATAGGAGTCTAAAGGATCATAAAATAATCAGAGCTGACATAACAATAATAATGTAAGGGCACAAAAAATCACAATAGTGGGCTTCTATGGGGCACAATAATAACAATATGGGTACTACATGGGCACAAAAATATAATATGTGGGTTGCACTAATAACAATAAAGGGTTACACTAGTAGTATAGGGACGTAACATGCCCCTCTCCTTCAAAAAGTGTTTTCCTTAATGCTTGAGTAGTTCTGGATGATCCTCTATAAAATTATCATCCTTCCATGTGGAATCTTCAACTGTTAATTTCTTCCACTTGATGAGATACTTTGAAATTTGTCAATTTCGTAGCTGTCGATTTCTCGTTTTTGTGACTGCTTCAGGTTTCAATGTGATTTTTCCTTCCTTGTCAAGTTCTGGTAATATTATTTGAACTGAGATATTCTACAACTTTTGAATGAGTGCCCACACTTCTTTGTCATTGTTCCGTTCATCCTTTGCTTCGTTTATCTAATCTAGTTGGATAATAGAAATGACACAAAAGAATGCTTCCAAATCCTCATCCTTTCTTGAGAGTGCATTTGCAACAACATTTTTCTCCCCTTTTTTGTAGATGATTTCAAGGTCATGATCCAACATCTTTGTGACCCATTTTTGTTGTTCTTCCAAAGATAATATTTGTTATAAAAAGTATTTAAGACTATCATGATCCATTTTTACCTTTAAGTGTCAAGTTCCCATTAGGTAAGGTATGATGTTTGGAGGAACACTTCCCGGAATCAAATGAATAGTATAATCATGATCATGAATAGGTGGGAGGCCTTTTGGAGTCTCAAATACCTTGGAATAATTGTCCAAGAATATTTGGAGATCTGGAGAAATAGATGATTTCAATGTGGGAACCTCTAGCGAACATGATTGTGAAATTATGCCTCATTGTTCTTTATTTAGAAGATTTTTTTATTTCCTTAGAGCTGATTATATTTCCTAGTTTCCATGCGATACGCCTTAATTCAACTTCCTTTCCTTCTGAAAATTTTTTCATGAAAAGTTCTTGAAAACTTAAAGCTATTGTACCCAAGGATTATAGCCATTGGACTCCTAGTACAACATCAACACCACCCATTGGAATGGAAAGCATCGGCCTATTCAATACATATTCTTCCATGGATAGCTTGATATTATGACACTTTCTAGAGAAATTTATGGTTCCTCCACTTGCAAACGTCACTTGACACTCTAGTGCTGGATATAGGAAGCAATTCAATTCCTTGGCTATTTTACAATGAATAAAATTATGGGTACTACCCAAATCAATCAACATTATTACCTTTTTCTTCTTGATATGTCCTTCTACCTTTATAGTTTGAGGAGTGGTCATTCCAGCCAATGCATTACAAGATATGGTCGGATTTATTTCTTCTTTCTTAGGGGTTAGTTCTTGGTGAGTATCCTTTCCTTTTGATGTTTCTTGGTCCTTTTCTTCCTGATATTTCACTGCTTGAACCTTCTTCTTCTTATGTCCTTCTAACATGAGAGTTTGAGGAGTGGTAATTCTTGCCAATGCAGTACAATATATGGTCGGGTTCATTTGTTCTTTCTCTAGGGTTGGTTGCTGGTGTATATCCTCTTCTTTTGACGTTTCTTGATCCTTTTCTTCCTCCTCTTCACAATCTATGTAAAATAATTTCTTCTCAACACACTTACGAACTTTAACGTATTTTCATTCACAATTGTAACAAATCCCTTTTTCTCTTTTTTCTTTCAATTGTTGTGGTGTCAACGTTGTAGGTTGTGTAAGGCTAGGAGAAACAACACTTCCATATTTATAGTTTTGAGGGGTAGACTTCCTTGCCATAATTTTGGTTTCCACTTTTCTTTCAAACCTGTATGCCTTCTCCAATGAATCAAGTTCCCAAAGGCGAACCTCATGTTGATTGTTATCCTTTAAATTCCTTATGAAGACATCAATCCTCTACTTCTCTAGAATATCATTTACACTTATATTCAATTTTTGAAAGTCTTCAATGTCCTTTGCCATTGAAACCTTTTGTTTGAGATTTATCAATTGTCTAAAGAAGGTGCTGCTCTTTGTATCCTCATAATATTCTATCATTTCCTCCGTGAAAATTGACCACGTGATAAGTGGTTTACGAGAACAAAGCCCTTCATACCAAAAAAATTGATTCGGTTCTAAATATAAAGATGTAATACATACCTTTTGTAACAGTTGCACCTCATGTAGATCAAAATATTGTTCCATCTGTAGTATCCAATCTATTGGATCCTTGCCATCAAACTTCCTCATATCATTTTTTCTTGATTTTAGGAGCTTGATATTGAAACACTGTAACTCTGTAATTTTGGGTCTTTAAGTTCTAAAATATTGTCTTGTGATAGCCCTTTGGTTCTTCTTTTTAACTCTGCAAGTATGATCGCAATTGGATTCCTGAAGAAAGAGCTATGCCCAATATCCCATGATGACCTAACTATAGAATGGTTTAGTAGAGTGAACTTGTATGACGTGCTACCTATCACTGTTTTAACGTTAGGTTCTGAATATTATATCCAATAGACTACATTCCATCTAATTTCTGTCACTTTTTATGAAATTTGAATCAGATTCTCCAAGAGAGAGTTATGATGATTTTCGTAACATCACCTGTTTGGAATGAAATTCAGGAGTCTTCAAAAACCCTAACTTCCTCAGATCATATATTTGAAAATATAGTGAGACAAGATCTCAAATTTGGACCCGCGGTTCACCAAGATTTCAACTCAAATGGGTTTTAATTTCAGAGTTTGAACCTTCGTAGAAACAACATTATAGCGAACATTCCATGATGACCTATTTGAGATGGAATTTTGGAGCTTGCAAAAGCCCTAACTTGCTCAAATCATATCTCCAAAAATATAGAGAGACAAGATCTAAAATTTTTACCTGAGGTTCAGAATAGTTTCGGATCAAATGGGTTTTTGTTTTAGCTTCTGAAACTTCGTAGAAAAAATTCTATAGTGAAAATTCCACAATGTCCTGTTTGAAGCAACAAAACCCTAAAATCCAAAGCTCCGCTACCAAATGTTATGAAACCAACTCACAAAAATATAGAAAAGATAGATCAACGCCTTAGAAATTAGCCTCTTTGAGGGGGAAACCTCCTTTACATTACACAAATGAACAATTCTTGGATGATACAAATGAAAAGACCTCCTTTCTATATATAGGAGTCTAAGGGGTCATAATATAATCAGAACCGACATAGCAATAATAATGTAAGGGCACAACAATCACAATAGTGGGCTTCTATGGGGCACAATAATAACAATATAGGTACTACATAGGAACAACAATATAATAAGGGGGTTGCACTAATAAGAATAAGGGGTTACACTAGTATTATAGGGACCTAACACAACCACAAAAATAGAGTTATCTTTTGGTTATTACATAGCTTAGGATTTCTTGTATAGTATGCCATTGTTAATGATTTCTTAGAAGCACCTACAATTATCATTTTGGTTCCTTAAGTTTGCTGTAGATTAGAAAACATTCAATTCGATAGATTTCATCCACTATCCATCAATAAATCAGTTTCTCAAATTCAACTCATTTTTTCCGCATTTACAACAAGTTGTGCATAAATTAAAAATGAATATGTGTTGTTTCAGGAGTTGTTGATCTACAGGGAGGAACTCATTCCACCAGCCTCATCTAAATTTTTCTCCACCTCTTGCCAAACCCTACCAATCACCAATTCAGATTTTTGTTTTGTAGCCACTGTGGACAACCACCTTGAGAAAAGCCAACCATATTGAAGTATTTGGTTGATCCTTGGGTAGTGTACACCTTCCTAGCACTTCCTTTCACCTTCCCTATCTTCCTACAACTTTCAGCTAAGTTTCCTATAGTAAACTAGGACATCATGTAGTAACTATAGGAAATATTGTAGCATGTACAGGAAACCATGTAGTAACTTGTTTTAGACTGTTTTGGGTAGAAGTAATGATCAGAGCCTAGGGTAGGCCTTCAACTTGACCTCCATACCCCTCAATTCCATTTTTGACCAGTTTTCCCATACCTTCCTCTCCTGCAAAAGATAAACGTGATTCGTTTAACATTTACATTTCTAAATTGAAAAAGCAAAAGACTATTTTCTCCAATATTCAGCTAATGCATGCATACATCAGTCTTAGAAATGTTAAACTTCCATGCCTACTTAGTCCAGATAACTAGATGATAGAATGCAAGGTTAAATTAGGTCTCTTCTATAAGTAATTTGTGTTAATTCCTTGGTGCCCCACCTTCGTGCATGTCACGCATTAGCCCCAGATTGTTGTTGTGTATCCAAGCCTTGACTTACTCTCTAAGATTGCTAGTTTTTGCAACAACATGCCCCATTCAAAGTCACTCTATGCAGGGTAAAATCATAATTTCCACTAATAATTAGTAAATGGAAAATATTTTAATTTATTAGAAAACCTAAATTAAAATTGGAAATGATGGTATAAGAGTAAATGAGCTTCTGTTTATTTCAAGAATAATATATTCTCTACTGAAAAAGGCCAACCAAGTTAAAATGGAGGCTCATATGCGCCCCCCCCCTCACATTATTCTCAATTCCCCAATACCCAATCTATTTACTATAATATATTTTTAAGAAACACAGTAAGATTGAAACATAAAAACTAGGAAAATAAAAATTTAAGGTGAATGAAAGAGAAAAAAACCAACTGAAAACATATAAATACATACTTCATACTTTTCAATATTTTGATATCATTAATCTTATTTCTAATCCAACTCATCATCTTTATCATCCAATTCATAATTCATGTTCAAAGGATTCACCATATCAACATCATCATCGTCATCGTCTATATCATCATCTGGAACACACTCTTCTACATTTGTTTCAACTTCTTCAAGTTCTTTGTTCGACTCAACGTAAATATAATTTAGTACATCGAAATTAACATTGTATCGATTAACATATACTACTTGAACTTCTTCAACGTCTTTGTCTGAAAACACATGAAGCCCATGCTCATCAATATCATATTCTTCTTCAATTTCATCTTCTTCTGATACATTATACTTTACGTGCCTTCCTCTAGGATCATATTTAACAACATATGACTAACCCACTTTACCTGGAATGTCTACGTAAAATACCTGTTCACATTGGTTTAGAAGAACATATGACTTTGATCCTTGCTCAACATTCCTTGTATCAACCATTGTAAATCCGTTAGCATGCTCAATAATAATTCTATTAGGGTCACATTCATGGATTCATAGCCTGAACTATTTGACATCGAACACAGTCAAATTGAAAGATTTCAAGTCACATTCAAGTATGTCACGTAGATACCCATAGTATCGATTGTTAGAGACTTCTAAATGTCTATCACCTCTAGAGGAAACATTGATAACTTGAAAAACTATAGCTATCCCACTATCATAAGTTTTCATATTTTCTTCCAACCTTTTGATGTGAAATTTGCGGCCATCACACCATATTTTGGTGTGATGTTTCAACTAAAATATGTAAAACACATAAAAATGCATTGTCAATTGATAATCATATTTATACTTGCAAAATTTGCGAATTAAGAAAAAAACATGCCATATGCATCGATATAATTGTGAAAAAAAACTAAGTAGTATGGGTGAATATGCTTGCTTGATAATCTTTTAAACCATATTCTAAATCAATTTCCCTCTGTGTAATATTGGTATCTCCACTACATTCAACTTATTTGACCAATGTAGACACACCATACCATGATAGCCTACCATTATTAGCTTGTTTGCATCGTTCAATCCATACCTTCATATAATCAAGATTGTTCGCAATGTATAAATGTATTGCATCCCACTCTCGACCGAATGTATTAAAATAAAACAATTCACTTATTTTTTGGTCCTCCTGCATACCCCATTATTATGAAGGTATATATATATATATATATATATATATATATATATATATATATATATATATATATAGATATATATATGTATGTATAGTTACCATGTTATAATAATAATAAGGGGTATGTAGGAGGACTAAAAACTATTTAAGGTACGATATGCATAAAACCAAGAAAGTCAAATGTGCTATAAATCTCCACTATCTACTTACATCTCACTTTCCTCATTCTATGTTTCCCCAATAGGCGCTCCCCTTAAAATTTGTTCATGGAATTGACATCCCAAATGTGATCTGATACATTAATATATTTTCCTATTGCAGGACTATATTGATGAATATAGACAACGGTTTGATATACCATATATACATCTACCGTAGAACCCTCAAGACACGTCTTTTTTTGACCAAAACCTTAAGTGATTTCAAGTGTTTCTCAACCATCTACACTGATATTCTATGTATATTTCCACACTTTTGAATATCCTCAACTTGGCGTATGAGGTAGTATTCTTGTGCATTGAAAAATGATGGAGGAATATACTTTTGCATTTCACACATTAGATGATGAATTTGTTTCCTCCAATAATTTAGATCTTCTTTATAGATTTCTTTAGATGAAAACCATCTACAAATCAAGAAATAAAATCACTGGTTTCAACAACTATATATATATATATATATATATATATATATATATATATATATATATATATATATATATATATATATATATATATATATATATATATATATATGTATATATATATATATATATATATATATATATATATATATATATATATACACATATATATATATATATATATACACATATATATATATATATATACACATATATATATATATATATATACACATATATATATATATATATATACATATATATATATATATATATACACATATATATATATACATATATATATATATATATATATATATACATATATATATATATATATATATATATATATATATATATATATATATATATATATATATATATATATATATATATATTACATGATGACAAGTAAAACACGTGCAGTAAAAAATATGTGACACAACAACTTATTGAACAAATTACACTTTGCACATAAATCTCCACTTACCTCATGTATTTGCCAAGATCTTATATAACCTGTTTGAAATTATTGTCAAGGTTTCCTCATAGAGATAGAGGTAGAACATACTATAACAAAAATAATGATTGATCATTATTTTTTCCCAAATTAGTAGAAAAAGTACCAATTAACAAGACTTTTCACCAATGTATAAGTATATACACCAAAATAATTACCTTCATGAATGTATGCCAATCATGAGTTTTCACCCCACCTAATTCACCTTTCTTTGTTAGGATATTCTTTATGTTTGAAGAAAATCCAGTTGGAATTTTTTTTTTTTCAATAACCTCTTTAATATCCTTTCTTTGTTTCTCTGTCAATAACGATGGAAGGGCACTTATATTTTGGTTGTAACCATCGCTATTTGAATGATTCACACTTTTCAATGCATGGTTGGCCTCCTTCATGTCATTACAAATCTTGACAATTTTTTGTTTGTCTCTCCTTCCATCCAAATTTGCCATAAGGTCTATGTTACATTCTTCCCGATGTGCATTGTATTAAAAAAATGAACAATTTCTAAGTGCTCATAGTAGGGGAATATATTGAATTGCTCGGGATAAAATTTCACTCCTCGTGGAAGTGCCCTATTATTAATGCCTTGATGACCTACAATGTGAATCACAGTTAAAGATATTATAACAAAAATATAACCTGTCAATTAGTACAATGAAGAAAATGCCATAAAATATAGAATAATCCAAACATTTCAGGTATATTGATACATGGACAATTCAATCCATTCCTTGAGAGAATCTATTATATTGCAACTTCCATGCATGAGGTGTCATTCTCTGTGGTCTTAATCCAATCTCTTCCTTCCCATTGAAGATATGTTTTTCGATAGTTCGTTACTTATGGTTCTTAGAAAGGAAGTCACTACACTCGTCAAACACCTCCTTTCCTAAGCTTCTTTAACGACGAGATTTAATCTTAGGACCATAAATTGGACAAGAAAATTTTCCCTTTTTTTGAAGACCTAAAGAGATATAATTATTTTTATATCAATTATTTTAAATATGTACAATGAAGGGACTATTTAAAAAACATACATGAAATGAAATTCATAAAATTAAACACTATTAAAGCGTAGGGTGATGTTATAACATACCATATGAATGTGTTAGCCCTGGGGTGCCATAAATTGTTCATACAAGCATTGCATGTAATTCAAATTCCCTTTGTGCATCTACTAGTCTAGAGATATCATACACAGTGACATCGTCCCATAAATCCACTAACTCATTGCTAAGAAGCTCCAAATATACATTCATATGTTTTACTTGGTACTTACCTAATCAATTGAACTTACAATGCATAATTACTACATATATGAGTAAATAAAAAAAATTATAAGACATAATTGAACATATATGACTAAATAAAAAATATAAGACATAATTATGAAACAAACAAGACAAATGAGATGTTATTGTGCTAAAAAAAAGTATTCTAAACAAATTAATACTTGGAACAATCATTGTTAACATTATGTGCTCCCTCTTTATTGACATCCATGAAGGAATGCTATTGTTGATAACAAAAACGGGTCACACCGAGTAAGTAGATCTGGGCTCTCCAAATGGATTGGCAGTGTTAGTTGCTAATGGAAGTATAAGATTATGAGGTTCTATTTTAAACTCTGGTCACTTTTCCTCTATATTCCTAAATGCAGATCCATCTACAGGAATTCAAAGAAAACCATCTTCACTTCTATTCGTTGCATGGTAATCCATATGTTTTGCTATGCTTTTGCACTTGAAGAATTGTCACGGATGTGGAATTATGGGACTATAATGAAAAATCTTGCAAGGAACCTTTTTTGTTACTTTGTCGGTTTGATATCTACTCTCATCAAATTTTGGCCATTTATCTTTTGACACATGTTCTTTATAATAGAGAATATCATCATTAGGACATGCATGAATATATTGATACTCCATTCCAATATATTTCATAATGGAATGTAAACCTCAGTACATACGAGGTAAAACATTTGATGGTGGTAACAAAAATTCACCTAATAATCTACAACATAAGAAAATAGTACTGGTTATAGTACTAAACAATATGATCGTACATATTACATTCAAATGCTACAAATTAATTAAATGATGATCAATGTACTAACATTAAAAACAAAGGACAATAATTAATTCATTTATCATGTATATAGTACTAAATGTCGCAAAATGTATTACAAGCCATTCAAGTATAGGTATATCAAAAGCACAATCATCATACTAGTTTCCAACATCATCCATTCCATCAAATTAAATGTCTCTTGGATCAATCTATTTGCCCCATCTTCTTCAACTATGTTATCAACATTATTATCTTCTTCCATAGGATCATTAACTTTATCCTCAATATTTTCTCCATGTTCTTGAATAGGCACTTGTACTACAACCACCTCTTCCTTGGCGAGCAATGCCCTAGGGGGCCCATACTGCACAATTACAATCAATAAATTAATATTAGTATATATAGAAAATATTTAAATGTCGATATAACAATTGATTATAAGTATAGTATATAAGGAAAACAAAGACAACAATGACAAAGAAAGACAAGAGGTGAGACCAGAAAACAAAGACAACAAATCAATGATGATGCTTGTGCAATTTATCAGGATATTTAAGAATATGTCGAAAAAATATAGGAAAGATGTTACTTTTCTTGACATGTAGGAAGTAAAACACTGTTCGAGATATATAGTCACAACCATAATAAAAATCATATTGACCTTATTTTGCATTCATTATTATAATGTCATATTCCTTCTTAATTTCACTTAGAGACCAAAAGTTTTAAGAGGATGGGTGAGAAACCATGAGCTTGGGTGAGAGAAAGAAACAAATACAACAAATCAATGTGATCATGAATCTTGTGCAATTTAGCAAGATGTTTAAGATTATTTTGAATTTTTTTAGGAACAATCAATACATGTGAGTTGTAGGAATGTGTATAGCACATATTCTAATGATATGATAGAGCATTTAATGCAAAGAAGTGCACTGGAACTAAATATAGTGATGTGCAAGGGTGCACCACATATAGGGGTGAACATACTTAAAAGTGACCCCTGCGACTGTAAGAATACATGAAAGCAACACTTGCACATGTGAACGACATTGAAAGAGACACATGCCCGAAAGAAGATAACATGAAAACACCACTTATTAAAGTGAAATCAAGCCAAAACGACAACCACGAATGTGATAGTGACACTTGTGAAAGAGAAAGTGTGCAAAAGACTACAATTGAGAAAACCCACCAAAATAGAACTACAAATACAACCAAAGTGAGGGGCACTTCAACAAAAGTGCACATTGACAGTTTACATGAGTTGAACATTGTGCATGCCATGTCTTGATGGATGGTGCTATACTTGTTTAAGCTGGCATAAAGGAAGTGCATTTTTTTCTTTAGGAAAGTGGTAGGGAACCCACAAAAGACCTTTTTTTCGTAGGAAACCCTTTTTTTACTAAGACACGACATCAAATATCTCTTCTTCTATAAAAAATGGGGTATTATTTCTTTTTGACTACTTATTTGATTTGACCAAAATGTCAAAAAGTCACTCCTTTGTACTTAGTGGCAAGTGAATGTTATAGAATAAAAACATTGTGTCTACTTCAACGTACATTCAAAATGGAATTTTATACCTTGCATGAGTGATAATAAGTAAGATAAATTTGTAAAAAATAACCATGGATGATTTATCAAACATTTCCTAAATATACCATTTTCCTAGACTATTATGGCTTTGATATTACTTCAATTAGTTTTATTACAATTTACAACAAATGAGACCCTTTAATTTTCACAAAAAGATACTTTATATAGAGAATTCTTTAGTCTATATCACTTGAGATTAAAAGTTTCATTGTCACCTAAGATATTTTGAAACACCAAGTGCAAGGCTTCTGCCCCATACTTTTTTCTTTAAAAAATGAGAAAGAGACTCTTTTATGAGCGAAATAGATTATGGTTAGGAACATAACATTTTAATAAATCATGGTTTATAAATTTGAACTTTTTAGTAAATAAATAATGTCTTTTTCTTTATATAATTTTTTCATAAAAAATGGTTTTTCCTTGATTATCATCTTACCTTAATTAATAAAATGGACTCCTTTTAACTTTATCCAATCATCTTTCTTTATAATAATTTTATTTTTAATCAAATTAAAGATATTTGTATTTTATTATTTTGTATTATAAAATTTTATTACAATATACTATATAATTATTTTCTTCTTTCCTATAAAAATGTATTCACTATGTCAATCTTTTAAATTATGTGCATGATATACTTTAAAAACTTATTAATAATGCTCCATAAAATCCCATGATTAAACTCTAAATCCTCTATGTCATAATTAACCCCCTAAACATACATTAACCCCATAACACCTTAACTCCATTCCTCTAAGCCCTTAAACCCCTAATCCCTAACCCCTAAACCCTTAAACAATAACCCCTTATCCCTAAGCCCATAAAGTAATTAACCCCTAACTCGACCTAACCCCTTAATTGACCCTAACGAAAATAATCAAATAATATTTCTCCACATCAAGATGACAACATAGGTCAAACACCTCCCAAAATAATATAAAATACATTTACAATAGAAATACAATACAATTTACAATATAAAGACATACAATCTAAAATACAATATACATATAAACATTTAAAAAAAAATCTACAATACAAAGACATATAATGAATAACTTACTAATGGATGATATTCCTGTCCTCCTTCAATGTCTCCATAGTCTCTATAATGATTTTTAGCTATTCTCCTTGGCCTCAAGCCCTTGCAATTTCTACAAGGGAAATAGCATCTTCGATCCTCAGAAGCCCCCAATGTTGATCCCACATATCCTTTGTCTCCTTGAGAAATGTCATGTGACATTTTTTGTCACCAAACTTTCAGTGATGATTTTGTTAAAAAATTAACCTCAAAAATAAGCCTACAACCTTTCAAAACAATCGCAACTAATATATCAACTATGTCAAAGTTATATGATGTTCCATACATTGGAGGGTTCGATAGGCACCTAGTGATATCCAAACTTCAAGTCAATCTTATTGAAATATTCCCCCCCCTTGAGTGGGTCCAAAAGGTCATCAATCCATGGGATTGGGTACCTATTCCAGACAGTGATATTTTTTAGTGCTCGATGGTCAATACAGAGTCTCTAGTTCTCGTGTTTCTTCTATACCAATACAATCAGGCTCCCACAAGGTGATGAGCTTGGCCTGACCTGCACTTTTTGCAATAGCTCCTAAATTTTCCTCTTGATTACATGGTTCTCTAGAATAGAGCGTCGATAGATTGGTCCATCGGGTAGTGGTGTTCCTGGGGTTAGATCAATGAAGTGCTTGACTTGAAAGTGCATAGGTACCCTTGTAGGTGAGGTGAAAATGTTCCTATACTCCTCCCCGATCTTGTCCATCTGCTTTTGCTGTGTGGAGGAGCCCTATTTGGAAGTCGTGGCCATAAAATTCTTCTTTTCCTGAGGGTGAATCATAAGGAAAGAAAATTTCCTAGTTTGGGAAGTGGTCTTGCTACATTACTTTGCAATGATCAAAGAGATGGTGGTAGGTGGGGCTACCACCTGTACCTAGTACAACATATTGCCCAAAGTAATAATCAAAGAGTGAGGTTTAGACTCATATACAACACGCCTCTTCGACAAGTATGGTTATCTTAATAATACATCACAAACTTTAAGAGGAGAAACATCACACAGTACCTCATCTGTGAAGGGATTGATGCTGTAGGGAAGCTGACACTGCTAGATGACGCAAATATCTTGTCCTTGGTGAAGCCACCTAATGGTCTACACCTCCGGATGTTCTATCATCAGTAGGCCAATCCACTTCAATACCTCTACTAAAATGAGGTTCTTTTAGCTCCCACTATTAATAATGAACTACAACGGAGAACCCTTCACCCATATCTGTGAGTGGAAGAGGCATTCCCCCTCCTCTGGATCTTCAAGCTAATTCTTCTAAATCTTGGTGGTGGCCACAGTGATGATGGGCTCCACATCAATTATTTTCTTCCCTTTGTCATTCCCCTCGTCAGGTTTTGACATAGAGTAAGAACATGCGTCTGAATCAGAAGCCTTCAGCTTGGCCACCAGTGACTACTTGGCCCAACACTCACTTGTGTTGTGAGTGGAGCTCTTATGGAGCTCCCACCAATTTCCCATGTCCTTCTTTGTCTTTGTGGTGTTTTTATTTTCTCGTTGTTATGAAACCAGCTCACAAAAAGATAGAAAAGAGAGATCCACGCCTTAGAATTCAGCCTCTTCGAGGGGGCAACCTCCTTTACATTACATAAATGAACAATTCTTGGATGATACAAATGAAAAGACCTCCTTTCTATATATAGGAGTCTAAGGGGTTATAACATAATCAGAGCCGACATAACAATAATAATGTAAGGGCACAATAATAACAATAGTGGTGTGGCACAATAGTAACAATATGGGCACTACATGGGTACATCAATATAATAAGTGGGTTATACTAACAACAATAGGGGGTTACACTAGTAGTATAGGGGCCTAACATGCCCCTCTCCTTCAAAAAGCATTGTCCTCAATGCTTGAGTAGTTCTTGATGCTTCTGTATAAAATTCTTGTCCTCCCATGTGCAATATTCAGCGGGTAAGTTCTTCCACTTGATGAAATACTCCGAAATTGATCGATTTCGTAGCTGTGGGGTTCTTGTTTCTGTGACTGCTCCAGGTTCCAATATGATTTTTCCTTCCTCTTCAATTTCTGAAAATATTGCTTGAATTGGGATCTTTTGCAACTTTTGAATAAGTGGCCATACTTCTTCGTCCTTCTTCCATTCATCCGTTGCTTCGTTTATCCAATTTGGTTGGATAATATAAATAGCAAAAAACAATGCTTCCACATCCTCATCCTTGAAGAGTATTCTCATTCGGTAAGGTCGCCATTTTTTAAGTGCATGTAGTATTGCCAACATTTCCTTCTCATAAATAGCTTTCTTGAGATGTAGCAGTAAAAATACCCAATCACCTACATCAAAACATTTTTCACTACGATGTTGATCTACCTGTTGTTTCGTTTGATTTTGCACCGAAGTGGCGTTATCCTTTAAAAGTTGGAGAACTTGCTGTTGATGCTCGATGTGATCTTTCTCTGCTTGAACCTTTTTCTTCTTGATATGTCCTTCTATCTTTTGAGGAGTGGTAATTTCTTCGCATCCTTTACAAGATATGGTCAGATTCATTTCTTGATGCTCAATGTGATCTTTCACTTCTTGAACATTTTTCTTCTTGATGTGTCCTTCTATCTTGATAGTTTGAGGAGTGGTAATTTCGTCCATTGAATTACAAGATATTGTTGGATTCATTTCTTCTTTCTCGATGTGATCATTCACTACTTGCTCCTTTTTCTTCTTGATATGTCCTTCTATCTTGAGAGTTTGAGGAGTGGTAATTCTTTCCAATGCTTTACAAGATATGGTCTGATTCATTTCTTCTTTCTCTGGGGTGGTGTCCTGGCGTATATCCTCTTCTTTTGATGTTTCTTGATCCTTTTCTTCCTGAAATAATTTCTTCTCAGCGCACCTATGACCTTTAGTGCATTTGCTATCACAATTGTAACAAAGCCCTTTTTCTCTTTTTTCTTCCAATTGTTGTGGTGTACCCCTTGTAGGTTGTGGAAGGCTGGGAGAAACAACACTTCCATCTTTATAGTTGTGAGGGGTATGCTTCCTGGTTTCCATAATTTTTCTTTCCATTATGTCACAAAGCCCCTTTACTATTTCCAATTGTTGTGGTGTTTCTCTAAAGAAGGTGTTGCTCTTTGTATCCTCATAATGTGCTATCATTTCCTCCGTGAAAATTGACCACGTAACAAGTTTTTTACGAGAACAAAGCCCTTCATACCATAAATATTGATCTGGTTCTAAATATGAAGATGCAATACATACCTTTTTTAACAGTTGTACACCATGTAGATCAAAATATTGCTCCATTTGAAGTATCCAATTTACCGGATCCTTGCCATCAAACTTTCTCATCTTGCTTTTTCTTGATTTTAGGAGCTCGACCTTGAAACAACTATAAATCTGTACTTTTCAATCACCTAGTTCTGAATTTGTGACCTACAGTAGCCCTCTATTTCCTCTTTCCAATGCCACAAGTATAAACCAAATTGGATTCTCCAAGGAAGAGTTATGCGAAATCTCCCACAGTGACTTGATTATAGACTAGTTCAGTAGAGCGAACTTGTACGACGTGCCACGATTCACGGTTTCGACCTTTGGATCTGAAAAACACCCACAAGAAACTACAGTCCGTCATCTTTCTATACCTTCTTACGAAACTTCAATCTGATCCCCAGAGAGAAAGTTATGACGATTTTCCCTAGGTCACCTGTTTTGAATGTAATTCAGGGGTCTGCAAAAAGACCAAATTCCTCAGATCATAGCTCCACAAATATCGCGCTAAAAGCTCTGAAATTTGGACCCAAGGTTCAGCGCAATGTCTTCTCAAATGGGTTTTGTTTACGACTTCTGAAACGTCACAGACAAAACGTTATAGCAAAAATGCCACGATGACCTATTTGGAGCAGCGAAACCCTAGAATCCAAACTGATACCAAATGTTATGAAACCAGCTCACAAAAAGATAGAAAAGAGAGATCCATGCCTTAGAATTCAGCCTCTTCGAGGGGGCAACCTCCTTTACATTACATAAATGAACAATTCTTGGATGATACAAATGAAAAGACCTCCTTTCTATATATAGGAGTCTAAGGGGTTATAACATAATCAGAGCCGACATAACAATAATAATGTAAGGGCACAATAATAACAATAGTGGTGTGGCACAATAGTAACAATATGGGCACTACATGGGTACATAAATATAATAAGTGGGTTATACTAACAACAATAGGGGGTTACACTAGTAGTATAGGGGCCTAACACTCGTGGCTTCAACAGGTTATCCGGGGTTTCCCTGCCTTGGATTTGGCCTTTTCTCTATGGTTTTGGGGTGCCTTTTCCTTGCTTTGGGTTCACAAATCTAAAGTCTTGCTTCTTTTGTTTAAACTTTTTCTCAATCTTGACAATGTATCGGTATTCCTTGCCAAGAGAGGAGATGTCGAGGAACTCCATGTCATCCTCGATGTACTTAGGTAGATAGCCACGGTACTTGAGTACCAAATATTGCTCATAATCTTTGATACCCAATTTTGTTGGGAGGGTATGAAAAACATTTGTGAACTCTGACACACCTTGGTTCGTTCCCTACCATAGCATGGTCCACTTTGTGTATTTTTCTTCATAGCCCTTGATAGGGTAATATTTTTCCTTGATGGAATCTCAGAAAGAATCCCAAGTGGGTGTCGCTGAAAACAATGAGGATTCACTCTTGTCCTTTTGTTCACAATAGGTTTCCCACCAGTCCTTGACGTGTGGTGCAACTTTGAGAATTGAAAAGGTAATATTTTCCCGATTAGAAAAGTCATGAACTGAAAAGTTCATCTACAAAATCTGCATCTATCTGGACTTCAAATATGGGAATATCGAAGTTAAATTGTATCTTTAAAGGAGTGGTGCCTCTAGAGTGGCTATTGGATGAAGATGCGTCGCTTGTGGGTAGCTGTCAAAGGTTCTAGGAAAATTTATCCATCATCGTGATCCTCTGTCGCTCGAGGGCTTCCTTGAGAAATATTTTGAAAGGATCTCTTTCCCCCTCATATTTCTTTACTTTCACCATCGGAGGTTGTTAGGGTTTGTGAGGCTGGTCTCACAAAGGTTCTACAAGATCGATCTGTAACTCCTTATACCTTGACCTTGTTCGGGACAAGCAAAGAAAAACAAAGAAAGAGAAAGCCGCTTTGATACCACTGATCCAAACTTAAACATGAATGCAATAAATTATAGATATAACCATAAGCATAGAAATGTAGTAGAAATAAAACTTCATTTTAGTAATATCAGAGTACTAAAATATGATTACAAACAAAATGTAAATAAACTAGCTCGGGAAATGGTATCTTATATTTGAGAAGAGATGTGGTGGCTACATCCATCTAAACTATGTTACAATGAGGCTTAAGGACCTATTTATTAGTAAACAATAAGGGAAAACCATAAACGACAAAAATCTTAACCCCAGGAGATGGAATGCCAAGAGTTTGTGGGCCTCGTTGTGGTTGGTTGGGCAACCAAATTCTTAGAGTCGTAACTTGGTCATATTATCTCTGTTTGACGTGTACAATAACCTATTGGAAAGGTCTCTCCAAGGAATATAGGATTTTAAGTAGGCCCCTAACAACCCCTAATGGGCCTATTGCAGACCTAAAAAAATTCCGTTTAGGGGGTCAATACTGCTCCAGAAGTTCATGTCCCGAAAAACGACTAAAAATAATAAATGTTGAAATAAACAAGGAAACAAATGAAACTATCTAGAGGTCTAGGTGGAATAGGTGGGTGGCCAAAAATATCCACCTAGATCACATTGTCATGAAAAAATAGGGGACCATTTGGATTTATACTGAATTCTGGTATTTTGAATAAATCATGTCCCCCATTATCTCCTCATTGGAGATATGACTATCCACAAGGAGTTGATTCCCTTCTACACTGATGCCTCATTTTCAAAGAAGCAAAATGGGTCTTGAATGAATGTCATACTAGAGATTGTAGAAGACACCTTAGGGATTTCAACCACCTAGAGAATTATCCACAATAGTTATTTTTGGCCCACCCTTTTTCATGATTGCACTTAAGTATTCAAAAGGTGCACCAAGTGCCAACTTTATGACCACAAAAAGTGGGCCCCTCTACCTCCATTAAATCTGGTCATTGTAGTATGCCCATTTTTCAAATGGGGTATTGAATTCATCACTTGTAATAAACCTTCCCAAAATGGCCAAAAGTCCATAATATTCATTGTCAACTACTTCACAAAGTGGGATGAAGCTATGGCCACATTGAACAACACTGCTGAAACCATGGTAGGTTTTTTACTTCAACCATGTTATCACATGGTTTGGGTTTCCCAAGGAATTATTTTTTGACCATGATAAGCATTTCAAAAATGAGTTATTTCAAGAAATATTGTGCCTCCTTGGGTTCACTCATGAGGTTTCCTCATCATACTACCCTCAGCCCAATGGCTAGGTAGAAGTTGTTAACAAAGTCCACAAGACCACGTTACAGTGCATGGCGAAAAAACATAAAAAAAATTGGTACCACATGATTTTATCTACCTTGTGGGTGTATCATACCTCAGGAAAACACCCACCAGTTTCATGCCCTTCCACCTTGTTAATGATGATGAAGTTGTTCTACCATTAGAATGCAAGATGTCTACTTTTCTCATCATTGTGGAGCTTCTACATGTACGACTCAACTTAAGCAGCCATTAGAGAAATTTTGAGGTAAAAAGTGGGTTTAAAAACAAAAATTTACAACCAAAATCAACTTCATAATAACCAATAGGATTCACAATGATGATGTCAACCATGGGGGATTATTCACCATTTTTAGAGTAACAAGGTACAAAAATAATAAATAATAAAAAAATAAAATTTCAACTTATATCCGCACAATTTTAATCATATTTTGAGTGAGGTCACTCATTGTATGCATGATTTAATTCGTCATCCAATAAGTACCCATGTTTCATACTTTCGATGGACCTAGCTACACGAAAAATGAGAAATACATGAAAAAACATGACTGCAATCACATTTTTTCATGTATTTCTCAGTTTTCATGTAGCAGGGCCGATAAAAAGTATGCAACATGGGTACTTCATGGATGAAGAATCAGATTTTTCATCCAATGAGTCCTCCTGCTCAAAATTTGAGTAAAACTATGGGGAGATAAGTTGAAAATATGAGTTGAAAAAGTAGTTTTTCTTTTTTTTCCCCCTCCGAAATTTGATGATGTAATCTAATCTTATTTTATTATTTCTACTATTATTTGATAATATTCCTTAGGAGGCCCATTTTATACCTCACAATTTATCTAATGGTCTCTTAGAATTGGAACACATTGATGAAGGTCAACACGCTTCCCTAAAACATAATGATTCTATAAAGAAAAGGTCTAAAACAACATTTAACGTAACATACACTCTCATATCTTTCACGAGGGAAACATTCACCCCTAGTTATCTTATCAAATAAAAATAGTAAATGGTCTGAGTGAAGTGTTTATAAGCAATTAAACAAAGGCACCTTGAAATACTAATTTCCCTTACCATTTATTGCTCAAGTCCTTGATACAAGGTAGAAAAATTTCATTTCTTTTCTAGATAGACTTAGCAGTTATAATAAATATTTAAATACCCCTTGAATACCAAGAGAAAACTACCTTTACCTTCCCATGGGGAAATTATGCTTACCAAGTAATTTCATTTGAATTATGTAATGTTGTCACCACATTCCAATGAGATTCTCTCAAGATATTCCTTGACTTGACCAATGACTATTTAGAAATATACATGGATGAATTTACCATATATGGAGATACCTTTAAGGAAGAACTAAATATTATAAGGAATGCATTAAACATGTGTCAAGAAATAAACCTCTCTCTCAATAATGAAAAACAAAAATTGATTCTCACTAAGGGAATTATATTAAGACATCATATATCATCCACTATAAATAGGGTATATCATACTAAAATAGAAATTATCCTCAAACTTCCATTTCCTACAAATTAGAAAGATTTCCAAAGATTGTAATGATATGCATGGTTATAGAAAATTTTATAGAAAATTTTACCAAAATATAATCACCCCAATTCTAGATACTAACAAAGGCCACATAATTTTGATGGATTGCTCAATGCTAGGCAACATTTGAAACCATAAAAGAAAAAATGTTAATAGCACCTATCCCACAAGGTCCATACTAGGCACTACCTTTTGACATTTACACAAATTATTTGGATGCAACTATTGGAGATATATTAGGTCAAAAGGAGGAGAAATGACCTTATGCTATCTATTTCAACAACAAGAACCTTACTCTTGTTGAACACAACTATATGGTAACCGAGAAAGAATTTGTTGTTGTTTTCCATGCTATTAATAAGTTGCATCATTATGTTACTGGATATCCCATGTTTTTACATATTTACCATTTTTCCATCTGCTATCTTATGAATAAACTTGTTACTAATGGTATGTTGATTGGATGATTGCTTGTTGAATTTCTCTCTATATTCCATAATGAGGGTGAAGCTACTCTTGTAGAAGATAATCTTCTAGATAAACACTTATTTTCTTTATCCACTAAAAAATCATGGTTTGCAAACATAGTTAATTATGTAGCTATCTGGAATCTTCCACAACATCTGTCACTAAGAGAATGACATTGGGCCATCAAACAAAGTGTTATGTATTCCTAGGTTGAAGGGGTACCTTTTTTGCACTAGAGTAGATCATGTAATCTGATGTTGTGTAAGGGAGGATGGAATCTATGAAATTCTTAATGTATTTCATGACAATTCCTATGGAGTACACTTTTCCAACAAGCGAACTACGAGCATGGTACTGCATCTATGGTATTAATGGATGATTATATTTAAAGATGAAAAGAAGTACATTAGAATTTGCAAAAAAATTCCACTAATGGGGTGACCAGTCCGGTATAACGAGATGCCATTCCAACCTCAAATATTGATAGAGAATTTTTTAGAAGTGTTCCCTTGACTTTATGGGGATAATTAACCCTTCATCTAGACAAAAAGTATACATCTTGGTGTGCACTAATTATGTGACTAAATGGGTTGAGGTTATGACTCTACTAAAAGCTATTGAGCAAGAGTTGGCTAATTTGATATATGAATATATATTCATTTATTTTTGGGTCCCCTAAGGGATTTCCACCAACTTGGGTAGCAAATTTAATTATCAACTTGTTTGATTAGTCATCAAGCAGATTAAAATAAAGCTCATGATGTATACCCTATATCACCCTCAAGCCAATGGGAAAGTGGAGGTGACCAACAAAGTACTTAGTGCATTAGACTATGACTATATATCAACATTAGAAGGACTAGGTTAATGGATTTCAATAGGCTCTTTGGGCATATAGAAACACCTATAGGAATACCATGGGAATCACCCCCTATGAACCTATATATGGAAAGCATATGGTCCTCCCTATAGAATTTGTAGAAGCTCAACAACATTAATTGAATCAAATCAACGAGCTTATTGAAACATGTCAAACTACCTTCAAATAAACTGTTATTGTCTAACAATAAGGAGCTAAATGGCATGATGGGTTCATAAAGAAAATAGCGGGAGATTGGGCCTTCATTTTTGACTCAAGATAGAAATATTTTAAAGGTAAGTTTCACACCAAATGGTTGGGGCCATAGAGGTAAACATAGTTTATGACAATGGGTCTATCAATCTCCACATTTGATGAAGAAAAAACTCCATTAATGGTCATAATAATTAGTTGAGGCTATACAAAAATTTTAGATTAGGAGAGGTATTCATCCAAGATTTAATTAGGAAAGTAGAATTAGAAGTTGTAAATATGGTGTATATACTGCTAGCACATACAAATTCATGATCTTTTCTAGTTCAAATTAGAAGAAAAAAGAGAAAAAGGAAAGGAGGAGCATGAAAAATATAAGATCTAGCAGAGAAAACCTAATTTCAAGCTCTACTAGCCTTAATGATATTAGAAAACTAGTTATTAGGTTGATATTTCCAAGAAAAATAAAATATTAGCTTTGAAAACCTCCTCAAATATGTACCTAAACAAAATTTTATTTGAAAACCAACTTTCTGACAAACCAAGTTAAAGGGAAAAGAAGAAAAGAGGAAAAAAAAAAGACATAAAAAAGAGAAGAAAAAATGGAGAAATGAAAAAATAAGAAGTTTTTAAAAGTATTTTAGGGACATCCCCATCTTTTGGTAATCACAAAATTGGGTTCTCCAATAGAACTCTATCTTGTGGTTGTTAAAATTATTTCTTTTCAAGAAAGATATATTTTTTCAGCACCTAACACCTTTTGGTGAAGAATGAAGTATACAATTTGCCTTGCTATCTCCTCTGCACTAGCTTCATGATCTATGCCTTTGAAAGAATAAGATGATAATGATATTCATCCAAGTATTTCAAGGCAAGTTACAAAAGAGCTCAAGGTTGACGTTCCATAATTTCAATTATTACATTCATTAAAATGAGGCTCATAAACATCAACACTGCAATCATATTACATATTCTCTTGCAATAATTCATGTCTTCTCTAACTCATGCTTAATTTATTTCCATATATAGAATTCAATAGTATAATGGACGAAGTTGATACCATGATATATTTTTTTCCTTTCCTTCCCAAAGTATTAACGTTTTGACACCTACACACATATGATTATTAAAAAATTACAAAGCATTGTAAATTGTTGGACAAATGGAATTTTCTAGATGGCTAGTGGCTGCAAGTGTGTTGGCATTGATGTCAACGAGATCAACATGGGGGTTTGTGGAAACATATATTAGAATTGATATTCCTCATGTGTCAAGTATGTCAAGCTCAGGGGTAGTCCTATGGTTGGTGCAATATCTGGTATAGAATCATTATAGTAGTAGGCTTATTGGAGAAACCATAAAATAATGACTATGGTGGTCTCCAAATGTCCTCCTGGATCAAAAGTTATGGACTTCGGAAGTCAGGATCTTGAAGACCTAAGCAGGATGAAATATTAGAGCAAGCTAGCATATCAGGATCTAGGAACTTCGTAACCTTATTAAAATTCCTTTTTAAGAATGTTTCGATCAGAGAATATGGAAGAAGGAATGAATATCAAAGGCAACCGAAATATTGGAACCCAAAATATTGGAGGTTAGAATTTCAGAGTGCCAGAGCAGGTTGAAACCTCGGAACGACATGACCATCGAAACCTCAAATTTTTGTAAGTTCTTATAAATTGAATTCCTTTATGAGCATTGAGGTTCTGATTTTCCGATAATTACAAAGGAAGTTCACTGCAAAACCAAAGGACCTAGGGACCCTTTCTCTCTCCTCCAATAGGACACATGGTAGTAGGTGATTGGCCCTACGAAGTTGATGAGGCAGATGACGTTAACATGAAATAGTTTCATGGAGGACATGTGGTAGTCAAATTTGACATTTTGGGTGGCCTAATGCGGAAAATCCATGCGACACATGTCACTACTAAGGAGGTGCCATGTGGAGTTGATGACATCAACATGACATCATTTCAGAGGTCAAAATTTCTAAGGTTGGAGTTTTCATAACTCCCGTCTAATTATTTTATGGAAGAGTTCCAATCTGATGTGTGGAGCTTCGATGAGACTGGAACATGTTTGTGGGAGACCCAAAGGACCAAGGGTGTAGAGTAGAGAACACCTAATTTATATGGAGTATATCGGAGGTTGAGGGCATTGTAACTTTGTTTTAATTGCAATTTGAAAAAGTTACGATACAATGGGATTTTGATGTGTTGGTGCGTGGTTTTGAAAGCCAAAAGAACCAAGGGAAAGAGAAAATATACAAGGAGATAGGTCCCCGTTGGGAGCCTAAACACCTTAGCACCTAAGTGTAATACCCCTAGTCACGAAACTTGGACCCATGGAGGAAAAACAAGAAGGGGCTAAGAAAAAGGGGCCAAAGGCAGATCATAGTCTTTTGATTTCGTAACATCATTTGAATAAAAGTTATGAGATATGAGAGCCTTTATATCCCAATGCAAAGGAGTGCTATATCGGTGGTCACATGCAGTAGTCCTATGGCGGAAATGTGATAAGGAGGTAAGCAGGAAGGGGCTAAAGGCATCAAAATTTTATGATATCATAATGTCTCACTTAATAATTTTACGATATGTTAAGACTTTGATATTGTAGTACAAAGCGTTAAAGGATGAACGGGTCAATAACTAGAAAGTAAATGCACACAGAAGAGTTGGTTGATGAAGTTAATGGTGACTACAGAGATCACTGGGTCAAAGCGACGAGGACCACGATTCTCATAGAAGAATTGTTGGGATTGTCTCAATGTTGAAACAAAGCCATCTCTCATCTCCCATGCATGTTTTATAGAAATAAATGAAGAACAAATAAGCCATGTATAAGTACAGTTAAGATTTGTGATCCATGAATAAGCCCGGGGAATCTCATTGGAATGTGAAGGTGGAATGAGATTAAATTCTCAACATAGAGAATCACACAGTGAGTTGATGAAGTGAACGAAGCCCATTCTCATGTTTTAATGCAGTGACATAATTTGTGAAAAGAGACGTAACAGAAGAATGGAGTGCCATGCCGGGAGTACATTCTCAGGCAATGTGGATGGCAAAAGAGACAACATTGAGCTCAGTGTAGCAAATGAACAAAATTTAGGATTTCAATTGAGGAAGATGGTGGAATACAATATTTTTGTGTCTGTGCTAAAGAGAGCAAAGCAACATGTGTGAAAATTGAGCAACTGGCCCAAGTGTTGAACTGAAGAAGAGTGTTGTAGAGAGCATGTGCAATAGAAGGTTGACAACAGAGAATATGTGGTTGAGAGCAGAAGGATGAGTACAGTGTGCTGCTGCAGAGTGCACAAAGGATAGGGTGTTGTTGTGTGAGGTCGAGAGAGCCTATGGAATAGTAGAAGACTGAGAGTAGAAGTATGATACTACAATGAACTAGATTGGTATTTATCTATATATGTATTTTCCCTTGTTTTCACTTTGAAAATTTTATGAAAGGAAGAACAGTGGCTAGAGAAAGTGGTGGCCTACATTCATAAGAGGTTGATGCCTCTTATCAAGTAGGTTCTTGCTATCTAAAGGGGGTCAGTGCCTCCTGTGAGCGAGTGATCAAAAACAAATTGATGTAATTAAGTAGTTTCTTAATTTACATCGTAATAACAAACAAATTGGTGGTTTTTTCCCTTTGGGTTTCTGTTGTTGGGAAAAGTATCCAATACGGAATGACCCTATCCCACTCTAAGGGTGATAGTACCTCAGCAACAACCGAATGCAAAGCTATTCAAGATTACTTCTTTATGAGATGTAAGAGAGAGGAGAAAGAGATCCACTAACCGTTATCTTCCGCTAATGATTGATCCAATCTTCCCTCTTTGTCGTTTGCTCCCAGCTCCTTGCTCTTTCACTGGCCCAGCTACACAAAGATCCTGCAAAAGCACAAGAAAAGGAAACTACAAGAAGCATACATCCATAATTGATTCAAGGATTAGAATAAATCAAATATACAAGTATCAATACGCCATTGAGACACATGCATATAGAAGAACCTCAAATGCTTTATTAATGGAAGAAGTAAAGTTCTGAGAGTGTTACAACCATAAGAGGCCCAATCCAGCAACACCTCCCAGTAGAAAGAAATCCCCTCTTCACCTCCTTCAAGCAAATCACCCAATAGTTCTATACTCAAACCAACAGCACTTCCTTACTTTCACAAGATTCCAGCCTCCTTAGACCTCATGAGAGAGCACTATATATAGGAGATTTGGAGAAAGGATGAGTCAGCTTGAGCTTGGCATGGAGCTGACTAGTGTCCTCTCCCACTTCAGTTATTCTTCAGTTCTTGAGTCCACTTGGATTTTCTTGCTTCCACTTGGAGATCTAGACCCTCTTACTCATCACAAGGCGAATTCCCTGATCCAAGTGTCATTTTGGAAGCTTCCTAGGCATTTGACACATTGAGGAATGACTGTGCCACTTGGCCAAACTCGCCCAGCGCAGGTAGCCTTCATTGCTTCTGACATTCAGCGCAGGTACAGAGTGGAGCAGTTGACATTCAGCGCAGATGCTCAGTGGAGCAGCTGACATGATCCAGAATTAGCTTGTTTTTGAGTGTTTTCAGGTGGAGAACTGATATTTAGTGTTGTGGTTTGCTGACCTTGTTCCTCTAGGGGTAGGAACAACATGTTTAGGGACTTTGGATCCCTTAGATTATTGACATTTCATGCTTCATGCTGTAAGGCACAAAAATGTCTATAACAGTTGCCCCCTAAAGTATGAGGCCGTTTATCGGGTGAAATGCTTTATCAGGAGGATCCGAAGTTCATTCAATCGCTGAGAGGTGACCTGTAATAAATACAATACAATACATTATTTTTCATTCTGCTTTCATGATCTAGCTGAGGCGGGCATTCCCATGCTCAGCTTTATAAATTCATTTTGGTACATATAACAGACGACCGTCTGATGGTAGACTGATAATTCTCTGCTGAAATTATCATCCTTTGAATAGGATGATCATCTGCTGTAATAATGTACATATCAAATGTCTTTATATTTCCTGAATATGTATCGCAGCCCGGATGGATGAAACTAGATCCGGGGTCTTCAAACTCGTTCGATCTTCACTCTAAGTACAAGTCGATCCATGTGAGAATTGCATTGAAGTCGAACATGGAGAGACATCGCTTGATTACCGGTCAATAATGTAAACCGTTAACAAGCGCGAGAGGAATCACCGATAATGATAATGACCCTCAAGGTACTGCAGTACAATTCACGTGGTGTGAATAGAGGACTTGGCGTCGAACACCACGCAAAATCTTCTGGTCGAAGGTCATTGATGTATACCTGTCGCCAGAAGTGAGAAACTTGCCATTGAGGCATGCAAGCTTCAAAGTACTGAGGGGGGTGTTCCTAGATCAACTTCTTGGATAATGAGCTGAAGTCGACAAGAAGCGATCTGTCAAAGGAGGGCCTTAATGAATCCCACATCAGTGACACGGAACGGAGCTAATGATTTTAGTGGAGGTGAAAACAATCTGTGAGATATGATTCAGGGTGGCGATCATGGGTGGATGAAGGATAATGTATGGCAGTGGATGGGACACGGTTGACTCTTTCTGAACAACATCTCTTGAACATATAACGACACTGATGTGATGGATCGGTAGCATTACCCCAAATGTGGATGGTTTGGCGAGGACCATGGTGATGAGACCGGTGAATGAAACAACCCAACCCGATATGATACGGAGGACAAAGTGTCATGTTCAAGAGCGATTTGCTACCATTAAAGCTTTGAGGTTCTCCCAATTTTTCCCCAGTCATTTCTGACCAGTACCTCTTTATTTTTGTCAAGCTTGAGGAGGATAACATATGCTTGTTCTATAACCTGCCCTTCGGGCAAGCCCATCGCTATGTTTTAACGAGCCTAGCGATAGGGAAACTCGTTCTCGTCTAAAGACAAGTTTGTCGCTATTTAACCATTTTAACGAGTCTAACGACAAAGAAAACTCGGTCCTTTTCATTTTTAGAGAGTCTGAAAAGGTACAGAAAGTTAACTCCAAAATTCCTTTTTCGTCATCTAATCCCTTAAGTCCGAAAAAGTATAAAACAATACAGAAGGGATGAGTTTTCGATAACTTTAACGAGCCGAATAAAACAAGCGCTCGACCTTTTTGTGTAATAATCCCTCAGGTCCAAAAAGATTAAAATCTAGAGGAGGGATAACTCTTCCGGTCACTTTAACGAGCTGGAAGGCCAAAACTCGGCAAACTTTTCATATTTTACGAGTCAGATGAAAAGAGCTCAAAGAAGACTCGTCTTTTGAGGAACGAGTGATAAACAGGGATAGCAGCAGATTCCAGGTACAGGTTGGAATTTTCCAATCACGGCAGTGTCACAAGGATGGCTAAGTGAAATCACTCTTCGCAGCTGTTCCTCAAAATGGGTAAACAATCATATGGGGGTGAACGATCGGCCAAATGGAATGGAGGTGGCAGGTGCAAACACGACCAAGGCTTTTTATGGCTAATAAATTTACGATCACAATGGTTATTTACCAGAATAGGTTCATTTTTTAATGAGCTTAAACTCTGGAGGAAACTCTTGCTCACGCTTTTCTATTTTTTAACGAGCATAAATTCCATGGTAAAACTGCTCGATCTTTGCTTTTCTATTTTTTAACGAGCATAAATTCCGCGGTAAAACTGCTCGATAATACCAGTCATAAGATAAGAATGTCTCCTGTGAGATCTCTATTTTTTATAGAGCTTCATCTTCACTAAGCTTTGCTCCCTCTCATCCTTTCTTTATGCAAGTTCGGAAATGGCTAATCCCAAAAACAGATAAATAACCGCTCTTAGCTTGCACTCCAAAAGGTTTGCATGCCCCCAGGTATAAAGTACAATTTCAAGGCTGCCCCTACTTATCCGATAAAACATTTGTTTAAAGGGTGAGGCTTGCCTCTTTCTGGTTACCCAAAGATGGTTTTGTTAACACCATCAAACGAAAACACTTCCTCGGCACTGTCTACCGAAGTAGACAATGGTGAATGACCTTTGTCAAACAAGTAACCTTATCAAAATAATCTTGTTCTAGAACAACCCCTCTTCCTTCCACGGACGGGGTACGGACTAGTCATATTCCTTCGCGGAAATTCTACTTTATACCCAAGGTTTCCTGTGCCTGAAGCAGACCAGGATGCATGCCCCCTGGGTTCCAGTCCCATCTTTCTGAATCACTCGCACTCATCGGGAAGGAGGACTGGGGGTGGAGACATTTCTTGAGTGAATAGACCATTGAGGGTTGGTATGTGACTATTTGCGATGCGTGATCCCGGAAATGAAAGTTGGTCTACGAGCTTGACCATTCTTCCTTCGTGTGGAAAACACATTACTCTAAAGAGTGAGGAGACTATAGCTCCCATGCAATATATATAGTCTCGTCCAAGGAGTAGGTTATAATCCAAGGGTCCTTGAACCACCATCACGTTCATTTGAACGGTCTTCCCTTTCAATGTAACAGGCACATTGGGGAGGATCCCTAATGGTCGACTGGTTCCTTTATCAAAACCTGAGAGATTTCTTATCTCAGGCAAAAGCTCTGGGGAACCCAGTGCTTTCCAAGCAATAGAGGAAAGGATACTCACAGATGCCCCTTCATCAATGATAGTTCCAGCCATTACCATTCTATAAATTTGGACTATGATTCTGAATGGTATACTGGCTGGCAACTGGGGTCTGCCTAGTTGGTTCCAATCAAAGGACACAACCAGGTTGCTTGGTGGTGGGACCGAATACACGGTCGGATACGACCCTAACGATGTTCCTTCCTGCGATAAAGGAATGGGCGCATTTCCCTGATGCTCATCAGAATCTGTGTTGATGAAAAGAATCTGGATGGTGTCATCCTTATTCTCTTCAGTGAGGGTGCCATTTGAAGATGAATCTTCAGTGACGGTGTCATTTGAAGATGAAACCTCTGAAGGCAGAACCGGGTCAACTGCCGTTTCGACCTTTAGACTTTCGTCTGGTCTGGATTCAGTAGGTTCATTTTCAATGACTGACGCTTCAGCTGACCACTTAAGCGGGCCAGCTGTATTTTCAACCAACGAAGGACTTGGCACGAGTTTTTTGTATCCAGGAGGAAGTCTCAACGGTGAAACCGGGCGATCTTCCAAAACTCTCTTCGCTTCATCTAAGAAGGGACAACGGTGGATGGCGTGATCACCTTTACACAGTTTGCAGGGGGATCTTGCTCCCCCTCTTTGTCTTGAACCTTCACTTTCGCTGGTTGACGGTAAGCATTCAACATGGCTATCAGAGGTTGATGCTCTCGAATTGTGCAACTGAGGGGACCAGTCCCTTAGTATCCGGGGAATACAGGGACAATCTCTATGGAAGTGGTCTCCTCTACATATGACACATGGCGATTTAGGCCCGGTCTGTGCTGTGTGTGGATTTTTGTCAGATGTCTTTTGCTTGCCCCAAGTCGCCTTAGGCGCCTTCTTCTTCTTCTTCTCCTTCTTCTCCATGGGAGCTTGGCTTTTGCCGGCTCTACCTTGCGAAGATGAAGGATTGGAGGAAGAGTTATAGGAAGTAGAAGGCTGGTGGGCAGCTCTAGACTCATCTAACTGTTGACTCGACTATTCAGGAACCATGGTGTTCTGAACTACATTGGTTGAGAATAGCCAAATTGGCAGGCCAATTGTCAGTCCTGGAAGCGACAATGTGGCCATGTGGGGCGCACCAACTTCTCCCCAAGAGGAGAAAGGACTAGGATTTCCATCTTGTGGAATTCCTTGGTTGGGGCATTCCATGTTCTCAACCTACAAATCAACGCAGGAATAGGAGGTGATTATGTTCCGTTTAAAATAAATCTTATAACGACGCTTTAGACACAACTTGCTTTTTCACTTTTTAAGAGTCAAGAAAAAGCTAAAGATGACTCTAGTCTCCTTCGATGTTTTAACGAGCCCGAAGTGACAAATGCTCGGATGGACTTTTTCAGTTATAGAGTTTGAAAAAGGCCAAAAGAAACTGCTCTGGAGTTCTAGGCAGAGGGTGTGCCAAACTTTTCGCAAAACCACAGAATACGTTTTACGGTACGGGTGGTCGATCTTCGTGAATGCTGTGTTCACTGCATTGCGATCAGTAGGGCGGCCGACACGGTTTCCTATGGATAAAGGCTTTGATCCTATAGGGGTCTCCCAATATATACGCGACGGTACGTGGGAGCACAAGTCCGTATTGATACTTATCGCTTCACCGTGGAGGAATCACCCAACCACTCAACGCTAAGATATCACGTTTAACGAAGCCGGAACACGTCTCTAGCTTAGACCTCTATATGTTTGCGTTATGTTTCAATGCGTTGTTATGTAAATTCAATTTATTTTAAGGTTGATCTTGTTTAGCAGTTTGCCTTTATGGATCACCACGAGATGTATAGTAACACTCCTAAATGCAGTCTAAGATGATAAGCAAGCTTTTCAATCTTTCAACTTTGAAAATCTTAACTACTGAGGGAAAAGAAAGACAACATCTTTTCACACAGATCATAGAGCACACACTAATGCACTTTTCCCTAAATCAACATGCAAACTGTCATAATGCACATGCACAATGCAAGTATTTCTTTTCTCTTTCTTAATGTTTGTGCGATACAAAAAAGAAAGCTGTTGTATAACTTTGAATTCAATTTCAAGTGAAAGCAAACAAGCTTGTCCAAAATCAAAAGACACCTTAAGATTTACTTGTTTCGACACTAGAAATATATAAATTCAAACCATATGACGAAAGTAAAAGCTCAATCAGCTATGAACAGCAAATAAACTAACTCTTAGGATCAAAACGACACTTTATCACAGGTCTAGATCTAAGAGGTCACAACAAGACTAGTTCACTTTTCGTTATGGGAAACTGTAAATGGCATAAGAAATACACAAAGAACAAACACAGTTTCTTTATACAACCAAGGCGGAATAGTGACAAGGAAAGTTGGTTTCAGATAGGTACATTGACTGGTAACAGGCAGTAAAACAAGAGTGAAAACAGGGCAAGAAACAGCAGGAAACCCCAGTAGCACAAGGCAAGACTGGTCCAGCGCAGGTAGTACACAGGCAGTTTGACCTTCAGCGCAGGTAGCCCCTTCGAGAACTGCGCTGAAATGCAGACAGCCTTCACACAGCCTGCACTTAAGAACGAAACTTTCGTTTCTCTTGGTTTCCGGGTCACAGATTGCTCAAAAATTCACAGTTTTTGGCCAAATCAGAAGCTATCAGTCAAGTACACACTAAGGGATGAAAAGGAGGATGAAAATATATCACTAAGAGCTATTTAGAGTCCTTGTGGATCAGCTCTTCAAATCATAAACTTGCCTAGAAACTGAGCTAGAGTAGCTGCCCTCTACTTTGCATTTGAAAGATCCAAATGCAGTTCGATTCGGTACTCTCTGTGTTTATGAAATGAATAGCAAAAACACAAACAACCAACAAGATACGATCCCCAGTGGAGTCACCAATTTGTTGTTGAGAAAAGTATCCAATACGGAATGACCCTATCCCACTCTAAGGGTGATAGTACCTCAGCAACAACCGAATGCAAAGTTATTCAAGATTACTTCTTTATGAGATGTAAGAGAGAGGAGAAAGAGATCCACTAACCATTATCTTCCGCTAATGATTGATCCAATCTTCCCTCTTTGCCATTTGCTCCCAGCTCCTTGCTCTTTCACTGGCCCAGCTACACAAAGATCCTGCAAAAGCACAAGAAAAGGAAACTACAAGAAGCATACATCCATAATTGATTCAAGGATTAGAATAAATCAAATATACAAGTATCAATACGCCATTGAGACACATGCATATAGAAGAACCTCAAATGATTTATTAATGGAAGAAGTAAAGTTCTGAGAGTGTTACAACCATAAGAGGCCCAATCCAGCAACACCTCCCAGCAGAAAGAAATCCCCTCTTCACCTCCTTCAAGCAAATCACCCAATAGTTCTATACTCAAACCAACAGCACTTCCTTACTTTCACAAGATTCCAGCCTCCTTAGACCTCATGAGAGAGCACTATATATAGGAGATTTGGAGAAAGGATGAGTCAGCTTGAGCTTGGCATGGAGCTGACTAGTGTCCTCTCCCACTTCAGTTATTCTTCAATTCTTGAGTCCACTTGGAGTTTCTTGCTTCCACTTGGAGATCTAGACCCTCTTACTCATCACAAGGCGAATTCCTTGATCCAAGTGTCATTTTGGAATCTTCCTGGGCATTTGACACATTGAGGAATGACTGTGCCACTTGGCCAAACTTGCCCAGCGCAGGTAGCCTTCATTTCTTTTGACATTCAGCGCAGGTACAGAGTGGAGCAGTTGACATTCAGCGCAGATGCTCAGTGGAGCAGCTGACATGATCCAGAATTAGCTTGTTTTTTAGTGTTTTCAGGTGGAGAACTGATATTTAGTGCTGTGGTTTGCTGACCTTGTTCCTCTAAGGGTAGGAACAACATGTTTAGGGACTTTGGATCCCTTAGATTATTGACATTTCATGCTTCATGCTGTAAGGCACAAAAATGTCTATAACAGTTTCCATGTAAAAATACCTGTGTCTATAGGTTTTAACCCTATATATAAATTACCTATAGACAAATTCTAAAAAATAAAATAAAAAATGACAAGAATATAAAACAAATACATAGATATTTCCCCTGGATCTCGAAATCGGGACTACTAAATTGATTTTTCATTATGCTTCTTTCAATGTTACAATACATATATATACATGTCGAAGCATTCATAAACCCCAATCCATTAACCTTGGATTAGAACATAACCATAGTTCGCTTCACCAGATCTACAAAATACCATGGGCGGGAAACCATCATTCTCAAAACCATGTGCAAAACCCATGCATAAAACCATAGGTAGGTCTACCCACCTAATATAGTGTCCATTTCGTTTCTAGGGGCGTTTCCCTGGACCCCATACAGGGGGGTTACCGCCCCCTAAAACCCCCCAATAGGGGGGGTTGTGCCGCCACTGCTATGCCTAGCACAAAAAACAGGGGGGATTGTCACCCCTCCTGTGCCCCCCCCCGTGAATACGAGTAGTGATGAAAATAATATAAAACACACCAAACAATGTCAATATGTGTATGTTGCACATGTGATGGATTTTATGTAAATGTGAATGCCTTATCTTTTTTATTATCTATATTGTGTATGAAATATCTAACAAGTAACTGACCATACTGAAAAGAGTTAAAGACTTATACTTAAAATTGAAAGAAATTCACTATTACTGATTCACCCCCCTCTCAGTAATTTCTTATTCCAACACAAATCCCTTATATTGAATGTGAAAAAGTGGTAAATAACATAAGTAGGTGGGGTCCCCTAGGAAGATAATTAGTTTAGGTTTGATTGATTACTATGGTTGTTCATTATATTATGCTCATACTTCACTGAGTTGGAATTTAGTGGTTTTGAGTACATTGGTGGCATGAAAATTTAATGGAGAGCGTAGAGCACTATACTCATATGTCAATTTTATATTGAGTTATGTTAGCACTATATCATCATTTAGTTTTATGCATGTACTAGTGGCATAAAAGAATTCATGACAATGATATATCATAGGGCATGAATATAGTTGTGGTTTTGCTAAGAAAAAAAAAAAAAAAAAATGTTATATGTAAAAGGTTTGGGAAATATATGTTTGGTACCATAAATACAACCATAATACAATACTTGGCAACAATATTAACATACAACATGACAAGTGCAATGGTACACAAGGCATACATTATGGTTGATGTTACAATTGATTGTTCGTTTCATATGTTAAGCTTGGCATTGATATACGAACCCTTCGACCGACAGGGAGAGCAACGAACCCGCTCGACAAAAGAAGAATGGCTCACCCATACATACTGAAAAGCGCCTCCCCAGCTTGCTTTACCATTTACATGGTCTCCCGGCCCTTTCCTTTAAGGACCTTAGCGTAACCGGGCAAGCAGTACCTTGTCTAGTAAATATGAGATAATGCATTAAACAAAATGTGCAACATTAATATAAGATATTGTTGTCACCCACGTGCATTTACCACCCTATAACAATAAATCACGTTGTGGGCTTAAGTGAGGTTTTTGGGAATTGATCAATGAATTGGATTTTATCTTCGTGTAAACATGGCCACTACACCTTCATACATTAATGAAAGGCACCGACTTTGCAACTAGTTGGTCTTGGGAAGTTACCACTTTTTATTTGCCAAAAATTTGGTCATTTGGTAACTTTGTATGGTTTATTTTTGCTTTCTCTGCATGCAACAAAATGGACTTGGCTCCAAGACCTAACCACTACCCAAAAGAGTATTAAAATTTCAATTATCATCTACAAATTAGGTTAGCACTCATCTTAGTGTAATATGGTTGTATGTTCTATGGTTAAAATTTAATTTGGCTTAGTGATTGTATGTTTTTTGAGTTTTTCTCTATCCCCGTTCTCTAAAATGATTGATTGAAATGATGTTAAATGATTTTGGTGGATGAGCTACACTTATTTTCCTCCCCCCATACTCCCATTTTTCACAAGATATTTTTCCCTACAATTGTACGGTTTGAAATGACTAAAAATACAAGAATTGATGGCTACAAGTGATGTACCAAACTACTCAGTTTTAGGTTGTTTTACTTTGGGAATTATGTGGAACAATAAGGGTTTATATGGCATATAAATTGTTTTAGTTGAAAATTTATTTGTCTCTAGTTGACATAGTGTTGAAGGAATTTTTTTCATAAGTACGTGAAGAACAAAAAATATCTTAGTAAATGGGTTAAAATTCCTCTGCCTTGCAAAGAAACTTGGTTTGTTTCCTCTTAAAGTATGAATTGTGTATATGGTGATCTTTTTACAATTTCAGTTAATTGAGATTTATTGCATTAGGGGAATTTGAGGTGAAAAGTGAGTCTCAAATCAATAGTATTCAAGATGATGATGTTATCCCTAGAGGTAAATATTTTTGGAGGGAAAAAGAAAAAAACTTTTGTTTCAAACATTTATTCAACTTATCTCCTTATAGATTTAATCAAATTTCAAGTGTGGACACTCATTGGATATAAAATATAATTCCATGTCTAATGAGCACCCACTCTACATAATTTTGAGTAGATCCACATGGATAAAAAATGAATACACATGAAAAAATTGTGTTTCTTGCCATAAACTTGAAATTTGAGTACACATGTAAGAAGATAAGTCAAAAATAAAATAGAATATACAAAACTAAAAACTATACATACATTAAATAGAATGATTTTAGAGCAAATAGTGGTAGAGGGTTGATTGTTGTGAACACTATAAACCTATAATTGAGTCATAGTCCATTTATAATAAACTCACCATTTCAATTTTGAATATTTAAGAAAAATTTGGAGGACCAATGAATCAAATAGAGCCCTAAGGGACTTGGCCCCTTAACTTCTAGCCTTGATATTATGGAAATATTCACTAAATCTAGATAGATTTTGATTCTTTGAGAAGTTTTAAGGCTTAGATGCAAAGGTTGAATTAGAATTTTCGTATAAATTCAATGGGACTAGGGCTTTGATGTGAGAAATCATAATTATTATTACATAGGAGTTCATCATCATGGTGACAGGTCTCACATAGTAGGGAGAAATATGGTCTAAAATTTTCAAAATTCCTAATGAGAGCTAGGCTCAATTTCTTAAAAATCCTTCTACATTTCCCAACATCAGAAAATGGATTCAAAGGGATGCACTCCTACCACCTTGGAGAGAGGTCATCTTATTCATGCATAAAATTGTCACCTTCAAGGGCTCAGATACAAAGATGGTAGCAACCAGAGGACATTCCTTATATAGGTGTCCAACCTTATGACAATGCTGGCACCTAAAATGGACTTTTTCATAATCAAGAATCTGCAGATGTGTGGTGTTTCTCCACTAAATAGTCAGGTGTTCCTTCAGGCCTTCACGGGTGTCAAGATGTACCAGGATACACACCATAGCCATGTTACCAGATAAAATGTAATATTTGTCATAGTCAAGAAATGTCCTGAGCACGTTCCCAATGCACTTGAAGATATCTTCAGACCAGAGATGAAGTTGTAGGCTAAGCAATCGAACCTAGATGGGGCCAACCCCAAATTGATCACAATTCAGGTCGAATAATGTATTCCATCACTTGAGAAAAACTGAGGCCAATTCAATATGCAAAAACTTTGACAGGACCCATGTAACATATTCTAGACGCTGAAATTGGAGAGCGAACCATTCGCGAGATAGGGTGACCACCGAGGGTCGTTCTTCAAGAAATTGACCCTAGATTTCAATGATCCACTACATGAGAAGAGATGAATTATAATATTGACCCTAGACTCGGCCGACCAAGACTCTGTCAGCAGTATAAAGTACATCTACCATTTGTAGTTTGTCATCGATGGTTAGTGAGATCCCTTTGTTCCCCACCTTGATACACTTGGATTTCTTCACAGTTTGAGTTGCTTTACCTATAGGAGGATTGGCAGGTACATCAGAGGATGTGCCCTGGTCTTCGCAAACCCTAGTCTCCTTGCCCAAGACAGGAGGAGGTAAAGAAGATCCCTTAAAACATCTAGATGAAAGGGTAGAGATGCCTAATGATTATGAGGAGGATAAAGTGGAAAAGATTGATCATTTGGGGCTCATGTAAGTACACTGGGATGACCCAAATCAGGATGGGAAGAAGGTAGAGAAGCCTTAGTGGAAGGGTTACTCAGATGACCCAACAAGATAGAGAAGAGGCTTAGGTCCATATATGAAGTGAGAAACTAAACGGATGCCGGAGAAGGAGGGGAATTGTTAGAAATCCGTAGAAATAAAGAGGCATCGAGGGAGTTAGAACATGAGAAAGGGGTTAACGATGGCCCGACCATTGGATGAGGGCTATGATCTGATGATCTAGCGTAAGAAGTAATGGATGCTAATAATACCCTAGGGTCACCTCTGAGGGAAGCGGGAGCTGCAAAATTTCCGATGATGTCGAGACATGCAGGTGAGGTGGAGTGACTGTCTAGATGGGCACATAAGTGTATGGGTATTCTGAGTAGTCCACCAAATCGTCCTCCATCTCAACTGAAATGTAGCAATAGGAGATCCTTAGGAGACTTGGGCCAGCCGACAGTTTCTGATTCTTTAGTATTGTGTCAGCCTATGAGATTCCCAAGTGCCAAGAAGTCAGGGAAGAGACCAACAGGGAACACTAGTCAACAAAATAGAAATGTAGAAACCCTAGTTGTATTTAGTTGAGCGCCAGAGGGTAGAATCTACAGAGCCCATTTTTATCCTTATAGGTTCTCATTATCTTGCTCCAATATCTTAAATAAATCACACCGATTATGTCAAGACTCTTCCACAACTTATTCTTCATAGAAAATTTTCGCATAATTTAGACATTGTATATCATGAAAATATAAAAACATGGTTAGAGGAATATATTATTGCAAGGTTTCTTGTAAATAATAATGTTCTTATCTTGCACATGATGGATATAGGTTTAAACACTCTTGGTTTTTATACTTTTAGTTTGCTATTACTCCAGTTTTTACTAAATTTTAGTTGTGACGAACATGTCATTGTAATTTTGGATTTACATGAATGACTACATTCATATGAATTCACCCAGTCATTTCCATCCAGTGTAGTATAGTTTTAAGAGTAGATTAGCTAGTATTTTTTAGTTGTTTTAGATTATTTCTTGTACACTTTTATTATTTTACTGTTGTATTAATTTCAAGTTGAACATGAAGGGAAGATTTCGAAATGCATTAAGGGAAAATTTTATTTATCCTTCCGCTCTCTTAGTTACCAATTGTCTTGATCACAACAACATTGGTTAACCTTTTATTTCCTAGTCTATTCTTATCCTTCATATTTTCAGTTGACATTATTTATGGATTTGGTTTTGAAATGTTTGGTATAATTGATCTTTTACAAAATTAGTATGCACTAATAGTTCAAGAGAGTAAAATGAAATAATTTTGTTTGTTTGTTTGTTTGTCAAGTTGTATGTGATCCTCTAGGTTTGACTTGTGGCTTGAGAAACCACGACCCAGGGGCATCTAATTCATCAAAGTCACTCGAGGGTCGTACCCAACCTGGGCCACACCAATCCTAAGCTGATTGGACTTTTCTAGCATGTCTCCTCCTCTAGCACAGGCGCAACCACCCCCGTTAGGTTTGATCGTAGGTCACCTTGTTAATGAGGCCCATACTCAATTGGTTGTGCTAGTGGGACTTGAAAAAATGAAAAAAAAAATTTGATTACACTTTAATATTATAATTTTTGAAATATTTTTAGCATGTAATTAATTAATGAAGTTCTCATGATTTTAAAATTGGTTTTATGACTATACAATTGTTTTATAATTTACTTTTAATTTTGTGTAGTTTATTTTTAGATTTCTTTTGTCTCTTTTTAATTAAAAAGTGCATAATTAGTAGAACATTGCATGTCTTGAGAAAATAAATTTTATCTACTGATATCTCAAATAAATTTTATAAAAGGAAGAACTTATTTATATTCAAAACAATTGAAATATCAAATCTCCATAGGGAGAAAGGTTTACATTTAAAAGTTAGCTCTCCCTTAGAATCTAGTTCCTCCTTTATGTTTTGACTTATGATGTGTTAAGATTTTGGTTTTTATTTGTTCTTTGATTTAATTATGCTCATGGGGATGTTGGTATTTTTAGGCCTATCTTAATTCAACAATTTATTTTAGATGTTTATATTATTTTGATGAAATGCACATTTGATATTTTTTGTAAATTAAACTTTTTAATCTTGTTGGATTATTTATGATTTATTTTAATAGTTTTTAAGGATTTGTAACCCTTGAGAAAGGAGAATGAAAATATTACACTTAATTATCTTTACAAAGTTTTAGGACTTTTAAATATAATTTCTATGTTTGTGATGGAACATCTACTTTACCATGGATTCAAATCTAGAAAGCTACCACACAAAAATTCAAGTCTCTTACAAGACTTTTGTTTGAGTTCCACCCACTTCACATTAAAAGCTAATTTCTATAATAACTGAGGGAGAGAAAGCCTTAGGATAAACTTTGAAAGTGAATAATATGTCAAGAAAATCTAAAACACTCTCCTATCAACCCACCTCCCTAACACCCAATTACACATGCAATATATAAATACAAACCAATAAGGGTGTATCAAAATAAAAGTGGAGTTGAAAACACCATATATAGTATACGACGTACAAGCAAACCCACTAGGGTTATGGACGCCCATTGAAAGTGAGGCCATACTTGTATGGTATTAAGGAGCCTTCATCAAGGCTATGGATGCTCACAGGAAGCGAAGTAATGCTGAGTAAAGGGAAATGAGAAATACACATAAGAAACTATCTTATTCACTCAAAGTAAAATCCCTAGGTCATGCCTTCAACTGATTATTTGCGCATTGAATGTTTGGGAAAATAATTTTCATAAATTAACTCAAAGAGTTTGTATGTCAGTTACTTGATGTTTAGAGCTTGGTGAGAATATAATTTAAATACAAGAACACATGGTGGTACCCATAAATAATAAATAAATTGTTATAGTCATTGAGCTTATCTTTAACATTGAGCATGAATAAAACTTGTATGAGAATTAAACATATATAACTACTTTTCCGATTGTGTCACCATTTATTGAGCCTCAAAAATCCTCAAATTTTTGCTAGACATTTTGGGGCTCTCCTACCAAAATTTCATTTAAAAAATTTATTTTGTGAATTTTGTAAATCTTTAAATTCGATTTCTTTTTTGCAACTCATTATGTTGAAGTTTTGAAGATATAGTTTCGAAATTTTATATGAGTTATTTTAACCCATGTTGTAATATTACACATTGTAAATAATAAAAAACCCCAAAATCCTAAATACTCTACGTTTGTTTTACTTTTCCCTTTGAAAATAGGGAAATACCAAGGCTTTTTATGTTAAACTTATTTCTTCAAAAGTCCTGATATCCCCTTGTCCCACTTTGTTTTCATATTATTTTTTTAATCCTTAAAATTCGTCTCTCTCTAGAATTTCTTTAGACATTCTTTGTTTATTTCTAGACCTCAAATTTTGATACATATCAGAACATCAACCCTTGACCATTCTGCATGCCTATTGTCTGAAATCCATAAAGCATTGATATACCAATATAAACGGCAATATTATACATGAAATAATGATATATATATATATATATATATATATATATATATATATATATATATATATATATATATATATATATATATTTATGTTAAAAAATAACAACACAAGTTTCTTGATATCTCAATATTAGAATATCAAAAGCTTTTACAAGCCACTCAAAATTTTGATGGTTTGCTTAAGACTTGCATATATGTTGATATAGATGGTTTCTTAACACACACATGCACACACGCACACACGCGCACACACGCACACACACACACATTATTATTTTTTTCCCTAGAAAAATGGTGATTCGCACACACGCACATGCACGCACACACACACATACATGCACACACACACACACACACACACACACACACACACACACACACACACACACACACACACATTTTTTCTTCCCTGGACAAATGGTGATTCGCATATATGTTGATATATATGGTTTCTTAACACACACACACATTTTTTTTTTCCCTGGACAAATGGTGATTCGCATATATGTTGATATAGATGGTTTCTTAACACACACACATATTGTTTATTTTATTTTTTTTCCCTAGAAAAATGGTGATTCGCATATATGTTGATATAGATGGTTTCTTAACACACACACACACACACATTATTTATTTTTATTTTTTTTCCCTTGAAAAATGGTGATTCGCATATATGTTGATATAGATGGTTTCTTAACACACACACACACACACACACATTATTTATTTCTATTTTTTTCCGTAGAAAAATGGTGATTTTATTCAACCTGATAATCAAGGAACAAAATTACATTTTGTAGATGCTTATAGGAAATCCTTTACCTAAAACCTTTTGGTTGATGCCCCAAAAAATAAAACAAAAGAAGATAAAAATAAAAATACATGGTGAGTCAATAGCTGGTGCCTAAAAAGCCTAAACCAACTAGAAAGAAAGAAACTGAGAGTAAGAAAAAATTCTTAGTCGCCCTTTTCTACCCTTCTTCTTTTCTACTTTTTCCCATCCTCCTTGATCAGGAGTGGACGTTACAATGATTAGTTGGTTGTCTGTTGTTTTCCTTGGATGTTCTTTATCTGAGTTTGAGCTCTCAGAGGAATAAGGACATTTGGATCCTCTGGTTTCGTTCTCCTTCTGTAGTTTTTGATCAAGATTTCCTTTTGCACCTAGATTGCGCGACCTTGCTTCCAACAATCCTTCCTGATTGAATCCTTTGCTTTTTGGGGAGATTATGGATTTGAGTTATCCTCAATTATGGGTTCATCTTCCTCTTCTTCATTAGATTGTTGGGTTGGGAATTGCCATCCCTTAGGCTTCTTGACATGTTTCTTTCTCTTTCTAGGATCTTTCTTTTTCAAAGGACATGTGTTTTGTAAATGACTAGTTTGTAGACAAGAGTGAGATTTGAATGTCTTATTGTCATAATATAAGAATTGAGTCTAGCAATAGTTGTTGTGTGTCACAAGGATAAGATTAGGAATCCCTTCATTGAGGTCTACCTCTATGTAAATTTGGGAAAAAGTATATTTTTCTTCTTCTGTTATTTATGAGTCCATCTTAATGTATCTCCCAAATAGATTGCCAATTCATTATAAGAATTTTGGATGCCAAAAATGAAGTGGTAAATTATCCAATCTTACCCACATAGGAATTTTGGAGAGCACCATTGAGTTGGCATCAAATTCTGGGAACCATGGGGTGATAAATAGTCCAGCATTATCCCAGAACCATCGACCCTCTTGTATAACATGATCTATGAACTCTGATTATTCAAATTTATTATGGAGAAACCCCTAGAGCATAGATGAACCTCAAAGTCTGGTGCCCAAGTCATAAAAATCCACTGAAAGAGATCCAAAGGTTTTGGATAAAAACCATTAAACCTGCAAATGATTGGTTGGGATTGATAGGTTGTGTGAAGATTAATGGACTCTGCTAGAACTATTGTCATTAACATAATTTGTTTTGTCTGCTCCACAATATAGGGCCCGAGAATATTTAGAGTTTGTTCATATTTACCCGATGCAACAAATTTACCTTTAAGAGTAGTTTTGAATGATGTATATCCATGGATTGGTACAGATGAACCTCCCCCAATCTCAGGTTAATAATAATCGTGGAATTCCGCTCTACGCCATAGTCCTGCAGTTGTTGATAATCCTTCATAGATTTTCGAGAATAGGTCAAACTTTGTGACTGCATTGGAATACCAGATTTTTATGGATCTCCCTTTTCAAATCCTGAAGAAAAAAATCCTTTTTGACTCCCATGAGGACCGACCTTCTAATGGGGTTTGAGTGAAAATTTGAAATACTTTTCTTGTACAAATTTGTGCCTGGGGGATCAGCTTCCTAGACCCTTCCACTTCATAATTTACCTTTGCATGCTTTGTTTCTTGTGAGTGATTATTACCAAATCCGCCATGAATATTGAATGCACCATCAGAGTAAAATTTGGGGTTGTCGACACCTTGTAAATTTCTTCCAATTACTAGCGAGGGAATCCATGGAGGGGGAAGCCCATTCGATGAGGAGTCCCAATTTTTGTAACAACTGTAATACACCATTTTATGAAAAAGAAACAGGTGATTAGGTCCAACAACATTGCATGTCATTAACAAGTGCCTCATATGACCAGCCCAAAAATCTTGACTCGAATTCTCGAGTAGTATGAAACTACCAACATCACTAGTCACGCAGCTCAAGGCTTCGTTTCTATAACACTGTTAGAACTTGTGACATCACTGGTAAACAAAATCCCACAAATCCATGCCCCCTAGCTTCGGAGAGCTCCTTAGACTCACTGTGACCCAACACCCAATGAAAATACGGTTGAAAACTCTAAATAATACTCAATTCAATCTTGTCGACACACACACACACGCACACCAATATGAATTTGTTCCCATATCTCCTTTCTATTTTGACTTATGACATATTGAGATTTTGGTTTGCACATGTTCCTTCTATATGGATGATATTTAAACAATAGAAACATATTCCTTTGTTCCCATATATAAATTTTGATAATAGAGGTCAAATCTTATTGAAAGGAAAGATTTGTGCACTATTAAGAAGGAATTTATTGAAGGATTTAAGACCTTAGAAGGAGGTATTAACATATGGAGTGAGGCTTATATATTATATCTAGTTTACTTCAATTGTTAGGGTTTTCTATAGCTAGGGAATATGATTCATATTGTATAATATTATCTGAATTTAATAAAGTATTCAAAAGCTAGTGAACAGTGAAAAGACATTCTTGATAATGATCTCGGGACTATACTAGTATTTTATTGTGATTATATTATGATATTCATTTATGAGATTTGGAACTATTTATTATTCTTGATATCTGAGATTTGGAATGTATGAAAGGAAAATAGGGTCACAAGCATTGAAATGGATGTTTTCATGGAATAGTTCCATCCAAGAATAGTGATATAGGGAATGCTGAAGGTCAAGAAGAGATCTATTCTAACCAATAATAGGACCAGTCATGTAGTAAGTATCATCCTCAAATCTTGGATAAATTGTATGACCAAACTCTAAGGAAAATGGAGTACCCATGGTCCAAAAAACCTATCACCATAAGGCTTCTAGGTAGGGATATTCCATTCACCATATTCAATTTCCCCTATGCTACATGTTCAATCTAAAGAACTCATAACTAAGGGATTCCAACAATAAAGCCTTTCTTGGTGGATAACACATGGATATAAGAAGCATGAATAAGTAAAATAGGTAAAACTAAAAAATAAAATAGGTAAGTTACTTCCAAACTAATTTTGATTTTGTAGGCCTAGTTATCAAGCCCCGCACAATTATAACAGGATGTTAATGCTATAGAGTAAAAAATTAAAGATAAGCTTCAAAAACCCAAACCCAAATTCAGTAATATACATAACTTATTGGAGGCCATTAAACAAGTAGAAGGATTAGAACTAGAAGCACATAATTATTTAGAAAGATGTGTGAAGGAGTCCCAATAGGCCATTGGTGCCATCATTTATGAAAGTAACACAAACACTTATGTTGTCATCTAGTTGAAGCTTGACTTACCATAGTGGAGGACTAAGGATGAAATCTTCAATTTGGTAATTAACAACAAAGAGAGTCATCACCAAGTCATTGAGAACTTAAAATAGAGATGTTTTCCCATGCACCTCACTCAATGATCTAAATTTACAAACGGAAAAAATGATATACAAATTTGTAGCCAAAATAGAGAGATATAGTGAAACTTGCCTTCTATTAATAAATGGAAACCGTTGAAATTGTATAAATGCACAATGATAACACAATAGCTCAAACAATGGAAACTTATTTGTATAAAAATATAAGATGGCTACATGCCTTTGTTAGACCATATTACAATGAGGCTCCAAGGCCTTTTTATCATAAAGAAGAAATGATAAAACCCTAAACATCCAAAAACCTAACCCTAAGAGATGAAGTGCCAAAAGGCTTGTGGGCCCTAATAGGGTAAGTTGGAATGTCAACTTCCCAAGGTTGTAAAATTGGCATATGATTTCTGTTTGGGTTGCTTGGTAACTGTTGGAAAGGTATAACCAAGAATTACATTTTTCGACTGCACTCAACAACCTATGTCTACCAACTACTCGTTTTGCCGATAAAACACCGCTAGGGCCTCAAAATGCCTCCAAACGTTCAAGACCAAAAAAATTGTAAGAAAAATTCCAAAATAGAAAATAATGTTGTGAGCTAGTGGAATAGGTGGTTGGACATCGATATCCATCGAGATAACTCAAGAGGATAAATTGAAAGATAATATTAAGAAGTATTAATATTATAAGCTCAAGATTTAAAAAAAAATGTATGTGAATGGGATTTTCAAGTGATTTCTAAGAAAACACCTTCTAGGTTTATCTTATATTTCTAGATGGTCGATCGACTTCATTTATATTAAGATAAATGAGAGAAAGGAAACAATATGAGCTGAAAAATCTATGGGATTTTATGGATACGTTTTACTCTTTTGACTTAGAAGATTAGAATTTATTGTGTGAATGATATCAATTCAATTTCTTGCTTCAAAACAATGCTAATTGGAACTCCAACATCTTTGTTGGGGATGTCTACCTATGAGTTTTCACATCCCATATCCTTAATCTCATTCAATGGTGGAAGTATGCATGTACCAAAGAAAAATAAAGGCTAATGATATAAGACAAATACCCATTACTAGGAGTGATTATATATGTTTATCAAAGGTTAGGGTAGGATCCAAGAGACACTTTAACTATCATACATCACCAAACATTTAAAATAACAAAGTATTAAGAAGTGGAAAGAGATCATTCCCTAGAATATTTCTTGGTTTCTAATGATACATGGGAAAAAATACTAAATCATTAAAAGAGAAAGAACCTAATGGGATACCCCTCCCTTAGTTTATCACTCAATAGGGATACATCTTATACCAATTCTATGATGAGATATGGACCAAGATGGATAGAATTATGACCATATTATTCTGTAATTTGGTGACCAATTCCATTCTGTATGGCACCAACTAAATAGGATGAACATGTTGAGAGGACAAAAATCAATACAAATGAATAGAACTTTGGACTACTACAACCCTACAAAATTTTGGTACCTAATGTTTGACTAGGGAAAACTTCATCCACGGGTACCAAAACTAGAATAGCTAGGGTTGCATATGGGACATGAAACCAAGGCCCATGGGCAAGATGATGAACCATTTTTTTGACATCTTTTTGCTACAAAAATGTTCCCTTTTTTTGTCCAAATAAATATCCATTTTTCATTCCTTTGTTCATAAATAAGAGTCATTCACATATTATTATGATATTTTTTTATCAAGATAAATAAAATTTCCATTTCTCTCTTTTATTTTTTTCATGAATAGAATTAGGATGCATAAACAAATTACTTGAATTGTTTTAAGTTATGGTGCATAAAATGGTTTTGTTAACTCAATCTTTGAAGTATAAGTGATCTCTAGGTCATCGCAAGGGTTTAAGCATTAGGAATATTTCCAAGTAAGTGCAAGTTTTTAACCCAAAAGCATATTCTTAGACAAGTTCATATGAATTTTGATCACCATCTTGAGGGTGAAACCAAACCAATTGATAATTGTATAACTACTCTATATTCCTTCAAAACATGCTAAGAAAACATAACCCAATGGTCAACAAATTGCAACATGAATTCACCTACTCATGCATTAAAAACCAAAGGAGATTTAATGCCCTGACTGGCCAAAATAGAGACAAATGGTATGATCATTGGAATGACTAGTTGACGTTATCCAATCAAAAGTTATATTGTTTTAATTTTCATTATATTTAGAAATTATGTATCCAAACTTAAAAGGGCCTTGTAACTCCATTATTGGAGGTATTGGACCCCCTATTTTCATATATGTAGCTAGCCACCATTAAAGTGGGGTAGCAATAGTTTTATCCATGAAGTAATCGATTTTGTAATAGTCTATTGAAATCATCCATGCATGAAATATGATCTAATGAAATAATGCATGGAGCTTATATGTAGAACTGTAATCTAATATTATTTTGGTGATCCATTAGAGCTTGCATGGGCCTTGCCTTGATGGGATTCACTTGAGGTATGATGTTGTGTTATTCTATTTATTTTTTAAGCAAGAACTGAGTGTAATTTTGTATTAAAGAAGGCTTGAGCATAAAACTTAAGTATAGTGCATGGAAAAATGATTTTGAGAGGTTGTTTCTCAAAAGTACTATTTTTTTCTTCTCCCAATATCTACTTTCTAAGTACATCATGTTTAGACATTTGGTCCAGCTAAGCTCCTTAGGAGTGCCAAAAATGATCAAACAAATATCAAAATTTACAATTCATCAAGATGGCTGTAACTGGTTATGTGGCTGATGATCCTTGAAGGAAATTTAGTTTTCATAATTTTCTTGGTAGATATTCTCTAGATGTGTCCTCATTTCATCTAAATGAGAGAAAAAGACATTCACTTCAATTTTCAATCTATGGATTCGTGATTGAAGGGATTGCATTCCTACAATAATGGGGGATATTTACTAATGAACTGTACTAAAATTTTTATCAACAATGTTTCCCCTTGGGGCTATAACCTTTTGAGAAAAAATTGAAAATCGTATGTAGCAAGTAGAGAAAAGAAATAGCCTAGTATCTCGTCTGTCTTAGCATTGTGAATGTTAATGATGAAGTTTACTAGAGACAACACTGATATCATCTCACCACCAAGAAGAAAACAAAGAAACAAGAACATAAACCTTAGAGAGGCCATACCAATTATAGTGCCAATTTTTCTTAGCAGAAGGGAATTAATGTTTGACACAAGGGGGACTGGCACATAAAATAAAGCCACCCAAGTGAGATACTAGACAAACAAGGAATCTAGAGAGACATAGTTCAAGCCATCTAGGGATAGAGTATAAGCTAAAGAGGAATTCCAAACAAACCAAGAGACTAAAATAAACATACCCACAACTAACAAGCTCAAAAGGTAGGAGGGATTGGGGGTAGGAAAACCATTTTAGAACACCCCGTGCACCTTAGAAAAAGATTATAAACTTAGAATGAATCTTGGGTTGTTAAGATACTCATGGAAATTATTACAGGCCTTGATGACCCCACAAGATTGAGTCACCTTGTAGAGAAATAGTCACAGGTAAGGCCTATTTATTCATAAAGGTTTATATATTACAACCCAAAGAGAAAATACAACAAAAAACGAAAATGCAAGAATGCCAAGAGAATGATTCTATGCATACAAAGACAAATGATCCAACAAGAAAAAGACTAGGCTTATTTGAGGGGAAGATTTACCTTTATAACAAGCACTATGAGAAGATTTCCATAAACCATGATTTGGAGGGTTCATTGCTAAGTAACAAGGAAGAGGATGATCCTAGGTGTTGTTTTTATAATGCTTAATTTATTTAAAATAAAGTATTTCATCCCTCGTCATCCACTCATAGGGATCACGTTCGTCAATACATTCCCCTACAAATGAAATCTTGAGAAGGGTGTTTCTCTGCCATAGAGTACCATCCCACTTATTTTGATTATCAAGGTGAATGAGAGATAAGTGTCCCCCCTATTCGTAGCATTCCATGGTGTCATCACTACCATAAATTACTTTTCCATCATATTTGAGAGTAGGGTATTGAACTCGCAGGGACCTCCATTGCCCTTGATTAGAATTGTCTGACTGCACATTAGGTTGAATGATATAGAGGGTGCTTCTCTAAGATCTTTTGGATAATAAAAAATACAAATTGAAAAAATCATATGTAACTTTAACAGAGAGGGGTAAGTTTGGCATTGGTAGATCTCATTTGGGGGGAGTATAGCCTAGATTAGCCATTTCATTTGTAACAGAATTATTCACCCTTAGGACATGTTAACATTGATTTCTAGGGATGGGATAAATAAATAATAAATTAAAGGAGTTGACCCAGGTTAATTCTTGGGAGTCAAATTTTGAATCCTCATCCTATATTTCTTTGGCCTAAAAATTTTCTCCTATAAGTCAAATAACCTTTGCAACTACATTGGTGCTACTTTCCTCTTCATTTGGAAAAATTATTTTATTTATAGATAACCACAAGTTCCAACACACTAATTTTTTAGAGGTTCCAAATATCATTTTCATCTCCTTCTTCCTTGTATAGGATCCCATGGACCACTTGGACCATCTCCCTTACAGGTTTGAAATATTATTGGGTGAATGAATTTGCTTCCTGAGAGAGTTAAAGCCCAAAACTTGAGTTTCCTTGTAAAAATGGAATTTGAGTAAAATATGATTAGTAGTCTCCTGTTATTTTTCTTATAGGAAACACCATGAGCGGCATTAGATCCCACTCTTTGAAAAGTTATCTATAGTAAATGTCCTCTCATAATCTAGAGTCCAGCAAAAGGCTTTGATCTTAAGGAGACAATCAAGATTCCATATTTTCCCCCACATCCTTTAAGAGGTGATGCGTTTTCTAGATCTAAGAGGTTGTGATCATACCCTCTTTTTACTGAGTACAAGGGCATCCTCCCCATGAAAATCCCCTTCCTCTACCAAGGCTAAAGTGCACTCTGCTAGATCAAAATTCCATCTATTTTCTTTTTGTAATCAACCTTTTAAGAATACATCCCCAGTTCCAGTACTCCCATGTTCCATTTTCCATTGAAGTAGATATATCCTCGAAGGTGGTTTTGTTATGAGAAGAGAGCCACTCTAAAAGAGGGCAGAGGGAAGGAATTAGGCCCAATGGATGACCCCCCATGATGTTGTCATATCAAAGACTAATCTTCTTTCCATTTCTTAGGACCCAAGTTAATTTAGGTTTCATCAATGATATACATGCTTCTAAAATTCTCCATATCTAAGAGTTGCATCTATTTAGGAGGGGTTGGAGAATACAAGGGTGTCTTTCCCCAACAAAATATTTGTAGTGTAGAAAATGTTTCCACCAATCTTGATTTTTGGTTAATAGTTGTCAGACCAGTTTTTCTCCCCTAACAATATTCATAAGAGTGGGGTCTCTTATTCCTAATCCTCCTAGATTTTTGGGAAGGTCTGCCATCTTCTAGTTAATTAGATGATTTATTTTGGAGTTTGTTTTGCCACCTTTCTATGGGAATTTTTTGATTTCTTAGTCCATTCTTTGCTTCATAGTCATGGGAGCTAAGAGAAAATATAACTAATAAAGATGGAGAGATTGGAGGACATATTTGATTAGATTTATCCTTCCTACTGGTTTCAACCACCAAGCTCCCCATTCATGAAATTTAGATTTAAATTTCTCAATCTTACTATTCCATGAAGGATTGGGAGAAGGTTTTAAACAAATGTGTATCCCCAATTTTTTAAAATTGGTCCAAGAATATTTTATTGAGATGTCAAGAATATGAAGAATCTACCCTTATAGACCTTTACTAATATTCGAACTTTATAGGTGGTTTTTTCCTTCATTAATCTTTCCCCTTGACACTGGCATAAATTTATATAAGAGAAGTCTGAATCTTCAGGCTATAATGCAAGATGCCTCCATAGAAAAATGGTACCATCAACAAACATGGAATTATTAGTACTTTGGATGCTTTTCATAAATTGGAATCTAGGAAGGTAATTGGAGATCTAATCTTGCTCTAGGGGCTGCTTAATGAGTTTTCCATCAAAATGAAGAGAATAGCCGAGAGGGGGCATCCTTGTCTTAGTCCTTGAGAGGCTTGAAGGAAGCCAACAAAGATTCCATTGATCAAGGGGGAAATCCAAGAAAGGAAATGTAATTTTTTACTCATTTTTGAAAATATTCTACAAACCCCAATCTCCTGAGAAATAATAATAAGAAGGATTGTTTTACTCTGTCAAAAGCATTGTCCAAATCAAGTTTTATCACCATTTCTATGTCCCCTCTAGACTTGTTGGATTAAATTGCTTCTTGTACTATCATAGTATTATCCATAATTTTCCTTTGCGTTGTAAGTCCTCCTTAGTTTTATGAGATGAGTTTAGGGAGAAAGGTTGTAGTCTTTGCATCATAATTTTAGTGATTATTTTTTATGAGAAAACCACATTAGTATGGCATTCTTCCAAACTTCTATATCATATGAATTAAACATTACAAGGGTTGAAGCATTCAGTTTGATACCCTGTTAAGTAGGTTTGTAGGGGATGTGGTTACCTATGCAGGTAAGTTTACAAAACCAAGATCACAATTAGTTCGAGTTTCTTGTTTTTTGGGAAAAAATGGCATTGGCATTGCTGATGTAGAAGTACATGTCATATAAATTCTTTATAGTCTACTTTATTTTATATTCTAGTGTTCATGTTCCTTCATGTCTTATACTTTGAATTGTATCTTCTTTCATTTTCTGAAGAGGAACTCAATATTGATGGTAAAAATCAAGAATTGAAGAAAGAGGAGAATAATAACATTAGAGCGATGAATGTAGAAAGAGAGAGAGAAGAGAATTGGTCTAATGATATCCTTAAAGCCAATAACCTACATGAGATCCAAACTGATGGTAAATTTTTTAGATTTGGTGAATTCACCTGCAATTCCTTGGCAACACAATGTTAATGTTTTGATGTGATGAAATAATATTTCATGTCTAAATTGTAGTCCAGTCAATATTAAGTTGGAAAGTCATATTGGAACTATTGACATTTCATATAATATAATCTATGTTGTTTAAATTATTTATAGTTGTACTTGATATTATTTAGTATGGTCATTAGCATATGTAACTTTTCATTTTCATATTAGATGAACATGCACATTAATGAATGACATTTTTTTTAATTTAGTCATAAAATCATACTAATTAATTTATGTTGATTAATAATGAACACATAAAATCAATCTAAAATTACTAAACTAGTAATCTACATTGATTAAAGATGATCACAAATAAAATGAATATATGACTAAATTAGTCACTTATAATGATTATTAATGAAATTAACTGAAATTTGTTAAACTAGTCATTTATATAATGAATGTGAAACTATCAAAAAAAGATAAATGACTATTGTAAATGATAAATTTGTGATTACAAATGATGACTAAATTTTGCATATATACAACTATTAGTAGCTAATTTAGAGTATCTTATAACATGACCAAAATTTAGTCATATTTTTGTGGTCATTAATTGGTTTCAAACGATGACTAAAATTTACATATATATGACTATTAGTAGCTAATTTACAGTATCTTATAACATGACCAACATTTTGGACACATTTCTTTGTTTATTAATTGGTTTTATCGGGCGATCATATAGTAGTATATTTTTTTGTGTACTTGGTCATTAATTGTAGCAATTAATCACTAAGTCGATTACTAAATTAATGAATAAATATACTACTAGATGATAAATTTGAGATAACAAATTAATGACTAAGATAAATACGACTAAAATTTGGTCGCATTATAAGATACTGTAAATTAGCCACTATTGGTCACCGACTGAAAAATGGTTGTTTATATGCAAATTTTAATCAATTTTTTAGTAGCTAATTAGCCATTTTGTACTAGTGTAGACTGGTATATTCTAAAAATGGGGAAGAGCATGTCAAAAATTTAGCAGCAGTGTTGAGGTTGTTGAGGGAGCATCAATTGTATGCTAATCTCAATAAGTGTAGTTTCTTTCAGAGTGAGGTACACTACTTGGGACATGTTGTCTCCAAGGAGGGCATTGCGGTAGATCTAGAGAAGATAAGGGCCATCATGGAGTGGGTAGCTCCTAAGAATGTAGACGAGGTGAGATATTTCATGGGTTTTGTAGGATATTATATGATCCACGTGGATATTGGTGGTCATCCGCCTATTCCACCTAGACCCCCCATTCGGTTTCATCTGTTTCTTTGTTCATTTTAGCATTTATTATTTTTAGCAGCATTAGGGGTCTCAAACTTCTAGAGCAGTTTTGACCCCGTAAACGACATTTTTTTGGGGCTGCAATAGGCCCATAGCCATATGAGTGGGCCTATGGAAAAACCTATAGTACTCAGAGAGACCTTTCCAACAAGGCATCATGTGTGCCAAACAAAGATAATATGACCAAGTTACAACATTGGGAAGTTGGTTGTCCAACTAACCCCAATGAGGCCCACGAACTCTTGGTGTTACATCTTCTGGGGTTAGGGTTTTGGTTGTTTAGGATTTTCTCATGTTTTCCAATAATAAATAGGCCCTTGAGCATCATTTTAACATAGTTTAGAGGCATGTAGCTATGACATCTCTTCTCAGAGATAAGCTACCATCGCCCAAGCTATCTTATTTCCATTATGTTTGTAAGCATAGTTCAATATTCTTCTATTAATGAAGTAAAGTTTCTTTTTCTTTTGCATCTCTGTGTTTATGATTATATCTATAAGTTCTTACATTCATGTTTAATTTCGAACCAATGGTATCATATGGGTCTTCTCTTTCTCAATTTCTCTTTGCATGTCCCCATTGAGGTTAGGGTATAAGGAGTTAGGGCTTGATCTGGTTGAACCATTACAAGATCAACCTCACAAAACTCGACAACCTCTGACAGTGGAAGAAAATAAAGATGAGGGGTTTGGAGATATTTTCAAAACGTTTCTCAAGGAAACCCTCTAGCAATAGAGGGATGTGATGATGAACAAATTTTCCCAGATCCTTCAACGACTACCCACATGTGATGCATCTTCATCCAATAGCCACTTTGGAGGCGCCACTCCTTTTAAGGTACAATTTAACTTCAATATTCCCATATTCGAAGGCATGATAGATGTATACATCGTAGATAAATGATTACATCTATTGGAAGGATATTTTTCAGTGCTTGACTTTCCCATTCGAGAAAATATTACTTTTGCATTTCTTAAAGCTACTGCACACACCAAGGATTACTGGGAAACCTAGTGTGAACAAAAGGACGAGAGTGAACCCTTGTTGTTTTCAGTCACACCCACTTGGAATTCTTTTTTAGACACCATCAAAGAAAAATATTAACCTGTTGGGAGCTATCAAGACAAATACATAAAGTGGATCACACTATGGCAGGGAAGGGACCAATATGAGCTAGAGTTCACTAATACTTTCCATACCCTTTGCACAAAGTTGGGTATCAAGGATACTGAACGATATTTGGTGCTCAAGTACCACAAATGTCTACAAAAGTACATCCAGGAAAAGATGGAGTTCTTGGACATTTCCTTGATTGACATAATGTATCGATACACTGTCAAGATTGAGTAGAAGTTTAAACAGAAGAAGTAGGAGTTTGGATCTGTGAATCCAAAGCAAGGAAAAGGTGCCCCCAAACCACATAACAAAGGACCAAGCCAAGGAATCACTACCCATGACAACCCAACGAAGCTGTAATCAAAGAAAAACACCCCAGAGATGAAGAAGGGCATGGGAAAATGGTGTGAGTTCCATAAGAGCTTCACTCACAATACAAGTGAGTGTTGAGCCAAGTAGCCATTGGTAGCTGAGTTGAAGGCTTCTGAACCGGATATAGTTTCTAACTCTGAATCAAAATGTGATAAGGGAACTAACAAAGGGAAGAAGATCATTGATGCATAGCCCAATTCCACCATGGCCACCACCAAGATCCAGAATATTGAGCCTAAATATCCAGAGGAGGGAGAACGCCTTTCCACTCACAAATGTGGGTGAAGGTTTCTCTGCTACATTTCATTATCGAAAATGGGATCCAAAAGAACCTCATTTCAGTAGAGGTCATGAAGTGGCTCGGCCTAAAGACTATAGCACATCCACTACAATACACCATTGATTGGCTTCACAAAATACGAAATCTTCGTGTCAGCCATTATTGTCACCTTCCCTACAGCATCAAGCCATTCATAGATGAGGTACTGTGTGACACTTCTCCTCTTGAAGTTTGTGATGTATTGTTAGGAGAACCATACTTGTGGAAGCGATATGTTTTATATGAGTCTAGACCTCTCTATGTGATTATTACTTTGGCTAATAAGTTGTACATGATACCGGAGGTAGCCCCGCCTATTGCCATATATTTGATCACTGCAAAGCAATGTAGTAAGATCATTTCCCAGACCAGGAAATTTGTTTTCATTATGATTCACCCCCATGGCAAGAAGAAGGTTGTGGTCACGGCTTCTTCTCTACATAGTAGCAGCAGATGGACAAGGTCATGGAGGAGTACAAGGATATTTTCAACTCACCCACAAGGGTACCTCTTCACCTTTAGGTCAAGCACTCCATCGATCTTAACCTGGGTGTGCCATTGGCCAATGGACCGATATGTCGACACTCTGTTCTAGAGAAAAATGAGGTCAAGAGGTAGATTCAGTAACTATTACAGAAAGGGCACATCAGGCCAAGCTCATCACCTTATGGGAGCTTGACTGTACTGGTACAAAAGAAGGATGGGACCTGAAGCCTCTGTATTGACTATCGGGTGCTGAAAAAGATCACTATTTGGAATAGGTACCCAATCCGGTGGATTGATGACCTTCTAGACTAGCTCAAGGGGGCCAAATATATTAGCAATATTGACTTGAATTTTGGTTATCAACAGGTGGCTATCAAACCCTCTGATGTGTGGTAGACTTCCTTCAAATCCAAGAAGGGCCTCTTGGAATGGTTGTTCATGTTGTTCGGATTAATGAACTCCCATACAACCTTCATGAGATTTATGGACGACATCTTGATCTTTAGCGAGAGTTGGGAAGAGCACCTCCACCATATTTGAAAGGTCCTTCAAACCCTTTGCCAACACAAGATGTGTGCTAACTTGGAGAAATGAACCTTGGCCTGACCCAAGTTCAATATATGTGGTCCATCATTGATGAGAAGGGTGTACATGTGGACACATCTAAGATATAATTCATTCAGGATTGACCTACCCCAACCACTCTAATATAGCTCTACATCTTTCTGGATCTTGCCAATTTCTACCGTATGTTTGTGTTGGGGTTCTCTCATTTCACTTGGCCTTTAAGTCAAGTCACCAAGGGCGGAGTGAAAGAAAAAAAAATTCGGTTGGAAACCCAACAACAAGTGTTCTCTGAGTTGAGGAATTACCTCTCTTCTGCACCAATGCTCACATTACCAGAACTGCAACAACCATTTGAGATTGAGATAGATGCCTCTAACTATGCTATTGGTGCAGTTCTTACTCAGCATGGGCATTCAACAGCTTACCATAGTGAGACACTTTCAGACACAGTTCGAAATTACCCCACTTACGACAAAGAAATGTATTCCATTGTGTAAGCTTTCCATCAATGCAAGCATTACATTATGGGGAATAGAATGATCATCCACACAGAACACCATCCTATACAGTTCATACATACACAAGGGAAGTTGCAGAATGATCACCATCAGAAATGGTCCACCTATTTGCAATAGTTCCATCTGAACATTAAGTATAAGATGGGAAGCACCAATAATGTTGTTGATTGCCTCATCCAACCACCAATTATGGTGCTGATCATTGTGCTCAACTCCTATGGGCACAAGACATTGGGGTGGCCGCATCTTTACCAGAGCGATCTAGAAGGCACATACCAAACACTCCTGGAAGGGAAGAAAGTTCCAAATTTTCACCTTCAAGATTCAATGTTATGCCACTTAGGACACGTCTTTGTTCTTTCAAGTGAGTGTGCCAAGATGAATTTGCTGGCACACTATAGCCAAGTCACTGGACATTTCAGAGTAGAGAAAATAGTGGTAGTATTGCAAAAGTATTTTTATTGGCTGAAACATCATTAGGATATTGGGAAGTACATTAGATCCTGCACCACCTATGCCATTGCCAAACCAACCATCAAGAAGCAAGGCCTGTATACTCCTCTAACTACTCTTAGCCAACTTGGGAATCTATCTCCATGTATTACATGTCGAGCCTTCCTTCTACTAAGCATGAAAACGATTTCATTTTTGTGGTCATGGAAAGATTCTGTAAGATGGTCATCATGGTAGCCTGTAAGAAGAGTATCACAACAAAGGCCACTACTAATCTCTTCTTTGAGTGAGTATGGGTACATGTTGGGAGCCCATAGTCCATTATCTCAGACCGGGACAACAAATTCCTGAGTGCATTTTGGTCAAGTCATTGGTCCATACTAGATAAAAATTACTAAGTCCACAACTTTCCATCCCCAAACTAATGTCCAAACAAAGGTTGTCAACAGGATGATCATACACATTCTGCACATGTACAACTCAAAGCATCCACGCATGTGGGATGAAGTCTCCCCTACATCCAACACAACTACAACAAAGCTCTCCACATCTGAATAGGCCATAACCCATTTCAGGTAGGGCTGGGATTTCAACCATTATGCCTCATTGATGTGGTCATACCATTTGCAACCACTGAGGTAGATTTGGCTCACATTCAGTTCGATGTTGAAAGGGCTAATAACTTCATTGAGTGCATTCAAAACATCCTCCAGCAGGTCCATGATACATTGGACAGAGCCAATGCCAAGTATAAGAAGTGCCATGATCAACACCGGATGCCACACAATTTCTAGGTGGGCAACAAAGTTTGGCTACATTTGCAGAAGGAGTGCCTTGCTGGACCCCACTGCAAGCTTCACCTACTTCGTTATGGGTCATACACGATAACCAAGGCTTTTGATGACAAATGAACATCATCAATGGGTAACTATATGGGCCTTAAATTCACCTCCTAACTAGTCAAATATACTCTTCTCACAATTTATTACATGTTTTTATTATATTTTGTTTAATGAGATGAGTTAAAGTGAGATATTATACTTAGTGGACTAATATGCATTGAATGCACGTTTGGAAGAGAAAATCAAGGAATTTTGGAAATACTAAGGTTTTAAACTCAAATGGGACAAGGGAGAGAGATTGTAGAAAGTAAATCCTCCTCATTTACTCCTCTCTCATTCAAATATTCCTCCATTAATCACAGTAGCCTGGAGTGCAATTAGCCAAGTCATGAAGATCAAAAGGAAATCAAAAAAGTGATAAATAAAGAGTTAGTTCATCTCGAGTTTGGGAGCCGAGCCTCCCTAGATTTAAGGAAGTCATTGGGGGCTTCAGTTGTATGAGTAGAGAGGCCTAGAGCCTCATTAGGATTCAAATTTTTGTTGTAAAAAAACTAGTTATTTTGGAGCTCCAGACTTGTCCAATACATTGATGTAATTTTCTTTTTCGATAATGAAAATGAGATTTTTCTTGATCTAGCACTGATTTAACTCAGAGGGGTGAAGCTCTTGGGTTAGGGATCAACCCTAGTATCAAAGGCTCCTCTTCTTGTATCTGTATGCTTAGCTTAGTTTCATAGATTCATGGTTAAATTGTCTTTGGAAGTATTTCATTGCAAGTAACGCAGATTTGATTAGTTGTTTATTAGTTTGATTCCATTTGTGCTTTACTTCAGTAGCATGTTAGAAGGGATAAAAGGAGCACCAAAAAGCTATCAATAGGTGTCTTTGCCTCACCTCTTCCCTTAGGGATCATGATTTGAGGAAAAGACCCTTATGCAGCCCCAAAAAGACAAATTTCCATTTTCTCATAAGATTTAGAGTTTACTATACTTGAACCAGCATTTGATCAGTTTTGTAAGTATAGGATTCAATCACCATCTCTTCCATATTTAGTATTACAGTAGTTCTCATCCATAATTCCATTTTATTCAACAGTTTTCTTCATGCATGAATTAGACAGCTAGTTCATTAAATTCTGCTTTTCTAGCTTGTTAGAATTCTTCTTATTTACATGAATTTTTGGCAATTATAAATGTTTTATGTAGAGCAGGTGCTTCAAAAATATAAAGAGATCTCATAGTAGGAAACCACCTTCCAAATTCATCCATCCATAATCATTCCTTGCTTTCACCAAGACCTTCACTAATCTCATCATTTTACATAGAAATTCCTCCAAGCATGTTGAGCGAATCCAACCATCTCCTAACCTTGGTTTTGAGTTTTGAGTGATCCTACACATTTTCTCACTCCATTACACCCATCCACCACCTTCCCTAAGCCTTCCATCACCTCCAACAACCATCATTTTTCTCTCGGCTGTATCCCGTAGAATTACAGGGAATCTTGTAGGTTTCTAGTACATCCTATAGGTTTTCCTATAGTGGCCTATTTTGAGGCCGAATTGGGGGAAAACCTTTAGGAAGCCACACTAGGTCACCCAAGGGTCTCTCGAACCTTCCAACCATCTCCTAAACCTCCCAACCATCCACCAGCATCATTACGCCACCTGCCACATTACCAAAAGAGATTAGCATTTACACTTGATTTTCCATAAAAAGAATAAAAGGATCAAAGCAGATTTATTTTAGTCCTTTACATGCACAGTAGTGATGTTTGATGTCTTGAACTTCCATGCTTTAGATAGTAGCATTTCATACATGTTAGCTTGTAATTCTTTTAAAGCATAGTTTCTGAGCAGTTACTTAGAGAATGGTGTATTTTTAGCATAGGATTTCAATCATTTTCCTTATTGCAGTAGACAAGCTTTTTCCTAGAGTAGATTTCTCTTTCTTTCATTAGCGATCAAGCTTCTTTTGAATCCATAGAATTCTGGCTTGAAAACCATAGTGGTCTCTTGCCAGCTGAACAATGATAATAGGCAGAACCATCACTTTTACTTGTGTATACAACACTGTCACCTCCAAGTTTGTACAAACCCTGGGTTGATAAAGTAAAGATGGTAGCTCTAGGAGTTGCAACATTCTTGCTATTCCCAATGGCGAAATTTAAGGGGTTTTTCATTTTAGAGGGGCGAAATTTTTATAAAACACCCATTTCATATATTTAACCCATTTTTTTTATTTTTTTTTTCATTTTAGCCTTAAAAAAGGGGCGGATAAACTATAAAAAGACTCATTTGACCCGATTTGCGTGGTTTGAGAGGTTATATTGCATTACAATCACCCGATTTTTTGCTTTGCAATGTCAAATTTTTTGCAATCACCCATTTTCTGGTTTGGGAGGTTGTATTTGGTCCCAGTTGCCCTGATTTCTTCTGTGAACAACTCCCTGTTTTCAAATTTGGTATTCATCGGTGCAAATAAATAAAAATAAAAATAAAGTGAAGGTATGGTAAATAAATAAAAATATAAATAAACTAGAGGTATGGTAAATAAATAAAACCTCTTTTTATATTTAGTCCATAACCCTCTTTCTATTTAAGGCTTAAAAAAGGTTTTATTTAAGTGAATCCTATGGGCCAAATACCATATTTATAAAAGAGGTATGGTAAATTAATAAAAATATAAATAAACGAGAGGTTTGGTAAATAAATAAGCCATTTTTTAATATTTACTCCCTAAATTTATGAACCTGCAATGATGTAAATAAATAAAATTATAAATAAAGTGGAGGTATGGTAAATAAATAAAACCTCTTTTTATACTTACTCCAAAGGTATGGTAAATAAATAAAACCCATTTTTATATTTAGTCTATAAGTGAATCCTAGGGGCCAAATACCATATTAATAAGAGTATGGTAAATTAATAAAAGTATAAATAAACTAGAGGTATGATAAATAAATAAAACCCCTTTTTATATTTAGTACATAACCCTCTTTTTATTTAAGAAAGCTCAAAAAAGATGTTTTATTTAAGTGAATCTTATGGGCCAAATACCATAAAGAGGTATGGTAAATTAATAAAAATATAAATAAACAAGAGGTATGGTAAATAAATAAAACATTTTTTTATATTTACTCCATAAGTCACCTTATATTTACTATGGGCCAAATACCATGGCCCAAATTATTATTAATACCCTGCAAAAAACATTATTAATCCTAATATTAGTATTAATAAAAATAAAGATGGCACATGGTATTGACGCATGGTATTTACGTGGAATGTAGCATATTTAAAGGGGGAATTAAACCAGCATAGATCCATCCTTACTCTGGATCTACTAATCCCCGAGAGAGTGAAACATTATTTGATCTCTCCTGGTGGTAGATCAAGAGTAAAAATGGATCTTGTAATTTAATGTCACTTAAACATTTTAACTTGGTTAAAATAAAAAATAAAAAATAAAAAAATAATTATTAATTTTATTAATTTTTATAAATTATTAATAGTAGTTTTTAAGCTCCAGGTTTATGATAACCCATGGTATTACCATGGTATTCATGTGAGCATACACTATTTAAAGGGGAATTCTATCATCTTAGATCCATCTTAATTATGGTTCTACCAAGTGCTTAGAGGGATAAATAGATTTTATCCCTCTAAGAGTGGTAGATGTGGATTTAAGATGGATATAGGTTGGTTTTTATGATAATAAAGATATTAAATAGGCTCTAGGTTTATGATAACCCATGGTATTATCATGGTATTCATGTGAACATAGACTATTTAAAGGGGAAATTCTATCATCTTAGATCTATCTTAATTCCGGGTCTACCAAGTGCTGAGAGGGATAAATAGATTTGATCCCTCTAAGAGTGGTAGATGTGGAGTTAAGATGGATATATGTTGGCTTATATGATAATGAAGATATTAAATAGGCTCCAGGTTTATGATAACCAATGGTATTATCATGGTATTCATGTGAGCATAGACTATTTAAAAGGAAAATTCTATCATCTTAGATTCATCTTAATTCTGGGTCTACCAAGTGCTAATAGAGGTAAATAGATTTCATCCCTCTAAGAGTGGTAGACGTGGAGTTAATATGGATATAGGTTGGGTTATAATAATGAAGATATTAAATAGACTTAGGAAATTATATTGTAAAAAACATCTTAAGGTGGATGGTTAAAGCTACATTTAGTCACTTCACAAAATTTAGTAAAAAATACCAATATCTCCATTAATATTTGTTTTTTTTTTATTTAACAAAACAAAATCAAAACAGTGAAATCCTATCACTCTTTCCACATCACCCTCGCAGAAGAGAGATAGTCATTGACTAGATTTCCGACAATTTTTCAAACGTTCTCAATATGATATTTCATGAAAAATTAAGATACTGATGTTGGATTAGTTGTTTAAAAAGTATGTTGGTTTGTACAACCTTTCATCTTCTCTGCTATTCTTAGTTTGTTAAGATATTGATGTTGGATTAGTTGTTTGAAAAATATGTTGGTTTGTACAACCTTTCATCTTCTCTGTTATTCTTTGTTTGTCATAATGATGTGTAGGGGTTAGGCCACTACACCATATTGTCCTAAAAGTGGAGATTGTGCACCAAAAAATAAATTAATCCACATGTTACAACGATGTTAAAAAATATAAGATGTATGAAGGTAGTGAATTATGATAATAAGAAAATTAGATTGGGAGAAACGTAATTAAATTTTATTATTTAATTGAAGATTTCCAATTAAAATAATAATAAATATACATTTATATATTTATATATAGATTGGAAGGCTTTTGACAATGGTCACTTATTTCGATTAGATCACCTTCAGGCCTTTGGGATACCTACTACTTTCTTATATTATATAGTTGGGGCTTGCTACTTGTTGGCATGTTGGGGTAAACAATCTTGATGTGTTTTTTTCTTTTTATCTCGCAATTGGAGTCGATGGAACAAGAAATAAATTTGATTTGCATTTTGTCATCCTGATAGGTAAATGTTTGTAGATGAAGATTCCATCTTAGAAACTCTGTCACAAGGAAATTCTTTATATTTTGTTGTTTCTCAGTAAAAAATCAAGCAATTTGTTTTTTTTTTAACTCAACATTGGTTGCATTTAGGAGGAAAGAGTTGTCTCCATGTCTTCTTCACACAAGAAAGTTGTATGGTCCAATGATCTTGCGATATGACTGTTGATAGCTAGCTTGCGGTACAAGACTATCTTTGATGATGAAGCAGTAGTAGTAGCTTGGTGGTGGGGAATATTTGGAAAGTTAAATCTTTAATGAAATCCATGATTTTTATGTGGTTGGCCCTAATGAATAATGTTTTGACGTGAGAGGTTCTACAAAATAGGGCAAGGTAGGGTCCTGGAATTTGTACTTTATGAAAATGTGAAGGGGAAACAATAGACCACGTGCTGGTGTTCATTTGTATTTTTGCTTAGGAGGTATGAGGTGTTATTCTCCCCTTATTTTAGGATAGGGTACTTGGAAGGAGGCTTCCTTGTTGGACTATTTGATGATGGAGCACTCAAATAACATAGATCATTTCCCTTGATTGCCTCTAGAGCCATTTGGAGAGGAAAGAAGGAGTAACAATTTTGTAGACAAGGAGATCCCTCATTTTCAGGTACATCATCAAATAAAATACCTATATGAAGGCATAAAAATGACTCCTAAGGTTAAAGTTCCAAGGTGGGTTGTAATCTGGAGGTTGATAAAACTTATCCATGGCCTTTCTTTATTAGTGCTTACCGAGGTGATATTCCTTTTATATATATTATCTGCGAATATGTGTGATATTCTTGTTCTATACATTATCTATGATTCAAACCCAAGTCAACTACTTTTGCATGTGTGATATTCGTGTTTTTTATATTATCTGTGATTCGAACCCAAGTCAGCAATGTGCAAGAGGCAAATTCTAGCTAGTGCTGCTTTTGGTGCATTTCATGTCTAGCTCTGCTAGAGAATTATCTACAATACATCAAGTTTTGGATTCACATGTCTCTTGATATTTGATTATTTTTCAAAAATTGAAGTGGGCATAGAGGATAGCTCTTGTTTTAGGTGCAAACATATTCATTGCACCTATGTTTTTTTCGTGTCACCTATGCTTACCTTAAATATTTCCATTTCCTTGTTGCTATGCACTGCATCAATCTCTACTATTCTACAATATTTATTTTTTTAATGTTTTTCTGTCATGCATGAGGAAATAATGTTGCTCTTGTGAGGGTAAGAATGCAAGTGACAAGGGTTGATCATCTACAAAACTCTTCCTCAAATGAGGAGTTAAATCTGGTAGGTTTTGAAGAGCATAATGATATAAAAGATGAAGAGCATATGATGTAGATGTTGAAGGTGGTGCTTCTACATGAATTATAGTGCAAGGTGAAAGTTTAACCAAGAATATTAGTGTTAACAGAGGCTGAACTAAAGAGGATATGCTGAAGGAAATTGATGATGTTGACTTCAATGGATGCTTAATAAGAGTTGCAGTGAGAAAATATGGAACTCACTAGCATAAATACATTATTGGCTAAATACCTCATGCAAGGAAGAAGAAGAAAGGGGTTATTACATTGTTAATTGGCCAAAAGGAGGAAAAAGTTGATTGGTGCAAGGAGATACTTGAAATTGACCATGACCTAGAGTTGATAAAAAATTAAGGCTAATTTTGCTCCACTTTGAGTCCATTCAAATATGGATTTTGGGGAAATCAAGGTGTGCAAGAGTTAAGAAAATATATCAAGAGCTGTCATTATGAACAATTGAAATCCTAAATAGAAACAAAGCTATGGATTTATACCCTAAAATTATGACCAAGTTCTATTACACTCTATCCAAGACATACAAAGATCATTCATATAGTTTACAAAATATGTATGCAATTGTGACGAGTTTCCTTTCCAGGTTGGAGGGAATTCTGGCATGTGAATAAATGCCAAGAGAATGAGTGAAAATGTGCCAAAGTGTTTCCTAACAACAACGTGATAACTATATATTTGTGTGCAATTACAATTGGTTTATCAATGTCTAGGCTATATTTGTTTTAGGGAAATAAAAATATGAAGAACCATGTCAAGAATTGTGAGCAAGGAATATCTGTGGTTGCACATCCTAATGCATGGATGACTAGATAATTGTTTATGATTTGGCTATACCATTTTGTAACTTTTTACCTGGAGGCATCTATCTTACAAACATATACTTGCTATTTTTTTATGGCATCAAAACAACATAGTTTTACAAACCACAGAGGAAAATAGGAGAGACATACATAGTGTTAGCACTGTTACTCATAAGTTGCAACCCCTAGAAGTGTGTTTGGGCCTTTTAAGAATTATTTAAGGTTTGAGAAAATAAATTTGATGGCAAATCACCCATGGAGAGAGGTAAAAGGGTTTGAAATAGTTGAAATTGCTAGCATATCTAATGAAAGGACCTTGACACCCTCTAATATTAATGTGGAATGTAGGTGCAATGGAATTTGGCTACTCAATTATGAGCTCTTACCAATGATGAGGCTTGTAGTCAAGCTTTTGAAATACTTGGTGATAAAGATGGAAAATTTGTTATAAACATGTTGAGTCTACCTCTGATCCAGGTGGATCTCCAGACACCAGTGGCATGGAAAAGGCTCAACATTCAAAGTGGTGAAAAGGTAAATAACTTGACATCAGATCGAAGTGCTCATCACCTTGACTCCAATGGTGCGAAGGACACTCCAATATGAGTCCGGATGAAGGAGATAGAGGCAGTCAAAGTTGGGTTGACTTTTTCCTGACTCGGTAGGATTAACAAAGACACAATTTGAACTTTTCCGACGGATAGAATTTGGCCAACTCTGGCCAAATTCCAGGAAAAATTGCTGCCTCGTTAAAATGACTCCTTCGACTTAAAATTAGAATTTTTACAAACGACCATGTTTGTTTTATTAAATAAAAAAATATTAAAAAAAGGGGTGGCGGGCCACCAACCCTGCCACCCCAACTATTTAACATATATTTATGAAGGGGTGGGCCACGACCCCCGACCCATCCCCCCATCCTATGGAAGCACCATTATAATGCGGGAGGTTTTGGGTGGGTCGACTCTTAGGGCATGGACCCAACCCTATTTCGAAACAAACACCAGGCATTAAGCATGGGCCAACCCTTGGGGTGCGGACCCAACCTCAACCACTACCTAAACAAGTCATAGCTAGAGTTAGGTATGGTGGGTTGGCTGCCCAAGGCGGGCATAGCCCAACTCAGATTTTAATTAAAGAATTAGTTATGTTAAAAAAGGAAGAGGTAGGGTTTGACCGCCCGACCTCCTCCCTCATAACCAGATCCATAACCACTGCACTACAATGGGCTTATTGAGAAATCTACCACCACAATTTATATTTAAACGTATTTTATTAGTGTGCCCATGCAGAGAGGAGGGAGCACACGTAGTTCAAGGTAGATTTTTGTAGGAGGGCCAAATTTTCACTTTGCCAGATTTTGACAATTTTTATATGGTTTCAGCATTTCTCGATGCCACGAACACAATAGCATTGTCCGTTTCTCCATCATAGTTGTGAATTTTTGGGCCATATTTTAGTATTGAGGTATAAGACTCCTTTTTTTAACTAATTTTTGTACTCTTCTTTCTCATGCCACTTAATGAATGATGGCCTCCCAATTGATCAAGCAGGGCCCGGAGACGTAGTCCAAGTTAGACGAACTCTATTATCAAGTCTTGCTGGCTTCTTTCATGCTTTATGTGTATCTCCTCTTCTCTCATGTGCACAATAAATTTCTATGTTTAAGCTACAATTTATGCATGTAATTCTTTAACACATCTATAAGCGAAAGATCTTGTATCAAGTTGTATCAGAGTAGGCCTTTTTAGATGTGAATTGCATGTTTGTATACTAACAAGAAACAGGCTTCGAAGAGGTGAAGGGAAACTAAAGCCTTTCGATCCCGAAGTGGGGCATGCACATCGAAGGAGAAACATGGTAGATGAAGAGGCTCGTCATGAAGAGGAGCAAAATTTCCGCAAAAACTTCTATACAATGGCGGAAAATATCGGTTAGTTGCTTTCAAGGCTGGAGAAAGCAGAAGAGAGAAATCTAGAAGAACAAGGTTAGTACGTGGAAATGGTGGAGAATAACCCCCTCCTTCTCCTTCTAGGAGTGAAAGTTATTCTTCCTCTCATCACCATCATCATAGAAATTCAAGGGATGCATCTAAGAAAACTTTCTTTAAATTAGATGTCAAATTTGATCTTCCCATGTTTAACGGTGAAAGTAATGTGGAAAATCTTAATAATTGGATTAGGCAAATTGAAATCTATTGTAGGATTCAATAGATTGAAAAGGACGAGGCAAATATTTAGCTGGCCTCTCTTCAGCTGAGTAGCACCGCTCTCGTTTGGTGAGAGAGAAAATTGTGAAGCAGTAAGAGTGTGGGTAATCTTCTTTCCTCATGGCCTAGTTTCATTTCTAAATTAAAGGAACAATTATATACCTTGGGTTATAAACAAAAAGCCTTAATGGATTGGCAATACTTAAGGCAAGGAAGATGTTAGGATGTTCAAAGATTTACAGAGGAATTTAGAAAACAGACACTTAATTTGGGCATTGCACTTGACTCACCTGAAGTAGTAACTCAGTATATTGGATCATTACATAGTTATCTTAGACATTCATTATTATTGTTTGAACCAACTACTATTGACTCGGCCACTGGAAAGGCCATCCATGTTGAGAATAGGGGCAAAAATGAAAGAGATGATCATTTCAAGAACCACATTTCAAACCTCCAAATGGAAAACCCAAAGTGAAAGGAAAAGGAAAGGAGAAGAGGATGACATCCACCAAGAAAATGAAAGAGAAAGACCTTATTTCACTCACTGCAAAAATGAAGGTCATGACGATGATCATTGTTGGAAGTTGTACCCGGGAAAGAGACCAAAGAAGTATGGAGGAAAAGGCAAGCAGAAGACAGTGGCAACTGTGCAGCAAGACATTGGATCTGATTCGAGAGATGAAGCATTGATCATAGCAGCAAGAACAAAAGGCACTCTTACACCACATGTTAATTTTGAATCACACGAAGGCACTGGTTCAATAGATGAGTCTCTTCCTAATGAACGAAAGAGAATTGAGATATTTCATATTAGAGTTATCATAAATCATACAAAAGTGGAAACACTATTTGATACCAAATCCCAAGCAAACCTAATTTTAGAGTCCTTGGTAAAGAAGCTAGGCTTAGAAACCAAACCACATCCAAAACCTTACCTACTTGGATGGATACATGATAAAGCAAAGCAGTGCAAGGTTAAATTTGTGATCAATTCTAAGTTAGTAGATGAGGTAAAAATTGATGTGATACCATTGGATATATGTGGCATGGTGTTACGGAGTCCATATCTATATGATAGAAATGAAATATTCTTCCGTAATGAAAACAAATACCAAATCAGAAAATATGGGGTAGAATATATTGTAAGGGCTCATCAAACTAAAATCAATGCCAACCTTGTAAGTGCAGGACAAATGAAAAGGTAGGTAAATTCTAGTAAGGGTTGCATGCTTATGGTTGTAATGGGAAAAGATGTTGAATTATCCGATGCTTTCCAGGGTTGTGATCATGTGCATAAAAAAGAATTATGTGAATTAATTTCTGACTATGATGAGATGTTTCAGGAACCAAGGGGATTACCTCTAAAGAGGGAAATCCGACATGTGATCCATTTACAGCATGACACTCCTTTACCAAATATTGGCATGTATAGGATGTCGACCATTGAGATGGAGGAGATCAAAAAGTAGGTGCAGGAACTATTGAACCAAGGGGTCATCAGACTGAGCACTTCTCCATGCAGCTCACCAATTGTCTTAGTGCCGAAGAAAGATGGCACATGGAGGATGTGTGTGGATTATCGAGCACTACACAAAATCACGGTGAAAAATCGTCACCCTCTTCCCCACATTGATGACTTATTAGATTAGTTATTTCACCAAATTGGATTTGTGTAGTGGTTATCACCAGGTTCGAATTATAGAGTAGGATGTGTGGAAAACTGCCTTCAAGACCAAACAGGGGTTGTTCAAGTGGATGGTGATGCCATTTGGACTTTTCAATGCTCCAACCACTTTCATGAGGGTCATGAATGATCTCTTTAGGCCTTTCATTAATGAATTTTTTCTTGTATATCTAGATGATATTCTTATCTTTAGTAAAAGTTGGAATCAAAATGTATGCCATGTGAAAAAAGTGCTTGATGTATTGAAAAAAGAAAAACTCTATGTAAAATTGTCAAAGTGTGAGTTTGGGAAAACCTGTTTGGTTTACCTAGGTCATATTGTTAGTCATGTTCAACTAAAAATTGATCCTTCTAAAGTTGAAGCAATTGTAAATTGGCCTAAGCCTACTAGTGTAATCGAGGTTCGCAACTTTTTGGGTGCAGTATAGTATTGGAGGATATTTATTACCAATTTTTATACTATTGTGGCACCTTTACATGCATTGACAAGTGTAAAGCACGTCTTTCAATGGGGAGGAAAGAAGCAGAAGTCCTTCGAAACATTGAAAGAAAATATCAGCACCACACTGGTCTTGGCCTTACCAGATCTCCAACAACCATTCAAGATCAAGACAGATGCCAACGGATAAGCCATGGGAGTTGTACTAATATAGCAAAAGAAGCTGATATGTTACCATTCAGAAAAGTTCTCTTAGGCTGTGATAAACTATCCCACTTATGACAAGGAATTATATGCCTTGGTCCAGAGTGTGAAAAATTGGAAACACTACCTGATCATCAAGGAGACCATCATCCATACAGATCATTTGCCCTTGTTGTATCTTCAGTCATAAACCAAGTTGCAACAATCTCGTCATTTCAGGGGGATGGGTTTTCTTCAACAGCTTCATTTGGTAATCATTACCTTTTGAAAGTTATGTTGAAAAATATGCTAACGATGATGACTTTAAGGAGATTTATGCAAAACTAACCCATTTTTCACAGGTGGACAACTATCACTTGCAGGGGAAACTGTTGTATCACCTTGGCAAATTATTCATACCCACAGGAGAAAGGGTACATGTAATCCGGGAGGCCCACACCTCCCTTGTGTCTGGTCATTTTGGTATTGAAAAAAATTTGTTTCATGTACAAAGATTTTGTTTTTGGACTCATATGAAGAACATTGTGACTTGCTATGTAATGGGATGTGTGATGTGTTCTGTTTCAAAGCCCTCTAGTAGAAAACTTGGGCTCTACACAACACTCCATATTCCAAGTCATCCATGGGAAAGTGTGTCAATGGATTTTGTAGGAGGTTTGCCTTTTTCTAGAAAAAGTCACGAAAATTTGTATGTCGTCGTTGACCGTTTTAGTAAGATGTGTATTGTAATGCCTTGTAAAAAGAAAATCACTACAGAGAAGAATTCTTATCTTTTCTTTCACATGTTTGGGTCCATTTTGGGTTGCCCACATCGATTGTGTCAAATTGAGACTCTCGCTTTCTCGGAGAGTTTTGGACGAGCTTGTGGAAGATGATGGACACCAAGTTGAAAAGAAGCACGACATTTCATCCACATACTGATGGACAGACAGAGGTTGTCAACCACACCATGGTACACTTGTTACGAGGCTATTGTGGGAAACATCCTAAGTTGTGGGATGAACATCTTCCATAGGTGTAACATTCCTACAACCAAGCAGTGCACTCATCTATGCATCATTCACCATTTGAGACATGTTTTGGCTACCTGCCAAAAGACACTTTAATATGGTCTTTGGAAGGGAAGATGACTCCAGTGGATGTGATGATAGGGAAAAAGTGCAATGGTTCATTCAATGGATCCAGTTGATTCACCAAGAAGTACATGAGTAGTTGGAGAAAATTCAAGCCCGGTACAAGGCTTGACATGACAAACACCGAGTCGACCATCAATTTCAAGTGGGCGACAAATTGTGGTTCCATATCGGCAAGGATAGGATGAAGGGAGAAGGGAAGAAGTTGCGATCAATTTTGTATGGTCCATTCACCATCTTGGAGAATATTAGAAACAATGCCTTTCATCTCTATTTGTCGATATATATGAAAATGTACTTCATAGTGAATGTGGAAAACTTAAAGTTGTATGAGCCACCATTGATTATGGACATCGAAGAGGTGGTCACAGTTGCTACAGTTGATGACTTTACACCTGAGTATCTCGATGAGTTACCCGAAGACATATCCTTGACAGAATAACCAGGACTTCACAATAAGGAGATGTGGAATACCTTCGAGTTGGTTTCAAGGGGATGTACCCCAGCAAGGCAAAATGGCTGGAAAACGAAAGAGTGAGGGAACAATTCCCTCACTTGCCAATCGACTGATAAAGCTTTTGACAGTCCAAAAGCTCCTCAATAGGGAGTATTAACCCAAGTGGATCTCCAGCCACTAGTGACATGGAAAAGGCTCAAAATTCAAAGTGGCAGAAAGGCGATTAACTTGACACTAGATCGAACTGCTCGTCGCCCTGATTCCAACAGTGTGAATGACACCCCAATCCGAGTTTGGATGAAGGAGATAGAGGCAGTCAAAGTTGGGTTGAATTTTTACCAACTAGGCAAGACTAACAAAGATACAATTTGAACTTTTCCGGTGGACAGAATTGAGCCAACTCTAACTAGATTTCAGAAAATATTGTTGCCTCGTTAAAATGACTCCTTTGGCTTAAAATCAGAATTTTTATAAATGACCATGTTTATTTTATTAAAAAAAAATATTCAAAAAATGGGTGGCGGGCCACCAACACCGCCACCCCAACTATTCGACATATATTTATGGGAAGGCATGCCACAACCCTTGGTCCCTCCCCCCATCCTACGGAACCACCATTATAATGCGGGAGGTTTTGGGTGGGTCGGCCCTTGGGGCATAGACCCAACCTCATTTCAAAACAAACACTGGGCATTAAGCATGGGATGACCCTTGGGGCATGGACCCAACCTCAACCACTGCCTAAACAAGTCGGAGCCGGAGGTAGCTACAGTGGGTGGGTGATGCAGGAACATCAAGGCCAATTTTCATTTTTTATTTATGTAATAAAGGGGGGTGTGACATTTTAATTGTTTTATTAATTAATTTGGTATTTCTAAATAAAATAGGAGATAAATTATAAAAATGAGGATTTTGTAAATATTCTTTTATTAATTAAAAGGATAGGAGAGAAAATAGAATTGGGTAAAAAATTTAGGTAGTAGGAATGCTATGTACAGGACTTAGTTGACTCCACACCTAAAATGAATTTAAATTAGATCCAATTGAGGATTAGGTGGAGAGATTTTTGGAATGAATTAAATTCATTATTTATGTATAAATATGAGTGGTTTTTGTGAGAAGGTATGATAGAATAGAGAGGAGAGGTGAGGCTTTGAGAGCCAAAGTTTGTAAGCCTCTGGGAATTTGTAAAGGGCCATCGATTTGAAAATCTGGTCACAAACAAAGAGGTTTTTTTGAAATTGTTACATTTGGTTTTATTGATGAAGAATTTTGGTTTAGAATTCCTATGTGAATTGTATATTGTGTGATTGATAAATTAGTCTTGAGCTTCATTGGATCGATGCCATCGAAGTTGTTGAGATTGTATACATAGCTGAAAGGTATATCATTTGCTGAGATTGTATACATAGCTGAAAGGTATATCATTTGCTGTATCGACCATTGGAATGATCGATGTCATATAAGAAAGATGAAATCAAACTTCAATTACGAGATCTAAGTTAAAGAAATTGTGTTGAGTACATAGTTGTGTAATTTTCAGTGAGTCTACGCAAACACCAAGTTCAACAGTGAAGCAATGGATGAATCGATGGTTTAAACCTCTATTGCCGGAGTAATTGATTTATTGTTAAATGTCAATGCCCAGTGCAAATTTGAGTCTACATTCTTTGTGTAGGAATGGTTTCTTGAATTCTATTTGATATTGTATAATCTTGAATGACTGACATACGTGAAAGGGTGTAGAGCTCGTTTTGAGCGCTTTCTATTTTCAGCAGATCAAACAGTGAACCGATTGATGCAGTTGGTGGTCCATATCAATGTGGAAGAGCAACAATGAACAATTCAGTGGAAATTGAGTCAAGTGATGAGAACGTTGTGGGTGGAGTGTACGCAGGAGTAACTGCTGTGTAAATCGATTCTTTACAGTACGTGTCTCATATGCAAAATATGCAATTACACAAACGCTGGCTTAAAGTACAAGTCTATAAAAAAAGGGTAATGTTATTTTAAAACCCAGTTTCATTATCAAATCAAAGGCGTCGTGGTAGCAATCAATTGTGAATTCTCTGTATATTTGTTCTCCGTGTAAGAAGTTGGAACAAAATTGTGATAAATTGTCAAGTCCACATGTAGCGTAGAGGTGGAATGTTAAGTGCATGGTTCAATTGTTGTTAGCATTCGATTTTTTAATCATAGCCTGAGTTGGTAATTGCCATAGTGAAAATCAATGTGTGAAAGCATTCGTCAAACCTGAATAGATGAAAGGTGAATTATGGATGTTGATATTGAAACAAGATGATGGAGCTTAGTGAAAAGAGTCGCCTTCACTAATTGGGCCCGCAGGAAAATTATGGCGCAAGTTCTATTTTTTATCACAGTGTGAGTGATCATAGTGTGGGCGACCACAGTGTGGGTGACCACAGTGTGGGTGATCACAGTACGAGTGATCAAAGTCTATTTTTAGACTGGCTGTCAAAAATAGAAAAGTCAAATATTATTGTCTCATAATAATATTTGGACTATAAACTTGATCTTATTCTCTTGGAGCACTTTAGTTTGAGCTACAAATGTGGCCCATGCAGCTTTCAGAAGGAAGTACACTTTTCTTATGAGTCAGTTGAGTTTTTGCATGCATGACTTCAGTTAGAACTCAATCAGTTGAGTTTGGTGGAGTTGATTGTGGAGTTGATGGAGTTGTGTTCAGTTTAGCTTTGTTAAACTGGTTGTATTTAGTCTAACTGGAAAATAGACTAGATATGAGTTGAGTAAATTAGTTATTAATTAATTCACAAGTTATTAACTCATAATGCAACTATAGAATACATCAGTTAACTCAGTTGCATGTCAGTGCATGTTCAGTTCAGTAGGGACAGGTGTTAGAGGATCAGATTGCTATCAGTTGTGACTATAGTTGTGCATGATGATTTTCACAATCAGAGGGATTGAGTATGCTAATGAATTGGCCAATATCAAGAATTGTAGCCTGTGCTCACCTCCAACACAGTGTGAGTGATTCTTTGTAGGTGAAATATGAGTTTGGTAAACCATTCTCATCAGTTCTTGAGCAGGTATTGAGCTGGAGAGGCAGGCAAGCAGTGGAATAGATTTGGAGATCAGATCTGAGCTGTATTGTGTGTAATAGGTGGAGCTGGTACTAGATTGCTTGTGATAAGCTTTGTACTTTGTAATGTTACATGCTCTCAATCACTAATATATAGATAGTGTGGGGTTTTTAGCGAGATGCTTTCCCCGGGTTACATACTGTGTTAATGTGTGAATGCTCTTGATGTTTTATTGTTACTGATGCTGCTATATTGATGATCAACATAAAGGAGCTTATGTATTGTGTATGTATTCCGCAATAGTACATGATCAGGATAATCTCCATTGAATATGTGTTAAGTTATTCAAAATTTCTACATGGTATCAGAGCTGTTGATCATTAGATCTACTATTTAGGAAGTGTTTACATTCTATTTCTTCAGGCAGAGTCTGTAATCGGGCCAGGTAGCCTCTGGATTCATCCTTCCTTTGGAAGGTGAGATATCCGGTGAATGCCCATACAGTCAATCTCTGTATGAGAAATATTATGTTCTCACGAATCTTAGATCCGAGGCGGTTGAGTTGGTTGCTGGTGGAATTCGAATTTGTAGCAGTGTTTTCGTGGTGACAACGCAACAATGTCTTTCAACGGATTGCGATTGGAGTATGCGCTTGAGGGCAGCTCAAACTATATTGCATGGAAGGACAGGATGGAGGCAGTATTGGATGATAACGGGCTGAAGGAGTTCATAGATATGGATAACCCAAAGCCTACTGATGCTACTCAAGCTCATGCTTGGCAAAAGAAGACCGCAAAATGTCGAAGGATTCTATTGGAGGGCGTGAAGGATCACATTGTGTCCAGCCTCCATGGAAAGGCTACTCCATATTTGATGTGGAAATCATTAACAGGATTATTCCAAAGCAAGAGTGATCAGAGGAAGCTGGTGCTCAAAGATAAACTCAGAAACATCAAATGCGAGAAGGGTGACAGTATACCCAAGTATCTCACGAATTTCACTCAGTGTGGAGATGAGCTGGGAAGTGTGGGAGTTACTGTCGATGATGAGGACTTTGTGAGCTTGGCTTTCCTTGGTCTTCTGAAGAGTTGGCATTCCTATCAGGACTCTATCAATGGTCGGGAGAAATTGTCGGGATGGGAAAGACTATGGTCAAATCGGAGGAGATCAGGCGGAGTACCAGGGACGGATCTTCGTCAAAGGGAGCTGATGAAGAGAATTGTGCTTTGGCTGCCAAAGTAAAGAAAGGGAAGAGCAAGAAAGCTTCTCAGTCTGGTGTGAAAGGTAAGAAGCAGGATATGTCCAAGGTGAAGTGTTTTCACTGTCACCAGCACGGACACTATGCGACTAATTGTCCGTAGAAGAAGAAGAACAAGCAGGGTGCTAGATCTTCAGCAGGAGAGGCTCTAGCCTCACAGTTTGAGCTTGATTTTTCATTGATCGCATTCTTGGTTTCAAGTGTGATGGGATCGGTGTGGTTCTTGGACAGTGGTGCATCTTTTCACTTGACGGGAGATAGAGATTGGTTCTCTGATCTGGAGGACAAAGATCTTGGAGTGCACATCGAGATGGGTGATGATGGTAGATACAGTGCGACCGGTATCGGTACCATTTCCTTTGAGAGGGAGTCTGGTAAACCCTTCATATTGAAGGAAGTCATGCATGTTCTGGGATTGAAGAAGAATCTCATCTCAGTGGCGTTGTTAGAAGACAAGGGGTATGATGTTGTTTTCAGCGAGGGAAAGGCTTTCCTGCGCAGCAAGACAACTGGTGAGACTCGGAAGATAGGGATTCGAATAAGGAACCTTTATCAGTTGCATGTAGATGGATGCGCAGCAATGGCGGGCAAGGCAGAAGGATTGGTGAGCCGGGATGATGGCGAGTTGTGGCACAGGAGATTGGGTCACCTTCACCATGGAGCCTTGAAGATACTGCAGCAGATCACTACAGGGCTTCCTAAAGGCACACTTGCACAGTCAGATCAGTGCAAGGGGTGTACTTTGGGGAAGTTTATGAAAGCCACCTTTCATGAGAAGGATATTCGCGCCACGACGATCCTTGAGAGAATTCACACAGAAGTGTGTGGACCTTTCTCAGTTGCTTCGACAGCAAAACACAAGTATTATGTGATTTTTTTTGATGATTTCTCTCGTAAGTGTTGGATCTTCTTCATGCAGAAGAAGAGCGAGACATATTCAAAGTTCTGTGAATTCAAAGCATTGGTCGAGAAGGAGTCAGGGAAGAAGGTGAAGGCTCTTAGGAGCGATAATGGTGGTGAATACATCTCAGACGAGTTCAAGGATTTCTGCAAGGCAGAAGGGATTTGAAGAGAGCTCATAGCTCCCCATAACCCACAGCAGAACGGGGTAGTTGAGCAGAAGAACAGAATGATTGTGGGTGCTGCACGGGAAATGTTGCATGATTAGGGCCTACCCCTTCACTTGTGGGCGGAAACAAGCAATACAACAGTTTATGTGCAGAACCATTGTCCTCATCGGATACTTGGCATGAGTACACCCGAGGAGGCTTATTTTGGTAAGAAGCCTGATCTTTCTCATTTGAGGATTTTTGGTGCTAACGTTTACATGCATGTGATGAAGGATGCCAGGAAGAAGTTGGAGCCGACCGCAGAGGTTGGGATATTTGTGGGGTACACTGATACACCCCACAACTATCGTGTGTATTTGCCAAACAGTGGTAAAACTGTCGTGCGATGGGATATAAAATTTCAGGAGGAGAAAGGCATGAAGTGTTCGCTTGAGAGGGAGCTACACTTGCATGTAGATGAGGAGCTATTAGTTCCTAAGGATGAGCTTCAGGACATGGATCAGCCACAGGATGAGGTTCATGGAGTGGAAGAGACCACTCATGTAGCGCCAACCATCAGAGGGCGAAAGCGCTTGACAGAAGCTGAGCGACTGGCTCAAGATGCAGAGAAAGTTGTAGGACCACCTACAGCCCAACGCAGGCAGAGACAGTCACCTGATCGGTACACTGGATACATGGCTCTTATGAGAAACTGTGTTGTGACTGAGCCGTCATCTTTCGAGGAAGCTGTGGAGGATCTCGCATGGGTAGACGCCATGGTGGAAGAGTATGATTCTATTGTCAGAAACAGTGCATGCGAGATTGTTCCTAGACCGGAAGGGAAATCAGTGGTGGGTTTGAGATGGATCTACAAGGTCAAGCAGGCAGCTGACGGGAGTGTGGAGAATTACAAGGCAAGATTTGTTGCCCGAGGCTTTTCACAGATAGAGGGGATCAATTATGAGGAGACCTTTGCACCTGTCGCAAGGTATTCTTCCATACGGACGATTCTTGCTCTCTCAGCGCAGATGGGATGACACATTCATCAGATGGATGTGAAGACTGTGTTCCTCAACAGAGTCATTGAGGAAGAGGTGTACATTGAGCAACCCGAAGGCTTTGAGGTCTTCAGCAGCGAGTCGCATGTGTGCAGGCTCAAGAGAGCACTGTATGGGTTGAAGCAATCACCACGTGCTTGGTACACACGGATAGACAGCTGTTTCACAGGACTTGGTTATCCAAGAGCGAGGCGGATCCTAACCTATACCAGATTGTGGTGGAGGGTAAGTTGCTTATCATTGTACTATATGTTGATGATTTGATTCTAACGGGTGATGAGCTGTTGATACTGTCATGCAAGAAGGATCTTGCTACAGAGTTTGAGATGAAGGATTTGGGCCTCCTTCACTATTTCCTAGGATTGGAAATATGGCAACACAGTGGTGGACTGTTTGTTTCTCAGGGAAAGTATGCTCGATAGATACTGGAGAAGTTCAACATGCATGGCTCCAAGCTTGCTGATACTCCTCTTCCTGGAGGTTGGAGGAAGGAGGATGCCACTTCGGGAGAAGAAGTGGATGCCACTGTTTATCGACAGTTGGTGGGGTCACTGATGTATTTGGTCAATACACGACCTGATATATGCTATGCAGTTAACCAGCTTTCACAAGCTATGGTTAAGCCTACCAAGCTCTTCTGGAAGGCAGGCAAGCATGTATTGCACTACTTGAGAGGCACATCGGGATATGGTTTATGGTACAGAGAGGAGGATGAGGTGAAGCTATGTGGCTTCTGTTAGCCTCCTATACCAATAGGGTTTCATTTTTCATGATTGACAGTGGAAGTGCCAAAAATGTTCATCTTTGGTGACACAAAGGTTCTATTTTTGTGAAAGAGACAGAGAGTTAAAAAATGTAAAGAGGGTATGCCTTAAAAGAATAATCAAAAGGCAAGAAAAATGAATTGGTCAGAAAAAATAATTGAGATGAACCCCGAAGAAAGACCAGGAAAGTGACCAACTAAAAGGTCACTTCTATCTTGATAGATGGCCCAACAGTGCAAGTTGGGCCATGTTATGTTTTAAATTGCTTGTTTTAGACTAGAGAAAGAGAAATCTGTCCAAACAGTTTAAGATTGGCAGATTGGTAGTTAGGTAGAGAACAAAGGTGGCCAACTGCTTAATCTGGGCCCTTGGAACTGATAAGGGTAGTTTTAGATAGCAAATTATTTGAAAATAAAAAGAAAGATCAATTGAGGGTTTGCAAGTCTAAGTGCACCTTCCCTGAAGTAACAAAAAATGCTAGGAACTAAGATGGGTAGGTAGTCAGGGGTTGCCGAAGTCTGATTTATTTCATGAGTGAGCTTGACAAAGAAAATTCATATAAGCTAGAACAGAACTGTTACTCGGCATTTTGATAACAAAATATGGAAGCATGTCTAACTTCCCCTCTTTCCCAGGAAATCGTTTTCTAACATCCCTCTAATAAACCTTGGAATTCACTCAACAAGTCCTAGCATCACTTTACCTTCTGTGAAATACTAATCCAAGGTGTTAGTTTCTACCACACAAAAAAGCCACACTTTCTGTGTAAAATCATTGCTTACTCTCATTTGCTCCTAATCTAAGTTTACTCCTCAAAAACTTAGCTCCCTATTCCCCTCTCACATCTCCAATTCATATTGACTTCTAACCTTACTATTTAACTCCCTAAGTGTTCCCCTCCCCCTACTATTATCATATTTTATACAAAAACCCAAAAATATGTACATATTCCCCCCTTTTGGGCATTATAGCCATATATTTCAAAGTTCGGGAAGCATGAGGAAATCTTAGGCTTTCATGTGTATTTCTCCAAGCTATGTTCGGGAATTAAATTAACACCTGGTTAATTTAATAACCCTCACCCGTTATACCCTCCTTAATAATAAAATCCCTCGTTTCTTCATCACCGGTGTAAATTTTCCACAAACCCACTTTTTCCATTTAACCAAAGTTTTGTTTCTGCGTGCGGTATCAAAAGAAATAATATTTTAATAGTCAGGTCCTGCCGCTATCGCGCTGGCGGCTCGTCCTCCCATCCACCGTCGGATCTGGGCCCTCCCATCCGACGGTCATCAGGCATTTCGGACCCCCTCTATTATCCATCCATTAGCACCTGAAATCTGTCAGAGGGTGACGTAGAGCCGGGGACGCGTGCCCATATATTAGTGGATCGGGCGGCCTCTCACCATTACCAGGCCCGTACCATAAGCGGTCCGATAATACCACTTACCACTGTCGGCTTCGCGCCCTTACGTCATCACCCACGTCATCAGACACGCCAACTACCGTTTCACCATTATCCAACATGGCCGCCGCATCATCCCTCCATGTCATCCTAGTCATATGTAGCCACGTCATCCCTGTCGTACCCGGGCCCAACCAGTGATGTCACCCTGACGTAATTTGTAAAAGAGGCGCCAAATCCCATTTTTCACCTATTTTCGCACAAAATCATGATTTTTTCGCATTTCTATTGGACGAGTGTTGTGCCTCCCTGCATGTTGTTTTTACGACGTTACTCTGCCAACTCCAAAATTCAATTCCTGAGCTACTGCCGCTGTAAATTCACCAATTCTCGACACCCTCGGCCTCACCATCACCAGGTATTTATCATTTTCTCTGCATAACTTGGTATTCCTAGTTTTCTACAGTAAAAAAGTCTAAACAGCTGGTCTAATTACCTGCGTACTGAGCCCCTGTAATTACCAAATCAACCCGAAGTTCATCTGAAGAGGGTTCTTGGTTCGAATTTACTCAATTCCCACAGCTTCTTGCGCATTTTACAACTTAAAACCACTAGTAGACACAGTCCACTGAAAAGGCAGCACTCACCCCCGGCACTGGTTACTTTCACCCTCTCAACAAGTTGTTGTTCCCTGTTAGCCCAATTCACCTCCTTTTTCATCTCTGCAAGTCATCCCATCGACAATAATCTGTTGTTCACTGCCAGTTTTGCCAAACCAAAAGCGCAAATTTAATTTCAAGTGAGAAATAAGTAATGGAGACCCCTATGGCATTGAATATTACTCCCCTGAATGCCCCACATAAGAACCTGGAATGGTTGGACCTTGCTGACTGGGATTATCAAATCAAAGAAACAGTTGAGATAAGTACCAAATATTACATACAAACTGTTTGTGAGCTGAAGGAAAAATACATGAGTGGTGTTGATGACATAGGTATCTGGGAGTCTAACTTGCCCATTTATTACCTCCCCCAAGTCAATGTGTTCCCAGACCTCATCCGTCAGTGTTGTGAACACTATGAACCCTCTCAAAGAACAGTTTTGGGTTCATCTGGGAATATTTTATTTCACATCACTCCTCAATCCATAAATCAGATGCTAAACTTTAAGCCAACTAAACCTCTGGTGCCCCTTTCTATGAATTTTTTGCTCAAAAAAGCTGCCAAGTTGCCCAGATCAGAGGTCACAAGGATTGGCCAGTTGTTCATAAAGCCAGAATATCAGCCCCGGCAACCTCCTCCTTATCTACATGTCTGATTCAATGAAACAGGGAGAATGCTAGTGGATATGATATCTTGCATTCTAGGATTCAATACCAGTGAATTTGTGGATGAAACAACCTTGGTAATGTTATCCATGTTCACTCCAGGGCAACCCCCTGCTGCACAGTATGATTATGCCTCATTCATCGCTGACAAAATCATGAGCAATTCATGAGTTTGGAGAGAGAGAGAGGGTATTCAAGTACACCTCCTATATATATCATTTGATATTATATTATCAGCCTGACAATTTCCCTATTTTCTTAAAAAAGCTAGATGCAAAAGGAAACAGGAGGTCAGTGGTATTTTGGACACCAGTCTGTCATCATATCTCTTGCTCTCCATATAACTATTGTGAGTTCATTGATCTGTTCATCTATCCGGCCTTGTCTCTGCTGCAGAGTTCTCCTCTTCCCAGACTCACCGATGAAATGCAGAAGATCCTCCAGCTTTCAAAGAATTATAGCATTGGAGATTGGTACCTCTACCAAGACCACACAGTAATTAGAATATATGGCTGTGAGCTAGCCCCTTACAGACTGCCAAAGTATGTTCCTATGAGACCTTTTGCATTAGAATATTTCCGACAATTTGGAAATGCAGACATGATTCATTTTCATAGCAAAAATAAAAAAGCACAGCTGAAAATCAAACACCAACTGGGTCCATTTATCTTTAATAAAAGGGAAGAAGCTTGGGGAGAAGCAGATAAGATCCTAAAAAGCCTCCAGTTGAAAACAAGCTTCTATTGGGCACCATATGACCCTAATCATTTCATAAGCCTCAGAAGAATCAAGTATAGGCTTGCTGTCTATGATCACTTTAGCATTCCACAAATTGAAAAATATGCTAACTGACTAGAGTGGAAAGAAGGCACATTAGTGGAGGACTATTCTGAAGAAGAATTAGCAAAAAGAGCAATTAAAAATCTAGAAAAAGCAGTTGACTTGGAATATTTTGGACAAGTTTGGTCTCCAGCTCCTCGGCATCTTGGAGAAAGTGCCTCATCCTCCACTGTTCCCCAGCAGTCTGCCAAAGTAATTGATCAAGCACAAAATATAACTAAAGGCAAAGAAGTACAACAAGAGGAGTCACTTCCCAATTTGGAGCAGCAAGCAGAGCAGCAAGCGGAGCAGCAAGCAGAGCAGCAAGCGGAGCAGCAAGCAGAGCAGCAAGTGGAGCAGCAAGCAGAGCAGCAAGAAGAAATGGCTAAAAATGCCTGCCTCCACAGAGCAACAAACCCAAGAGTAGATCCCTCCAAGGCAGGAGGTGACAGTTGAAACTACAGTCCTACAGACACCTGCAAACGAGGAAAGAACGAGGAAAGGAGATAGACAAGAATAGACTCCTCCTACCACTTCCACAGATCAGCAAGGTGAGAAAAGGCAAAGGCTGAATCCCTTTTCTAAGGAGGAAATGCCTGAAAGACCCACTGATACTATGCTCCCTCCAAGCATTGAAACATCAGCCAGCTCCTTACAGCAAGAGCAAGAACTGCAACAAGGGAGAGAAGTAAGTTCTTCAAGGCAGCGCACCAAGGCAGATACTAGCATAAAGAAAGAATTTACAGACATAAAAGCAAGAAATGAGCCGGTTAGATTCCATCTTTATAACCAGCTGCTCAAAATGGCACCAACTAATCAAGAAAGGCTTATGTCGGCCTATGATACCCAAGAAGGAAAAATGACTCTTAGTCATTTTAGGCCTACCACGTAGCAACCTCAATCAGCTGCAGATTACATCAGAACTAACTTAGAGGTCTTTTCCAAAGACATCCACCCCATGGACCAGATCGAGCTACACAAGCAAACAGGGGAGATGCTCTATTCTACACTGGCTGATAAAACTCTATTGGCACACCGTTTACAGAATTCTCTGCACAACACTACTGCCCAGTTAGAACTAGAGAAGGCTTCATCTCAAGCGAAGGACAACAGAATCAAGTCCTTGGAAGAAATTATTATAGAGCTAGGACATGACCCAAATGATCCTAAGGGTGTGCAGCCATTGATGAAGAAAAAAGATGAGGATATAGCAGCATTGAGAAAGCAGATTAAAATACCACCTACCCATCACCCTCAGACTGAAGGGGTTGCAGAACAAAAGAAATATCAAGATGTGGTAGCTCTACTCTTGACCCTGCATAAGAGATTGGTGGAAACAGAGGGCGCCTTGGAGGTGGCATTAAAGACAAAACAGGGAAAATTACCAACTCAGCCAGCGCAGACATCTACATCCATTGAAGATGTGCCTCCTGTAACCATTTCAGTAGGTCCTCCTACTGGACAAACATTAGAGGCATGCCCTTTAGGCTCAGCACGAACTCCAGCAGTGACAGCACTAACAACAACATCAGAACAGGTACCCAGCCTTGATATGCAAAGTATGAGGAAAGAACTAGAGGCTCTTGAAGCACATATGGAAGAACTAAAGGTAGCAAAAGAGAAATTGGCTACACTGGAAGAAAAATATGACAAATCAAAGTAGAATATAGCTGAAAGAACGAGGTAAGGGCTCTTGAAAAAAGGATAAAGGAGTTAGAAAAAGTGCTCACTTTGGACAAGACTATAAGTGATGTCAAGAAAATTCTATGGGCTAACATTGGTCAATCCATTACAGATCAATGGCAGTCCATTGAAACTATCCATGAGCAAATGGATCTCCTGAACATGGCAGAAGCAGAAGGTCAAAGAGCCCGGGCATCCTTGGGAAGTATGCCTGAAATAGCCAACAGAATGATCCAAGTACTTAACAACTGCACTGGCCTTCGGCTAGTAGGAATGGGTATCAGAGACAAGACTGATACCATATTACTAATCAAGAGGGTGCTTACTTTGAGGAACTATGTGCAAACATTGGACAGAAGATGTCAAGAAATGCAGACAGAGGTAAATGAATTCATTGCAAAAATCACCACATTGCATAACAAAGGTCTCCCCAGCTTGGTAACTAGTGCAGGAAGGTTGTTATCACATGAAAATTATGCCAAGAGGGTTAACAATTATGCAGAAAATCAAATAACAGCATCTGCTAGCATTCCAGAGGAAGCAGGGCCCCCATTTGGGCAGACTCTCTATGAGAAATTGGAGAATTTGTTTTTTATTGAGCATGAGATCAAGCACCTTTTTGAAACACCTCCAAATTACTACAAATATACTGAAGCCGATGAGACTCTGATTAAAATACAGAGACACCAATTGCCTACTGAAGATTGGTGGAGAGGCATGATAGAAACATTGCTCTGAGAAATCAAATCTGGAAGAGCAGCTGAATGGCAAAAATGATGACTAGGCACCAATAGATGATTACAAGTGACGCAACCACAACAGCAGCATCGTGGCAAGACAGCAAGAAAGAAAAAACTTCCGAAATAAATGCAAAATCAGTCGGCAGGCCCAGTTGGTTCCAAAGTCAAGGATCTCTGACAAAGACAAACAACTGTTTATTAATCCTTTAAATAACAATAACTTTTTGTAGCTACTATTCGTAGAAAGTTGGTAAGAGAGTTATGAGTTCATGACTCATCTTTCAGATATTTTATGAAACATTTTTGTATATATACCCCCACGCATAACTTACTTGGGGTTGTTGATCTTTCTTCAGAAGAGCTGCACTGTAATTATAGACTTTGAATACAAGAAGCTGATGAAGTTCCTGAAATTCTGCCTTGTTTGATGTGTTATGATGAGATTGTTTGCTACTGCAAGATTCCTGCGTTATTTCGTGATACAATAAGTTTTCTAAACCGTGTCTTTATATTTTTCTTCACTTACAAACCCGCATATGTTGTATCTTTAATGTTCTTAGCATCAGAGAAAAGGAATAGTTCAGGATTTGTTTATTTAAACACCCTAAGCTCAATCTCTGCAGTTAATTGTGTTTTCTTCAGAATTAGTTATGAATGTGAAATTCTTAATTGCTCACATTTACAATGAACCTTTCATAGTAAATACTATTCAGGAATTCTGAGTTGCTCCTGAGCAATATTTCATTTCCCCACCATACCAGCATAGTGAAAGAACCTCAATTTCCTTTCACTGACTGACTGTAATCCATATTTTTCAAATTCAAAGGTTGTTTCATGAATACCCATCTGGCTCTGCAGTACCATCATTCTCACCAAGCACCTCAAGCAACACATCATTATCAACTCCAATTCCCAATGGACTAAAATCCTCTGAACATTGCATTGCAGCTGTTAGAAGATATCATCCAACCAAAACTTTAAACAAAATTCAGTGCATCATAGCTAGCCTAAAACTTCCCAAAACAAAGCTAAATCAGAAAGAGAGAGCCCTCTCTGATTGCAGGTGGGCTAGAACCTGTAATCTAAATATTGGTTAGTGGTTACCTCGTCCGTATTCCCTTAGGTGTCAAAGGGAACAACCTGAGTGATAACAGCTTCATGGATGCAGATTGGGCAGGGAGCCCAACGGACAGAGAGAGCACATCAGGAGGGGTCTTCAGTATTGGATTGACAACAGTTTCTTGGTATAGCAGGAAGCAGAGATCCGTGGCACTCAGTTCAGCGGAGGCCGAGTATATGGCAACAAGTTTGGCTGCATGCGAGGCTATATGGATGAGGAAGATCCTGGTTGGTTTGTTCGGTTCTCATTTGGATCCTACTGTGATTTACTGTGATAAACAGAGTTGCATTAAACTCTCGGCTAATCCTGTATTTCATGATAGATCTAAGCATATTGACATCAGGTACCATCATATCAGAGATTGTGTGCAGCGGAGGATCATGTTGCTTTCATACATTCCAACAGGGGATCAGGATGCTAATATTCTGATGAAGGCTCTCACCAGGAGCAAATTCGAGTACCACCGAGGCAGGATAGGGGTTGCTGATAATCCATATCTTGTCAAGAGGATGTGTTGAGATTGCAACAAGATGATGGAGCTTAGTGAAAAGAGTCGCCTTCACTAAGTGGGCCCGCAGGCAAATTATGGTGCAAGTTCTATTTTTTATCACAATGTGAGTGATCATAGTGTGGGCGACAACAATGTGGGTGACCACAGTGTGGGTGATTACAGTATGAGTGATCAAAGTCTATTTTTAGACTGGCTGTCAAAAATAGAAAAGTCAAATATTATTGTCTCATAGTAATATTTGGACTATAAACTTGATCTTATTCTCTTGGAGCACTTTAGTTTGAGCTACAAATGTGGCCCATGCAGCTGTCAGAAGGAAGTGCGCTTTTCTTATGATTCAGTTGAGTTATTGCATGCATGACTTCAGTTAGATCTCAATCAGTTGAGTTTGGTGGATTTGATTGTGGAGTTGATGGAGTTGTGTTCAGTTTAGCTTTGTTAAACTGGTTGTATTTAGTCTAATTGGCAAATAGACTAGAGATGAGTTGAGTGAATTAGTTATTAATTAATTCACAAGTTATTAACTCATAATGCAACTATAGAATACATCAGTTAACTGAGTTGCATGTCAGTGCATGTTCAGTTCAACAGGGACAGGTGTTAGAGGATCAGATTGCTATCAGTTGTGACTGTAGTTATGCATGATGATTTGCACAATCAGAGGGATTGGGTATGCCAATGAATTGGCCCATATCAAGAATTGTAGCCTGTGCTCACGTCCACCATAGTGTGAGTGATTCTTTTTAGGTGAAATACGAGTTTGGAAAACCATTCTCATCAGTTCTTGAGCAGGTATTGAGATGGAGAGGCAGGCAAGCAGTGGAATAGATTTGGAGATCAGATCTGAGCTGTATTGTGTGTAACAGGTGGAGCTGGTACTAGATTGCTTGTGATAAGCATTTTACTTTGTAATGTTACATGTTCTCAATCATTAATATATAGATAGTGTGGGGTTTTTAGCGAGATGCTTTCCCCGAGTTACATACTGTGCTAATGTGTGAATGCTCTTGATGTTTTATTGTTATATATTGATGATCAACGTAGAGGAGCTTATGTATTGTGTATGTATTCCGCAATAGTGCATGATCAGGATAATATCCATTGAATATGTGTTAAATTATTCAAAATTTCTACAATGTATTTGCGTAAGCGTTGGATCGAATGGAATTTGATGTTGCATAGTAATTCCAATGATATGCATTTGGCATAATTTGTTCAAATCGAAATCTCAAGTACATGGTGGATTGCATAAATTGGGAATCCATGGTTATTGAAATGTAATTCACAAGGTTGAAACATTTTCATTCCATGATAGGCATTAAGGGGTTTAATTACATGAAAAGGTGATAGTTGAGGGTATGGTTTCTTTCACATGAGTTAATTGAATGTTGGGTTTTAATAAATAACCTTGTGTATTTAAGTGTGGTTTCCATAAACCATAAAAGTTGAAATAGATGTTATTAGCTTCCGCTTATGAGAGTATGGTTTGTGTGAACATATGTTGAAGAGCTTCCGTGTGCAATATGATAGTTTGTGGAATTTCTCGGACTTGGAAGAATTATTTGGGTGATTATTGAGATGCATTTTGTATATGCATGAGAATGGAGGGATTCTGGGTTTTGCAGGGTTTAACCTGCGTCGTTTTTGGTATCAGAGCTGGAATAGCTCTGTGTGGAGATTTAAGTTTTCAGTTAAATTAATTGCATGTGTTAAGATCAGATTTTGGAACTGATGAGGATTGCAGCACAGAGATGCAATGCAGTTGAAGAAGTGAAGCAAGATCAACAGGCGGAAAGAAGTAGATCACATCTGGAGAGCAGTGATGGAGGAGTAAGAGAGAGTAGCAGAACCTGAAGATTCAATAGAGGTTGAATAAAGTTGCAGACGAGTGAAGCCTGAAGGAGCAGTGAAGAAATAGAAGGGGCCGAGTACTGGTTTGAACCAGAGAAGGATGCAAACCGAATATCAATAATTTTTGGTTTGAACTTTTATTGAAGAGACCATTCTCATCAGTGTTGAGGATGTAAATTTTATTGGGTGGAATTCATTACCTAATCCCAGTCAGCAGATTATGCCAGGGACCAGGCAAGCGCATTCTACATAGATTGTCAAGGAGGGACGTGTATTACTAGAACAATGAATTGATTGTAGAATTTGCTGATGGTAATGAGGAGTATTGTGGAATATTGAGTTCGAATGGTATGGTAATTATCGTGGATGAACTGGTTTCATGGGTTCCTACCCAAATTGGGACAGAGTCAATTCAAAGCATCAAGTGCAGAGGGGATCTCGTCTAAAGATGGTGAAGATTTGAAACTAACGAGATCATCTGTAAATGTGCTATGGGCACAGAAGCAAGCGTGAAGGATTACTGAAGGGAGGATTGAATGAAATCCACAAGTGAATAGATGAGGTTCACAAAGGAGGAGAAGATGATTGCTGATAGTCATTTCAAAGGTTCTGGAAAAGACCTCAATAGAAGAAGGAAGAAGGAAAATGTCAAGGTAAGTGGCATATGTGAGCAGTTGACGAATGAAGAGTACAAGCGGGAGAAAGTTGAGATAACAATTCACCTGAATTTTTAATGGAGTTGTTGCAGGAAAATGTGAAAAACCGGACACGTGGTTGGACCATGAGAAAGAGGTTGAAGTGGTAGAAGCTACACGCAAAGAGGGAAACACTGATAAACATACAGGTGGCAGCAGAGCTAAGGAAGCTCGAGTAGATGTTGAGTTGTGGAGAACTCAGAGAGGCTGAGTTAAAAATGGATGTTTCCATTTGTGACCCAGAACATGGTGAAAGTCTAGGTGAAGAGACCAAAGAGGAGGATCTCATGAACTATTGGGAAAGTTCAGAAGCATATGAAGATGTGTTGACGAGAGAAGCAGATGAGGCTGTGCAGTCTTTCAATTTTTCTCACAGTTTATGCATGTTTGCAGGATGTGCGAAAGATGGTGAGCAGTCTGATGGAACTGTCACCAAGGAGAATGAAACATTTGAGGTAAAGCTTGGTAGAGAATTCCTTTCAGAGAAGGAAGGTAATGATTTATCAAAACAGGAAGAAATCATAAATGAATTCTTGTTGGGAGTAAGACAACAATTCGAAGCTATTATGGAACAGGAGAAAAGTGGAAATGCCGAAGAAAAATTCCAAGGAGGTAAACAAATGTATTTGTTTAATGAAATTGCTGACGAAAGTTTTCGATGTAATGATGCTGAAACCAGGATAACTCAGGAAGATTACTAGGGTGAAGCTAGTAATGAAGTGCTAAGAAGATTTCAGAGGGAAATTGAGTTTTTGGAACGGTGGCTAAAGGAACCTGATGGAGGAGGAAAACTTGTAGAATCTGATCCAGAAGAAATTACAGTTACTATGCATGATAGAGATGAAATATTTTTAACATTTATGGAGTTAAATGAATGTTATAAATTTTCAAATAATGATGTAACTGTAGGTACAGAAAACGACATTAACAGATATGATGTCGAAATCAGAGGAGTCGAGCAGAAGTTAGTTGGCAGTGAGATGGAAGATCAGAAGCAGCAAGGAAGTTGTGTCTGTAGGGACATAAAGGAAATAGTGAATTAGCAGGATGAAGATGAAAGTAGCCAAAAATTCGAAACAAGATCTATTGAAGTCCAGAAAGTCAATGATGGGAGATTGATGCCTGAAGCATCAAAAGAGACTGAAAAGTCTTATCTTTTTAAAACTAACAATTTATTGGTGAACGCAGGTACAACACTGGACGAGAGAGTTGTTGATATAAAAGCAATCCAAGATTGTAGTTGTAATAAAGGAGGAGTTCTTGATTATTTTCTATTGTAGGAAGTTGAGTGTTTAGCTCAGTTGGAGACGACAGGATTCGACAAAGAGGAATTACTCAGAGAAATTGAATTAATCAGGGGAATCATGTTGAAAGTATCTCAGAGGAAGACATCAGCAAAGATGAGAAGCAGCACTAGAAAAGTGAAGACAAAGACAGATTGTGAAAGCAAAGCCAGTGGGGCAATGCAGCATAAAGTGTGGAGACCTGGAGAAGAACAACAGATAGAAGCAGCGACAAATGGAAAGTTGCAGCACAAGATATGGGATCCAGGCAAACAGAGATCCAAACACATGATCAGGTGATCATGATTAATTTCAAACTTGGGAGTCTGATGCAGGAGCATCAAGGCCAATTTTCATTTTTATTTATGTAATAAAGGGGGGTGTGACATTTTAATTGTTTTATTAATTAATTTGGTATTTTCAAATAAAATAGGAGATAAATTATAAAAGTGAGGATTTTGTAAATATTCTTTTATTAATTAAAAGGATAGGAGAGAAAATAGAATTAGGTAGGAAATTTAGGTAGTAGGAATTCTATGTACAGGACTTAGTTGACTCCACACCTAAAATGAATTTAAGTTAGATTCAATTGAGGATTAGGTGGAGAGATTTTTGGAATGAATTTTATTCATTATTTATATATAAATATGAGTGGTTTTTGTGATAAGGTAGGATAGAATAGAGAGGAGAGGTGAGGCTTTGACAGCCAAAGTTTGTAAGCCTCTGGGCATTTGTAAAGGGCCATCGATTTGAAAATCTGGTCACAAACAAAGAGGTTTTTTTGAAATTGTTACATTTGGTTTTATTGATGAAGAATTTTAGTTTAGAATTCCTACATGAATTGTATATTGTGTGATTGATAAATTAGTCTTGAGCTTGATTGGATCGATGCCATTGAAGTTGTTGAGATTGTATACATAGCTGAAAGCTATATCATTTGCTGTATTGATCATTGGAATGATCGATTTCATATAAGAAAGATCAAATCGAACTTCAATTATGAGATCTAAGTTAAAGAAATTGTGTTGAGTACATAGTTGTGTAATTTTCAGTGAGTCTGCGCAAACACCAAGTTCAACAGTGAAGCGATGGATGAATTGATGGTTTAAATCTCTGTTGCTGGAGTAATTGATTTATTGTTAAATGTCAATGCCCAACGGAAATTTGAGTCTACATTCTCTGTGTAGGAATGGTTTCTTGAATTCTATTTGATATTGTGTAATCTTGAATGACTGAAATACGTGAAAGGGCGTAGAGCTCGTTTTGAGTGCTGTCTATTTTGAGCAGATCAAACAGTGAACCGATTGATGTAGCTAGTGGTCGATATCAACGTGGAAGAGAAAAAATAAACAATTCAGTGGAAATTGAGTCAAACAGTGAGAACGCTATGGGTGGAGTGTACGCAGGAGTAACTGTTGTGTAAATCAATTCTTTGCAGTACGTGTCTCATATGCAAACTATGCAATTACACAAACGCTGGCGTAAAGCACAGGTCTATAAACAAAGGGTAATGTTATTTTAAAACCCAGTTTGATTATCAAATCAAAGGCACCGTGGTAGTAATCAATTGTAGATTCTTTGTATATTTGTTCTCCGTGTAAGAAGTTAGAACAAAATTGTGATAAATTTCCAAGTCCACATGCAGAGTAGAGGTGGAATGGTAAGTGCATGGTTCAATTGTTGTTAGCATTTGATTTTTTAATCATAACCTGAGTTGGTAATTTCCATAGTGAAAATCGATGTGTGAAAGCATTCGTCAAACTTGAAAAGATGAAAGGTGAATTATGGATTTGCGTAAGCGTTGGCTCGAATGGAATTTGATGTTGCATAGTAATTCCAATGATATGCATTTGGCATAATTTTTTCAAATCGAACTCTTAAGTATATGGTGGATTTCATAAATTGGGAATCCACGGTTATTGAAATTTAATTCACAAGGTTGAAACATTTTCATTCCATGATAGGCATTGAGGGGTTTAATCACATGAAAAGTTGATAGTTGAGGGTATGGTTTCTTTTGCATGAGTTAATTTAATGTTGGGTTTTAATAAAGAACCTTGTGTATTTAAGTGTGGTTTCCATAAACCATAAAAGTTGAAACAAATGTTATTAGCTTCCGCTTATGAGAGTATGGTTTGTGTGAACATATGTTGAAGAGCTTCCTTGTGCAATATGATAGTTTGTGGAATCTCTCGGACCTGGAAGAATTATTTGGGCAATTATTGAGATGCATTTTGTATATGCATGAGAATGGAGAGATTCTGGGTTTTGCAGGGTTTAACCTGCGTCAGCGGGCCCAGCTGAACCAAAATTTTAATTAAAGAAATGATTATGTTAAAAAAGGAGGAGGCGGGGTTTGACCACCCGACCTCCTCCCTCATAACCAGATCGATAAACACTGGAACACAAGGGAATTATTGAGAAATATGCCACCACGATTTATATTTAAATGCAGTTTATTCAGTGCACCCACGTAGAGAGGAGGGAGCACACGTAGTTCAAGGAAGATTTTTGCAGGAGGACCAAATTTTCCCTTTGTTATATTTCGACAAATTTTATATGGTTTCAACATTTCTCAACGCCACGAATGCAATGGAACTATCGATTTCTCCATCAGAGTTCTGTATTTTTCGTCCATTTTTTAGTATAGAGGTATAAGACTCCTTTCTTGTAACTGATGCTTGTACTCTTCTTTCCCATGCCACTTAATGAATGAAGGCCTCCCCATTGATTTAGTAGGCCCCGGAGATGTAGTCCAAGTTAGACAAACTCCATTAGTAATTCTTGTTGTCTTCTTTCATGCTTTATGTGTTTCTCCTATTCTCTCATGTGCACATTAAATTTCTATGTTTAAGCTACAATTTATGCATGTAATTCCTTAACACATCTATAAGCAAAAGATATTAGATCAACCTCAAGGATGTTATCATATATTAGGTGATGACGATGAACATGGCAATGCTACTTAAGAATATGATGGAGAAATTCCATAAAAAATAGTAGTTGTTGGTGACAAAAACCACGTACAAATTTTACAAATTCTAATCAAAATGAAATTTTTGAAATTAATATGATTGAAGGTGGTCGAGTAATGTGAAGCATTAATGAGAAATTTTCATTGCCAAGCCAAGTGAACCTACATGAGTGGTTAGTGGAAGCCATGATGAATATGAATTGAAATTATCTTTACCAATACTAATGAGGAATTCCTTAACATGACTTCATTCGTGATGGGCCATAAGGTTTTTAGGTGGTGGGGACCAGAGTTACATAAATATTTTATTGTTGGTCTATTGAAATCCATAATTCAAGGTAGGAACCATTTGTTAGTTGAGTAAGATACAACTATTCAGGTAAGAGAAAGGAAGGTTGGTAAGTAAGGGGGCCCTATTTCATTTTCCTACTTGCATAAACCTTGCTTGAAGGGGAGGGAATTTAACACAATGACTCAAAACAGAATATTGAATCGTAAGACCATAGGTAAGGTTCATGGGTATGGGATTCCTCCGATTCAACACTCTATGACATGGTATAATGGCTTTCTGATCCGATGATGAGACCTTAGACAATTTTTAAGGTATTACAGACTCATGCGCATGGATTTTCCTATGTTACTTTATGCAATGGATCGATAATATTGAGAAATACATAGACAATGAAGCAGTTAAAGAAAATAATAGACAAACACACATAAACAAAAAAAGTTTAATAAGGAGTTCACCCAACACTCCTGGGATACATCTCCTGGTCCAACCTTAAGTGGTGACCTCTCTATTATGTCTTCAGAAGCAGATTTTTTACAAAAGTGAGCTCAATTTGTGTCTCACACAATAGATACAAACAACAAGGCTTCACTTGGATCCCCCAAGTCTTTTTGAGTACACAGACTCTCCTCACTGACTCTTTGTCTCTGTTTTCTCTTTCTCTCAACATTACTTACAATATGGCCTCCTTTTGTTTCTGTCAGTCTGTGGCTTTAAAGCCAATCTACGCTGTCTGTTCGTTTCTCCTTCTTGGGCTCTCTAGCTTCCTGGCCTTTGTTCACTCAGATCCCCCTCTGAGTGTTAACAATCATTGCTAAACTCTTTCAGGGATGGTGGCCACCCGTTCTGTAACAGAATGTGTCATCGAGCCTTTGAGATCCAAAAATTGGTCGTTTTCTATTTACACAAAGAAATACATGCAAAATTGTGAAAATCCACCAAAAAACTGTTCATCGAACTTCAAATACTCATAAATCCGCACTATTTTCCTATCGGTTCCGCCTTTATGTTGCTTATCGCATCTCCACCATTGATCTGGGAGATCTGGATCCAGTGGCTGTGGTTCATTTCAAGCAGCTCTTTCGCATAGAGGTTAACCACCTGATAAGGGTGGTTTTCTGTCTCCTTAGCCTAGACACATGGTAACCAGTGTATGGGTTCAGATGGAGCCTTGTCCAAAACACTTACTGCCTTTGGTGCACTTGAAATCCTGCTTGTACCATGACTTACATTTTATATTCAAAATGCATTAAGATATGAAAAACCCTATAAAATGGCTTTAGATGGACTTGAAATAATATACAATAAAATTAATAAACCCTGTCAGGTCTGGGGTTCGGTTTCATCGCATTGTTCTTTATCCTTTGTAATTTTTTTTATTTACAAAAACATGAGATACAAAGGAAAACCTTGTTTTTCGAATCTCAAAATATATCGATTATCGTTTATAATTTGATCGGGTCCAGTTATGGCATTGTCTATATATATATATATATATATAGACAATGCCATAACCGGACCCGATCAAATTATAAACGATAATCGATATATATATATAGTCCCACTCTTCTGTGTAGCTCCGATGCGATTGATCGCGATCGCACATACCCCCTCGCCGTTTGCAAGTGCTCCATTGTATTTGTCGATTTTGATATCGCGTGTTAACATGGACCGTCGATTTGCACGCTTGATCAACGGTCCTTGTTGACCCCCACTGATCACAATCACAACTGTCATGTGATAGCCCCCGATTTCCTCCACTTTCCATCACCCAATGTGATGTGCCAATCAGATCTGGACTGTTGATTGGACACATCCGACGGCTCTCATGCATCACTACCGATAACTTATTTCTCCAATGTTTCTTACTGTTTTTTGCTGCCAATAATGTTATCCGCATTTTTCAAAGGTTTTCTTTATGCGATATTTTTGATCTTTTTAGAAGATTTTGAAGACTTTAGAGGGTTTTTGGATCCATTTTGGATCACGCCTTCCCACTAAAAAAGCTTTTGGACCACCAAAATTTGGTTTTTAAGCATCAATCAAGTGAGGATACAACTTCCTCACTTGTCCAATCTCTATCCATCTTACACTGCTTGGTTTGAACCTTTGAGTCTGATTCTAAGGTACTCAACATCCCCTCTATGCGTAGTTCTCACATTCCTATCCAGAACTGTATCTTCCTACAATTCATTGAGATATTCAGGCAACAGATCATCAATAGAAAGCAACTGACTTTTCTCTTCAGGATCTTCAATCAATGAAGGTTCAAATAGTCTCAAGTTCTCTACATTAACTACTGAATAGACGACATGCATGTAAGCTAGCAAATCAAGGTGAAAAGCATTCTCACTAATTTTCTCAAGTATCTTGAAAGGGCCATACCTTATTGGCTTGAGCTTCTTACCTTCACCTCACATTCTGTCTTTGCTGATGTACAGCTAGACTTGATCACCAACTTGGATGCTATGATCAATTTGATGCTTATCATGCCTTGCCCTGTACTTGACCTGGCTTCTTTCCAACTGTTCCTGCACTGCCTAGTGAATTTCTTGGATCTGTTCCATGAACTTGGTTTCTTTGTCCACATCACTGTGTCCATCAATTGCTATGTCTTTACTAAAGACAAAATCCAAGGGAGACCTTGGTGTAAAACCAAAACAAGTCTCAAAAGGAGATCTTTGTGTAGAAGAATGTTTAGCACGATTGTAAGCATGTTGCACATAACACAAATGTTCATCCCAAAGCTTGGGATGCTTGTTGCAATAGCCCCTGAGCAACTAGATCATTGTCCTGTTGACCACCTCTTTTTGTCCATCTACTTGTGGAATGAAAGGTTGTGCTCTCATTGAGTCTAGTGTCCATCAGTTCCCACAAACTTGACCAAAAATTCCCAACAAATTGGGAATCTCGATCAGATACAATGGAAGTGGGTAACCCAAAATGAACCCATACATGTTGAAAGAACAAATTCGCTATTTGTTCAGTTGTAATATGCTTGTTACAAGGTATTAAAATACACATTTTGTTGAACCTGTCCACAATAACATACAAATAATCATGACCTTTTCTAGATTTTGGTACTCCCCCAACAAGGTACATGGAAAGACTTTCCCAAGGATGACAAGGAACTTGAAGTGGAGTGTACAAGCCTAATTTTCTATTGTTCGATTTTCTTTTAGCACACATGGTACACCCTTTAATATATCTAGAAACTGTTTCATGCATTCTTGGCCCATAGTATAATCTTTGCAGTTGTACAACTGTTTTACTCACATCGAAATGACCTGATATTAGAGAAGTGTGTGCTTCTCAGATTATGTTAACTCTTCCAGTTTGAGGAATGCATAACTTTCCAAAATGATACAAGAGTTGGTCCTTAACATGATAATCCAATTCTTCTACATGTTTGCCATGACTTAAAGTTGCATATACATCTTTAAAATCTACATCTTGAACATATTATTCAATGTAGCTTTCATGCAACACTGAGTTATGATTAAGTATAGTAGATGCACTTATGGTTGGTCTGGACAACATATCTACAACTTTATTGCGTATTTCTTTCTTATATCTAATTACAAGATGAAATTTTTGTAGAAATCCCATCCACCTATAGTGTCTTGATTGCTGCAATTTAGTTTGTGAGTGCAAACATTGAAGTGGTTGATGATCAGTATGTATAAGTGTTTCTTTGCCCAATAGGTAATGTTTCCACTTTTTCACACTATGCATTAATGCATACAATTCTTTATCATATGTGGGATAATTAACTACTGCAGAATTAAATGTCTCAGAATGATAACATATGGGTTTACGGTGTTGCATTAACACTGCTCCCATGGCATAGTCACTGGCATCTGTTTCGATCTCAAATGGTCTTTGAAGATTTGGAAATTCTAGTATTGGTGTTATACTATATTTTTCTTTCAAGGTGTCGAAGGCTTTCTACTATTTTCCTCCCCACCGAAACACCTTATTCAATCCTGTCAAAGCATGTAAGGGAGCTGCAATCAAGGAAAAGTTAGCCATAAACTTTATCTAATATTGTGTTGCTCCTAGGAAGCTTCTAACTTCTGTAGCAGATTTGGGTTTATGCCAGTTCACAATGACTTCAAGCTTAGAGGGATCTATATTCAATTCGCCACCCCTTACAATACGACCCAAATAATTTAAATATGTTTTTCCAAATTCACATTTTGATAACTTCACATAGAGATTTTCTTTTTTCAAAACATCTGGAGTCTTCTTTACATGCTTCAAATGTTCTTCCCATGTTTTACTGAAAACAAGAATGTCATCTAAATATACAATTACAAAATCATCAATAAAAGGCCTAATTACATCATTCTTAACTCTCATGAAAGTGGTAGGAGCATTACTTAAGCCAAAATTCATAACTAGCCATTCATACAGCCCTTGCTTTGTTTTGAAAGAAGTCTTCCATGCATCTTGTTCTGCTACTCTGAACTGATGGTAGCCACTACACAAGTATAACTTGGAAAAGTAAACAACTTCTTTCAACTGATCTAATAGATCATCTATACGAGGAAGAGGATAATGATTCTTGATCGTTATTTTATTCAGTGCTCTGTAATCAATGTACATCCTCCATGAACCATCTTTCTTTCTCACCAACATGATTGGAGATCTGCATGGTGATGTGCTTGGTATTATGAACCCTTTCTCGAGCAGCTCTTGTACCAGCTTCTTGGTCTCTGCATTCTCTAAATCGGATAACCTGTACATTCCTATGTTAGGCAATGGAGCATCTTGCTGCAAATGAATATCGTGTACAATTCCCCTTTTGGGTGGCAGACCTTTAGGTTCTTGAAATAATATATCATATTCTAAAACAACTTTTTCTAAATCATCTTTATGTTTAGCATCACAGCCCTCAAATACATTGGTTTTATCAGAGGTCTTTTCTTTTACAACCATTAGTAAAAATTGCTTGCATGAATTTACAATTCTTTTCATCTGCCCTGAGTTAATGAGAGTGTAGTTATTTTTGAGTTGATGAGCTCTTACAATATATTCTATTCCATCTCTTGTGATTTGATATTTATTTTTAGCTGTATAGAAAATGGCTTTTCTATCATACAAGTAAGGAATTCCTAAAACAATACCACATATATCCAAGGGAACTATATCTAACTCAACCTCATCTACAATTGTTGACCCAAATGCAAACCTAAGTCTACATTATATAGTCACTTGTAGCTTTGATTTATCACATACCCAACCTAATGGATATGGCTTCTTGTGAGGTGTGGTTAGTAGTCCCAACATCTTTACAATTGCTTCAGAAATCAAGTTTACTTGTGAACCACTATCAAATAAGGTATCAATCTTTTGATGCTTGGAAATAACTCTAATATGAAAAAGTTCATGTCTTTTCCTCTCATTTTCTTCATTATCAATAGATTGTGCAGAATTACTAGTAGATGTTTCAAAATTTTTACCTTTTATTCCTGCAGTTGTGGTTGTTGTTTCATCATCTGAGTTTGACCCCAAATCTTTTTAAATAGCATCAATAGTATTCTTCTTCTTGCCATCAAACTTCTTAGGTTTCAGCTCTAAATGCAAAGACCAATAATGTTCATCATCATGTCCACCCTTCTTGCAGTGAGTGCATGAAGATTTGTCTTTCTATATAGCGTTTTCCTTCCTCTCTTTCCATTTCTGCTTCCTCTTTTCCTTATTCTTGCTTGCAGTGGGTTTTGATGATCCCCTAATCTCTGGGTTCACATTCTTGCCTCTAGCCTCTAGATGGGTAACTTGGACTGATACCTCATCTATGCTAGTAGGGTTAAACATGAGAATGGCGTGCCTAAAATATCTATGTAGACCACCTATATACTTCAGCAAAGTTTTAGGTGAGTCTAGAGAGATGCCTAGAATTAAATATATTTTTCTAAATTCTTGGGTATAACTTTGTACACTTTGCCCCTTTAATTGGCGAAGATTTTGCCAACTCATTATCACTTGCTACATACAAGCTAGTGGATAGAATTTTTTTTTAATGCCATAAACAAATTCATTCCAAGTAGAAAGAATTTTCCCATGCTTCTTCAAATCAGCTTGGGTCATGCCTTCCCACCATACTAGGGAAGTTCCTCCACGGTGAAGGCTGGCCAGCTGAATATTTCTTCTTTCTGAATCGATGTTCTGCACCCTGCAAATACATCAATCTATCTAATCTAGTTATCTAGCTTTTCTGCATTTAATTCCCCATCATATATTGGAAAATCAAATTTTACATCTAATTTAATAAAAGGGCTAGAAGGAGGTGTTGATAAAGAAGTCTCTTTCCTTTTGCCTTTTCAATGGCCATCTAGAAGAGGTTCCTCCATTCCCTTGTCTTGTTTGGAGGTTGAAGTATATTCACCTTGACCTTTCTTAAATTCTCGATACATCTCTTCTACCATGGCTCTCATGGTCATGAAACTGTCCATGAACTAAGAGTCTGATTCCAAGGGAATTTCTTCTATCATTTTCCTCCTAGGATAGACTCTTCCAATTTCTGGGTTAGCTTCAACCAATTCTCCTACTCCTAATTTGAGCTTTGACCTAGTTAGCATTCAACAATCCAGCACAAGCTTGTCTAACCTTAGCAACCTAAAGCTCTGATACCACTTGATCTGATAATGATATCTTAGACAATTTGTAAAGTATTATAGACTCATGTGCATGGATTTTCCTATGTTACTTTATGCAATCAATCGATAATATTGCAAAATACATAGACAATGAAGCAATTAAAGGACATAATAGACAAACACACATAAACACAACAAGTTTAATAAGGATTTCACCCAACACTTCTGGACTACGTCTCCTGGTCCAGCCTTCAGTGGTGACCTCTCTATTATGTCTTCAAAAGCAGAGTTTTTACAAAAGTGAGCTCAATTTGAGTCTCACACAACAGATACAAACAAAAAGGCTTCACTTGGATCCCCCAAGTCTTTTTGAATACACAGACTCTCCTCACCGACTCTCTATCTTTGTTTGCTCTCTGTCTCAACGATACTTACAATACTGCCTCCTTTTGTTTCTGTCAGTTTGTGGCTTTAAAGCCAATCCGCGCTATCTGTTCATTTCTCCTTCCCAGGGTCTCTGGCTTTCTGGCCTTTCTACACTCATATCCCCCTCTGAGAATTAACAATCATTGCTAAATGCTTTTAGGGATGGTGGCCATCTACTTTGTAATGGAATGGGTCATCGGGACTTTGAAATCCAAAAATTGGTCATTTTTTTTTTACAAAGAGAAATACATGCAAAACTATGAAAATCCGCCAAGACATTGTTCATCGGACTTCAAATACTCATAAATCTGCATTATTTTCCTATCTGGTCCGCCTTCATGCTGCTTATTGCATCTCCACCATTGATATGGGAGATCTGGATCCAACGGCTATGGTTCATCTCTGACGGCTCTTTCGTATGGAGGTTAACTGCCTGATAAGGGTGTTTTTCTCTCTCCTTAGCCTAGACACGTGGCATCCAGTGTGCGGGTTCGGGCAGAGCCCCACCCAAACCACTTACCGCCTTTGGCCCACCCAAAATCCTACTTGTATCATGATTTCCCTTTTATATTCAAAATGCATTAAGATATGAAAACCTCGTAAAATGGCTTTATACAGCCTTGAAATAATATACAACAGTGTTAATAAACCCTATCGAGTCCAGCTTCATCGCATTGGTGCTTTACCCTTTGTATTTCATTTATTTATGAAAACAAGAAATACAAAGGAAAACCTTGTTTTCCAAATCTCAAAATATATCGATTATCGTTTATAATTTTATCGGGTCCGGTTATCGCATCATATATATATATATATATATATATATATATATATATATATATATATATATATATATATATATATATATATATATATATATATATATATATATATATATATATATATATATATATATATATATATATATATAGTCCCGCTCTTCTGTGTAGCTCCGATGCGATATTGCGATGCGATTAATCATAATCGCACATACCCCCGGGCCATTTGCAAGCACTCCATTGTATTTTCCAATTGTGATATTGCACGTTAACATGGGTCATCAACTTGTGCGCTTGATCGATGGTCCTCGTTGACCCACGCTGATCGCGATCGCAACTATCATGTGATAGCCCCCGATTGCCTCAGCTTGCCATCACCGATTGCGATGTGCTGATCGGATCTGGACCATTGATATGCCAAATCTGACGGCTCTCATGCATCATTGCAGATAACTTGTTTCTCCACTGTTTCTTACTATTTTTCACTACCGATAGTGTTTTCTGTCTTTTTCAAAGGTTTTCTTTATGCGATAGTTTTGATCTTTTTAGAAGATTTTAAAGACTTTAGAGGGTTTTTGGATCCATTTTGGATCACTTTCATAACTTATATATTTCTTGAATAACAGAGTGTAATGACCAATATCATATGGAAGTATCAACTACCTGAAGGTTGATGGATTAAAAATTACCTGGACAGCAAACAGAAGTGTATATAAATTTCCCTTTGTTACAGGTCAATTTGGGCACATCAACCCCAACTTCCAGATCAGTACTATTAGGGTCCATCAATCCCTAATTCAGTTGTTTTCATTCCCTAATGAGGTCAACCTACATCATGCTTTCCTCCCAAGAGTTTCCATGACACCATTCATCTGAAAAGTGTCCCTAAGGAGATTAGCATAGGTAGCCTTCTATCAGGCTGCATTGCAATGCAGGAACTACACTGATTGGGTGCGCTGCATCACACTCAGCCTTTGTTTCACCTGCGGTGAACGAGTTTCAACTAACGAATCCATTAGATTCCTCATCTAATGGATACTTCTGGACGTTTCCAAGTTGGTTGAGCTCACATTTGGATGAGGAAGAGGATGAATGAACCTCAATCCATTATCCCTTCCTCCATGGAACCACTTCCCAAATTTGGCAGAGCATTCATGAAGGCCGTTAATGGCTTAACCTCCTCCATTTAGCTATAAATTGACCAAGCATTCAGAGGTTGGTCAAGGTTTGAATTTCTTGAGCTAAGGAGATGCTATTTGAATGAGATTAGTAAGATTATTGTAATGATGTCGAATTGTTTCTTCATGAGGAGAGAAGGGATCAAAACTGGAAGAAAGACACTAAATCAAGCATGAACATCTGGGTTGTAATATTTCCTTTTATCAACAAAGAATTCGAAGCTTTTTCCATTCATGTTCTTATATGGTGTATATCGCATTCTGGATTCTATGATATGTTTAATTAACATATCTTTATTGTATGCTTTGATGGGTTTCTGTCTCGGCTTGTGTGCAGGTACTTTCCAAGAGAGTTAAGTATGGAAAAGAGACGCGGGATCAATCAAGGGAGAGAGGGAGCAAGAGAAAGCTACAAGTTGGTTTCTCTTCTTGCTTCTCTTATCTGCTGATTAAAGAAAAGGTAGCGAATTACTTTCTCTATTGTTTCTAGACTAGCTAGTAAGTCTAGAGGGTTAGGCATTTGTAGAAACACTAAATTTTCCGAAAAAAACCTTGCAAATATAACATCTTCTCCTTACAATGAGGCTGCAAATTTGTAGAAGCAAGAAAGTCCTTTGTCACAGTTGGGCTGGCATTTGAGAAATTGGTTTGGTATTGAATCAACAAGGTAGTGATGGAAACACTCAAGGAAACAAAAGTTGGGAGAAAAGTAAAACAAAATTTGTACAAACATTAATCTATAATAGCTTAACAAAAGTGGTAGAGAAAATATTAACCTCTCCTACCTTGGCAGAACTGGTGGTCAAGATCAACACATACAAAAACTTTGTTGTGGAATATTATCAAAACTAATAGAAGGATATGAAAGAGTTTATAGTAAGAACCTTGACAAACATGGCCACTAAAGCTTGCAATATTGTCTGTAGGAAGAGAAAATTATGTTTCTTTTTTCCAAACATGTATGTTAGTATATTATAGTTTAATGAATATGTTTTCCTATTATCATATATGGTTTCATAATTTAACAAAACACTCACCAAGACTTCACAATGTTTTATTATTCAGTGAAAGATTTTCCAAGATCTTACAAGATTTTATAAGTTAGTGAAATATTCGCCATGACTTTACAAGATAATATAATATGGTGAGAGATTCTTAAAAAAATTATATATACATATTATATTATTGATAAAATCACCTCCCATTTTTCCTATGTATCATGGGGATTCACCCATTTATTATACATATAAATTTAGGGTGGTTCTTAAAATTTTCCTTGGTTCTCATCACCTATTCGTGTTGTTTCCAGGGAGGTGTCTAAGTAATATGTTATTACTACTTTCTTTCTTCTATTTCCTGTTTCTAATATTCTTCTCTTAGTTTCATTTCTGAAAAGTAATTTAGTTTGCTTCCTTTTTCATTCTGCATTCTTTGCTTTCCTTTCCATTCTAAAAGTAGGATTTCAATCAAGCAATTATTTTTTCATTCAGTTTGCAATTTCAATTTTGCAAATACTTTCCAAGCTTGAAAAAAACAACACAAAACAAAAAAAATTAGTTTCATGCATCGTAGGAATAGGGGTAACTTAGGGAAATTTTTGCCAAATATCCCCACTGCTTCAAACAACCAACCTTCCCTCTTCTTCGGTGGTTGTGAACTAGAGGAATGCTTAGGTGAGAAAGCATACATATTTGAAGAACCTACAAGGGAAGAAGAAGAAGGAGAACCCATTCCTACTGAACCTATGGCTAAAAGTAAAAATGACAGAGGAAATAGAGAAAGAGTTGAGGGTGCCTTCCCCATCAAGGAAACCAATGGGGATACTAAGATGAAAAATATAAGCCCTTCTGCCCTTCCTCATTTCTATGGCTTGACCACAGTAGACCCATACATTTTCTTATTTGATTTTTTTGTCATATGCCGAACCTATGAATATACAAATGATGATAAGAAGTTGAAACTATTTCCATCCACTCTCAAGGATGCAGCTTTGTGCTGATTCATGGGTTTACCTGGAGATAGCATCACATCTTACGCTCAGATGCAACAAGATTTCAACAACAAGTATTGGGACTATTGTAGGTCTAAAGACACTAAAGGGGATATTTTTAGGATGACCTTAGGCAATGATGAATCCCTATAGGATTATGAAGAAAGATTGCAGCTTAGCTACAAAAGGGCCAGGTGCACACTTGACCTTGAGTCACTGAAGCTAGTCCTGCTTAGAGGAGTAAGGGAAGATCTTTTGGATACCCTAGATTTGTTAGCGGGAGGGGATATCTACCAGTTACCCTATGATGATTTCAAGATTGTCTTTAGAAACCATTCTAGGGAAGATAGGAAAAAGGGTAGGGGTAGTCAACGTATGGTCATTCCATCCTCTTCCAATTCATCTATCAAGGGTGAAATTAGAAATATGATGGGGGATTTAAAAAGTGAGATGTTGCAAACCCTTTCCCTACAAATGGAAACTATGCACATTAAGAGAAGGAAGGAGGAAGTAGAGAGAGCCTTGGCCATTTTCTATCCTAGATGCACCAGGAGGCACCCTAGGAATGAATGTCCATTGAATTCTATTGAAATTTTCTCAGTCTGTGAAGAAAACCACTCCACAAACAAGTGCCCCTCTTTACCTGGACTCAAAGTTATATATCAAGGAGCTAAAGGGGTCACTGCATGGGCATAGGCCATACCAGCTCTGCTACATAAACTAAAGGAGACCTGATGGGCATAGGCCATACCAGCAGGGCATGCAAGGGTCATCCCATTCATATTACAACCCCAACCAGACCTCATCCATACCTTCTTGGGGACCCCTTGCTCATCCTTCCTAGTCTACACCTCCTCCTTAGTCCTTTACACCTCAGTATCATTCCTAGCCAGCCAAACAGTCATTTCAACCATATGCTCCACCACAACCTCAGTGGAATGCACCTTCCCAAGGGTGGAGGCCCCCATACAACAATGTTCCAGCTTTATTTCCTTCACCACCTGCCCAACCACAACTTTTACACTGTTCTCCACCTAAACAACCCCAGATGTCTGCCCAACCAAATTCGAACATGAACAATAGATGGGCACAACAAATATATAGTGGGGAGACATCCTATCAAGCTTATGCTATGTAAATTCAAGAAATCAACCTAAGATCTGGGAGAGTACTCGCAGACAACTAACCTCTACCTCCACCTATGGAGGTTGAGGAAGAAAGAGAGGAAATCATGCTTAAAGTAAAGTCACCACTCTTTTGATAAGAGATTAACCCAACCACTCCAGCCTACCCCAAAAGAGACTAGACTTCTGGGAGAATTAAAAAACCTATGTTTCAAAATTCCACTTCTCCAAGCTATTAAAGATGTACCTATTTACAACAAGTTGATTAAGTAGAAGTTCTTCAAGCATCCTGGGAGGTGAAGAAGAGATTCCCCTACCATTAATGTCATTGGACAACTATCTAACTTAATGTTGAGGCAGGTAATCTGTTTGAAGTATTTGGACCTTGGAAGCCCTATAGTAGATGTGAAAACCAATGGAACCATCATCCCACACACTTTGATTGATCTTGGGGCTACCATTAATGTGATGACCAAGGACACCATACTCAAGCTCAACCTCCAAGGTTCATTGAGAAAAACCACAATAGTTCTGCAACTTGTAGACCGCTCCACAGTGACCCTGAGGGGATTGTGGAGGATGTGATGGTCTCCATTGATTCTTGGGAATACCCTACAGATTTCCTAGTTCTCCAGTGTAAGGTTAAGCTTACTAGTTACCCTCTCATCCTTGGGAGGCTCTGGTTAACCACTATTGATGCTTACATTAGCTGCTGAGTTGGAAATATGACCATCAAGAATGGGCATATGTCCAAGCAGTTAGTCCTATACCCTCCTGCTCAACCATCTCTAGAACATGACTTACCTTTGTGGATGGAAGAGGAGGAGAAAGATGAAGTTTATTCCACCCAACTCTATACTTTAGAGACAACCATGGGAGGGGGAAAATAGGATGAATATGATTTGATCGAACATATACTCCAAATTTCAACTCCCAATATATTATCCTTAGAAGAGGTAGTAAAGGAAACCAAAAACAACCATAAAATTCATCTATGCTTAGCCAATTCCAACTCTATCCATGTCAAAACCATAGAATTTGGCCTCGAGAGAACTTTGAAAATCAATCCATCTCTTTTTGTTCTCCAAGAAGAAAAGTTTTGCAACATGCTAAAGGAACATCTCGATGTCTTTGCTTGGAGTTACAAAGAAATGAAGGGAGTGCACCCCTCGGTGTGAACTCACCATATTTATATTAAGGAAGGTTGAAAGCCAATCCAACAACCCCAAAGGAGGATGAATCCAGCTCTTAAAGATATAGTCAAAGAAGAACTACAAAAGCTGCTAGATGCATGACTCATTTACCCTATCTAAGATAGTGAGTGGGTCTCTCCTTTGGTGGTGGTTCCAAAGAAAAATGGTAAGTGAAGGATTTGTGTCGATTACAGGGAGTTAAACAAAGGCATAAAGGACCATTCCCTCTACCTTTCATCGATCAAGTGCTAGATGACCTGGCAGGGAAAAGTTTTTCTCTTTCCTAGATGGATTAAGCACGTACAATCAAATCCAGATCAGCCTAGAAGACCAGGATAGAACCACCTTCACTTGTCCTTGGGGTACTTTCACCTATAGGGTCCTTCCTTTTGGCCTATGCAATGCTCCTGACACTTTTAAGAGAGCAGTCTTGAGTATCTTTTCTGACTTAGTCCATGATATAGTAGTAATTGGTATGGATGATTTCACACCTTATGGAGGTGATTTTGAGGGGGCTCTGTCCAACTTAGGTAAGGTGTTGCACAAATACATTGAAATGAACATATCACTTAGTCCCGAAAAATGTTGATTTTTGATGACCCCGGGACTATGCTAGGTCATTCAATATCTCAACAAGGACTACAGGTGGACCCAAACAAAATAGCTATCATGCAAAGGGTCCCACCTCCACAAAAGGAAAGAGATGTCAGGAGTTTCCTAGGTTTAGCTAGATACTACTAAAGGTTTACAAAAGACTTCAACAAGTTGGCTTCTCCTTTATTTGGGTTGTTGGCAAAAGACTCTGAGTTTGTATGGTCAAAAAGTTGTCAATAGGCCCTGGACACCGTGAAGGACAAGTTAACCACTACACCGATTCTTTGACGCCCAAATTGGGCCCTTACTTTTCATATTCATGTTGATGCCTCACACAAAGCCATAAGAGAAGCCCTAGGCCAAATAGATGATAAATTTCCTTATGCCATTTACTTTATCAATAAGAATCTATCAAAGTTCTAATTGAACTACACAATTACTGAAAAGGATATCATGGCTATTGTGCATTCATTGAACAAATTTAGGCATTATATTACAGGCTATCAAACATTTGTACATAGTGACCATGCTGCAATCAAATATCTAATGAATAAACTTGATGTGAATGACCAGATTATTAGATGGTTACTTGATTTACATTAGTTTGATCTAACTATTGTTGATAACCCTGGCAAGGAAAATGTTGTTGCAGACTTTTTTTCCAGATTAAATTTTTCTACAAGTGAGGAGTGAATGGTTGATGATCAATTACCATATGAGCACTTATATTCCATCTCAATTCTCTCTCCATGGTTTGCTGACACAGAAAACTATTTGGTATCTACATAGTTCCCACCAAATTTTTCCTCCAAAGAGAAAAGCAAGATTTTGAGGAAGAGCACCCCCTTCACTTGGATTGGGGGCAACCTCTTCAAACTTGGCCCAGATCAAATTCTGAGAAGGTGTGTCAGGGAGGAGGTAGTCTTTGACATCCTTTTGACCTGTCATGATGGGCCTTGTGGAGGTCACTTTGCAACAAAGAGGACATCATTTAAAGTGTTACAAGCTGGGTATTATTGGCCCACTCTTCATCAAGATGTCAAAAGATATACTAGTCAGCCTAATTGGTGCCAAAGGATGAGAAGCTCCAAGAGATGAAATTCCTCTACAGCCTCAAGAGTCTTTTGAGCCATTTGATAAGTGGGGCATGGACTTCATTAGACCTATTGACCCTCCTTCCAAGCAAAAGAAATACATCATTGTGTGCACTAACTATCTGACTAAGTGGGATGAAACTAAGGCAATTAAGGCAACAATAGAGGAGAAGGTGGCTGAGTTCTTAAGAGAGAATGTATTTTACAAATCTGGGTACCCTAGATAACTGTTCACTGATCAAGGCAGCCAGTTTACCTCCAACATGATTGAACACTTTCTCAGTCAGCACAAGATCAAGCATAGGACCTCCACTCCATATCACGCACAAGCTAATGGGTAAGTGGAGGTGACCAACAGAGCACTGGAGGACATCTTGACCAAATTGGTTAGCAGTAGCAGGAAATATTGGGTAGATAGACTAGTTCAAGCCACTTGGGCCTATAATACCACCCAGAATACCACCACTAGATTCACACCCTATGAGCTGGTCTATGGGAAAAGGGCCATGTTGTCCATTGAATTTGAGTATAATACATTGAGGATGGTAGCCCAACTAGATCTAGATATTAGCAGTGCACAAAAAGAGAGATTGCTCCAATTGAATGGTTTAGATGACTTCAGAATGCAGGCCCTCCTACACACAGAGGTAACTCAACTTCAGAGGAAGAACTGGCATGATAAGAACATCAAGGATAAGCAATTTCAAGAAGGTGATTGGGCCTTGTTATATGATTCCAGATATAAATACTTTAAGGGAAAGTTAAGGAGAAGATGGTTAGGACCATATATTATATAGAGATGTCATGATAATGGTTTAGTGAAAATCAGAACCATGATGCAGAGGCCATTCCTTTATTTGTTAATGGGCATAGATTGAAAGTTTACAAATGGTCATTTTCAAATCAAGAGTTCATTGATGGTATCAATAAAAAAATGATGGTGGAGGAAGTTTCATCTCCTACCTCATCAGTCACTAAGAAAAGAAAAGAGAAAAATAAGGACTCAGGTGAAAACCCCCATGAGGCGCTTGAGTCCCTCTATTGGGCTAAAAACCTTTTGGGGTAGCCCAATGGTATCAAAAGAAAAAAGAAAAAAGAGAAATAAAAAGACCTATGGGTGAAAACCTCTATTGAGGCACCCAGGGAAAGCAACTAGAATGAAAACCTCTTGGAGAGAGGCTAGTAGTTTTCAAAAGAAAAAAAAAAAAAAGAGAAAGGAAAATCACAAAAAATTGTGTGCATGTCACTAGGAGGATGATTAGAGAGCAAATGAGAATCGAAAAGGGACCTATTCCACTCATATTTTTATTTCCCCATCCATTATCATTCATCACTCACCAATTTCTTCCATTTGTTTCACTCATTTGCCTCAGTTTGCTAGGGTACTGTGTTTTCTACAATATTCTCTGTAAACCTACAAGATCCCCTGAAAACCTACAGGATGATCCTGTAGGAATTACAGTGGCTCAAGAATCTTGAAGGGAGTAACCCTAGGGCGGGAAAATGACCTGGCCATGTCAAAAAATAAAATCCCTACATCACAAATTCATTACCATACCCAAATCCTCCTTGATCACCCCTGCATTCATCATTAAAAGGCTCCATTTTCAATTTTTTTATCAAACTCTTCAAGAGAAAACACAAAGGAAAATGAAACAAGAAGCAGAAGGGAGGACCACCTATGTGTAATTCTCATTATTCACACTCCTAGACCTCCTCTCTATCCATGTCATCATCGTCAAAGTCCCATCAGTGGAAGTGATTAAAAATTCTGAGGGAGAACCAACTACAGGACATCTTGTAGGAAATCCTATAGTAGCCTATCCCACAGAATAAAAATCATGAGTTGCAGCAAGCTTCCAGCATGAAGATCCAAGGATAGAGGAAGCTCCAGAGCAGTAGTAGCACCATCATATTCAACACTAGGTACCTACACATCAAGGGAATCATCAGATGGAAATAAAAAAAGCAAGGAAAAATAACATGCAACCAACACATAGCAAGCACCTAATGCCTTCAACAAACTGCAGCAAGGTATTATCACCACAGGTAAGTATCTTGCTTCACTCTCTCATTTGCATAATGTAGTCAAGATATGTAAAGGTTGTGAGCGAGTTGGTTTATAAGTGAAAGGTGGCTAGTTAACTTAGCCATCTTCGTTCAGTCAACAAAGACAAAACAGTTGGTCCTCCCACACGTGGCAACACTCATGTCAAAAAAGAGGAGGATGAAAGCAATTAAGGCTATGGATGCCCGAAGTGGGAGTTTATTATGAGGAAAGGGGAATGATGAGGTGGTAGTGCGGACCAATGGTCTAAAAATAGAACAAATCATACCTCGACTGCTAGCACACCACCTCACTCAACTCAACCATAAGAGGAAATAATCTTTGATCCCCATGCATTCATCTCCTTGAGGCTTAATCTAGAAAAATAGCTCTCATATCCAAGCAACTCACAGAAGAGAAAAAATCCATCTTTCTCCTGCGCAGGACTTCCTACAAGATCACACAGGAATCCTACAGGATATAGTTAGATAGTCTATAGGATTTACCGAGAGTAGTTTTAGAGAGGAAAATACAAGGGTTGGCTACAACAAACACCATGAGGAGGTAGGCTCTGCATTTCCTTCCATTTTTCCAAGTGAATAGAACAAAAAATCTCCTAGTTTGAGTGAATTTGATAGCTCTGGAAGGGAATTGTCTCCTTAAGTATTTCAGTCCCATTTCCTCCCACATTAAAATTTATATCAACCATCTTTTCTCCTCAAAATTCACCAGACAAAATGACAGGGGGGTTTAATAGAAGGGGGGCCATTAACATTGTGAGGATTCACCAACACTTTCCTGTGTTAGAAATATTCATGAGCCATAATTGGATGGGGTATTTTGAGAAATTAAGGTGGTATTATGATGAAGTAGCCCTAGATTTTTCTCTCTCCCTTATTCCATTGACAAGAACCCATGACATTGTGGTTGTGAGAGGCCTCTCCATATAGCTCACCCTTGAACTCATAAGAATAATCTCCACACTACCCCTAGGAGTGCCTTGGAGAAAGGATGACAAGGGGGATAACAAAACTGACAAAAAGAAATTCTTTATAGAGGTAGAGGAGCCCATTGAAGACAAGAATGGAGTAAGGAGAACAAACCTACCATACCCATGGAATGAGGTAAGCTACCACCTTGTAAAATACATATAATGTGAAGGTAGGTATAGTGTTCTTTATGGTTATCACTTTAGGCTCCTTGAAGAATTGAGTTTTGGAGCAGAAACACCTTCTCACCACAGGCTCAACATACCATAATTCCTTTTGCAATCACTGATAGATACAAGCATAAAAATGTAGGAAGTAAATCAGTGACAGTTAGGCCACCATGGGTTACTTAGAATCATCATAGAAGATTCCCTCCAAAACCTCAAAATTCCTATACAATGGGCTATTTTTAGAGACATGCAGACAAATGATGGTATCAAAGCCCTCACATATGATATTAGCCCTACTGTTAGTGAAAAGGATGAAGGAGAGACCAAAACAGATGGAGAAGAAGCATAGAGGGATCAAGAGGGGATAGATGAGGATGAAGAGAAAGAGAAAGAGAAAGAAGGTGATGAAGAAACAGTGGAAGATGTGAAGGAGGATAATGATAAACAAGATGAGGATCTAAAGGGAGAAGAAGAGGGGAAAGGCATAGGTAAAAGGGGTAATGGAAAAGAGGAGGAAGAAGACAAGGAGGAGTCACCTAGGGTGTCTCGAGAACCCACTAAGAGAGAGGCAACAAATGGCCTCACTACCCTTAGCACCCCTATCAAACAAAAAGGAAAAAGACAAAGGCAAACCCCCTTATACTTCAAAACAAGGAAAAGTACAAGGATAAGGCAGGGAAAACCCCAAATTCCAACCAAGGTTCCCATAGTTATTGAGGACTTACTTAAACAACAATATAAGATGGATCCTATTATAAAAACTCAAGAGGAAGGATACTCAGCACAAACCTCCCCTAACTCTCCTATCACCTATGTGAGAAGGCCTGCAACCAAATCTACCTCATCCAAAGGAAAAGACATCCTATAGGATATAAAGCAGGACCTATAGGAAGTAGAGGTAGTCCTATAGGAAACTCTGCTAAACCTACAAGATACTCAAAAATTGGCTGAGGAAAGAAGTAAGCAGCCAGAAACAAAGAGAGAGGACCCAGAGCTAAGGGAACCTAGTCCTCAGCCTAGCCTTGACTCCTACTACATATTTATTGAGGGGGGTAAGGTTATTCCACAAAAATATTCCATTCCATTATTCTTTGAGCTTGAGAAAGAAAGAGCCAGAGCTAATAAATGGATGTAGATTTCCATGTCCAAGGGAGTGGAGGACATTGGTCACATGGAGGAAAAGTTCAAAGATATGGACAGAGAACTAAGTAGCTTGAGGGACAAGGAGGCCATGATGAAAAATCAGTTGGGGGCATAAAATGCATGGTTGAAAGGACAACTGCAAGAAAGAGAGAATAAATTAGCATCCATGGCCAATCTATCTTTGGAAGAAATCCAGTGCAGGATGCCAACTAAGTCCTATGCACTATACCTTAAGGAATAATGGTTGCAGTTCCAAATCAAGACCCTTGCACAGAGAGGCACCATGCCATTCCAGGATTATAGATAGTTCATTGATCTTTGTGCTCAAATTACATTAGAGGTGCTCAAATTACATTAGAGGATAGGGCTAAGATGTCTGAGTTCTACTTGCATAACATGGCTTTGATAGATATGAATGTATGGGACCCTAATGCAAAGCTGGGGGGTTTTATAGTTGATGGCTTTGGCATCATGGATGAACCATGAGGAAGCAAGGGCTATAGAAATGAAGAGGATTTTGGCAACGGGACAAAGAGAGCCTCTTATGATTAGAGCTGAGGAGTCCAATCTAATGGTTGTCATTAAAACACATAATTAAATTGCAAATGACCCTCAAATTGCACCCAGGTATCTTTCGGCCCAAGAGCAAGCCATTACACATTTTGAGGACATGTTCAGATTATTAGGGGATGACAACATGCAAGATTTCCTAAGGAGATGGAATACTTTACCATATAGTTTGAAGATCAGAGAGTACCACTATCCTCAAAGGATGAGAGAAGTACTAAACATGACACCCATGTACAAGCAATCCATCCAAAGGCTCAAAGTCAATTGGATTGGCATAAGAATCAGTCCACCACTACTCTTGGGGATGCTAGTAGGAAGGAAAGAAGAAGAAGAAAGAAAGCAATGGGAGGAGGTAGAAAATAAGGAAATATTATATGCACAAGAAGAGGAAACCAAAATAGAAGCATGGGATGACAGGGAGGCCACTAGAGCTATGAAAGACATAGATATTGATTGAGATGCTCAGGGGATGAGAAAAACTTTCAGTAGGGGGTGATGATAAGCCTCATCATTGGGTAATTATATGGGCCTTAATTCACCTCCTAGCTAGTCAAATCAACTCTTCTCACAATTTATTACATGTTTTGATTATATTTTGTTTAATGAGATGAGTTAATGTGAAATATTATGCCTAGTGGACTAATATGCATTGAATACAGGTTTGGAAGAGAAAATAAAGGAATTTTGGAAAGGTTTGAAAATTGAATAGGACAAGGGAGAGAGATTATAGGAGGTAAATCCTCCTCAATTACTCCTCCCCCATTCTAATATTCATCCATTAATCACACCAACTCGAAGTGCAATTGGCCAAGTCATGAAGATCAAAAGGCAGTCGAGCAAGTGATAGACAAAGAGTTAGTTCATCTCGATTTTGGCAGCTGAGACTCCCTATATTTAAGGAATTCATTAGGGACTTCATTTGTATAAGTAGAGATGCCTAGAGCCTCACTAGGATTCAAATTTTCGTTGTAAAAACACTAGTTATTTTGGAGCTCCATACTTGTGGAAGACATATGAGATTTTTCTTGATCTAGCACTGAGTTAACTTAGAGGGCTGAAGGTCTTGGGTTAGGGCCTAACCCTAGCAACAAAGGCTCCTCTTCTTGTATCTATATGCGTAGCTTAGTTTCATAGATTCATGGTTAAATTGTCTTTAGAAGTATTTCATTGCAAGTAATGTAGATTTGATTAGTTTTTTATTAGTTTGCTTCCATTTGTGCTTTACTTCAGTAGAAGGTTACAAGGGATAAAAGGAGCAACACAAAGCTGTCAGTAGGTGTCTTAGCCTCACCTCTTCCCTCAGGGATCATGATTTGAGGAAAATACCCTTATGCAGCCCCAAAAAGACAGATTTCCATTTTCTCATAAGATTTAGAGTTTACTGTACTTGAACTAGCATTTGATCAGTTTTGCAAGTGTAAGATTTAATCACCATATCTTCCATCTTTAGTCTTACTGTAGATCTCATTCATGATTACATTTTATTCAGCAATTTTGTTCATGCATGAAGTAGACATCTAGTTCATTAAATTCTTCTTTTCTAGCTTGTTAGAATTCCTCTTGTTTACATGACTTTTTGGAAATGATAAATGTTTGATATAGAACATGTGCTTTAGAAGTATAAAGAGATATCATAGCAAGAAACCACCTTCCAACTTCATCCATCCATAATAATTCCTTGCTTTCACAAAGACCTTTACCAATCTCATTATTTTACATAGAAATTCCTCCAAGCATGTTGAGCGAATCCAACCATCTCATAACCTTGGTTTTGAGTTCTGAGTGATCCTATGCAATTTTTCACTCTATTCCACCCATCCACCACCTCCCCTAAGCCTTCCATCACCTCCAACAACCATAATTTTTCTCTCGGCTGTATCCTATAGAAATACAGGTAATCCTGTAGGTTTTCCTGTAGTGGCATGTTTTGAGGCCAAATTGTGGGAAAACCTTTAGGAAGCCACAACAGGTCACCCAAGGGTCTCTCAAACCTTCCAACCATCTGCTAAACCTCCCAACCATCCACCAGCATCATTAAGCCACCTGCCACATCACAAAAAGAGATTAGGGTTTACACTTGATTTTCCATAAAAAGAATAAAAAGAACAAAACATATTTATTTCAGTCCTCTAAATGCATAGTAGTGATGTTTGATGTCTTGAACTTCCATGTTTTAGATATTAGCATTTCATACATGTTAGCTTGGCATTCTTGTAAAGCATAGCTTCTCAGCAGTTAGTTAGAGAATGGTGTGTTTTTAGCATAGGATTTCAGTCATTTTCCTTATTATAGTAGATAAGGTTTCTTCTAGAGTAGATTTATTTTTCTTTCATCGGCAATCAAGCTTCTTATGAATCCATAGAATTCTGGCTTGAAAGACCTAGTGGTCTCTCGCTTGCTAAATAGTGACAAAAGGAAGAACCATCACTTTTACTTGTGTATACAACACTGTCACCTCCAAGTTTGTACGAACCTCGGGTTGATAAATTAAAGCTGATAGCTCCAGGAGTTGCAACATTCTTGTTGCAATACTGGTGCTCATCACGCAACATCCCACAGTTCCTTGGTCTGCACCTAGTGTTCAATGTAGATCGCCTTCAGTCATACCTTCCACCTTTGTTGGACACATATGACATTGCATAACAACTCGCACAAACATAGATCAGCCCTGAGTGCATGGAACATGCCATAATTAATCAGATCATATACACACAGGTCAAGAACACTCACCAATAGAAGATACAACTATATCGAGTTGTTAAAGTAAACTAACACCTTCACCAGGGCAAGTGGTTCACCAGGAACCAGGTTCAACATAAATTTCCTCACCTCATGGAGAATCTGCACGCAATAGGGACCATTTCTTCCCAAGGGGGGCGGAATGATCCAAGTGGATATTGGTGGCCACCAGCCTATTCCACCTAGAACCCCTAGTTAGTTGCATCTATTTCCTTGTACATTTCACAATTTAGTACTTTTAGCATCTTTTCAGGTCCTGAACTTCTGGATCAGTTTTTACCCCGTAAAGCACTTTTTTTTTGGGTTTGCGACACCATAGGAAAGGTTTTGCTATGAAACTTGTAATACTTAAATAGACCTTGCCAACAAGGTGTTATACGTGCCAAATAGAGATAATATGACCAAGTTACGACCCCGGGAAGTTGGTTGACATCCTAACCCACCTGAATGGTAGCAAACCCCCGCCCAACCCCAGAGGCCCAATGACCCACTCAGGTGGGGGGGCGATGCTCCAACCAGTTGTTGGACAACCGAGGTGGGCAGTCTGGGTGCTAGGCCCCCTGCCCAACCCCAGCAGCCCAACGGCCTCGGGGCTAGCCCCCCGCCCCACCTCGATTTCTCGACAGCCCATTGAGGTGTGGTGGGGGGTCGAGCCCCAAGCCCCTCGCCCCACCCCGACATCCCAATGATAACAGGCCACTGGGTTGGGGTGGGGGGTCGGGCCCCAACACCCTCGCCCCACCTCGGCGACCCAACGGGCAGTCAGGGTAGGGCACAGGGGCTAGCACCCAGCCCCCCAACCCACCCCGATAACCCAATGGCTTGCCACCATGGCCGGCCATTGGGCCAACCCCCTGGCGGTCCAATGGTCCACCGCTAGGCTGGGGCAGGGGGTCGGGCGCCAGCCCGACCTCACCACCCCGGCGGTCTAATAACCAACTGACTCGACTGGTTGTTAGGTCTCCGGGCTGGGGTGGGTTGTGGGGTAGCTAGCTCTTGCGTCCCTCATCCATGGGCCTGTTGGGCCTCTGGGAGCATGATCGAGCCCACCACGCCCATTACGGGCATAGTGGGTAAATCTGACCCACAAAATTTTTTAATTCTAAAAGAAAATTAGATTTCATTAAACTTATTTAATTTTAAAATTTTCCCAGTAGAAAAATTAACAAACCTTTCAAATGTGATAATCCTCTGTTGAATATGTTGTTAATAGTAATGTAGCTACTCCCCAAATTCACTCTAAGTCTTTTAATGAACCTCAGAAAACCTTGACGTGATGTGAAGAATAGTGATAATGAATTTATTATATAGGGAAAATTACAGAATTGTTTTATCGTATGATTAATGTGGGATTAATTTGTTTTTATAAATTTTAACATGTAAATTTTGTTATGGCGATATAGGAAACTACGATAAAGCGAACATTACAAAATTGTTTTACAGTGCGGTGAATGTGGAATTAATTTGTTTTAGAAGCTATAATAAAAATTAAAAAAACATTCAATTATCTAGTAAATATTATATAGTTTAAGTAATAAATTAATTTAGGTAAAAGATTTAGTTTAGAATTTTAATTTAAAAGATTTATTTCATAACAAAATTTTAGTTAAATTTTTTTAATAAATTGTAGAAGAAAATAATGGAGGGAAATACATGAAATGAAATTTTTGGAGGGAATATTTTTGGCGAAAATTTTTGGAAGGAAATTTTCATCCTTTAAGCTATATATTATTTTTAGGAGACTCTGCATTTGTATCATTCAACCTCTTCTATTTGAAAGGCATGGATTCTTTTGATAGTGAAGATTCTCTTTGTGAAGCATCAACATCATCATCGCATAACAACTCTATTCATATTGATGAATATAACGGAAATTCTTCCACTATGAATAGAGAGTCAATTCATCCACTTAATCCTAATCCTAAGGACTATGAGAGAAACACTGATGAAAGATGGGATGAAGAATTTAAAATAAATAAAGAGTCACGGTTTCCACTTAGTCCTAATCCTATGGATTATGAGAACAACAATGATGAAGAGCATGATGAAGAATTTCAAAAGAATGGAGTGTTAAGGTGTCCACTTAGTCCTAATCCTATGGACTATGATAGCAGTAGTGATGAAGAGAATGATGAAGAATTTCAAAAGAATGGAGTGTCATGGTGTCCACTTAGTCCGAATCCTATGGACTATGATAGAAATAATGATGAAAAGCATGATGATGAATTTCGAAAGAATGGAGTGTCACAATGTCCACTTAGTCCTAATCCTATTGTTGGGAAGCATGTTGGTAACAGGTCCCCTGGGATCAATTTTGGGGTTAAAAGCCCAAATTTTGGGGCTAAAGGCCCAAGTTTTATATAAAGAATGTAAAGTCTCCACATTTTGTGGTTGCGGAGTGTGAAGATGTAGATAGTCAAAAAGGGCTTCAGCACTTAGTTTAGATAGTTTGTGTTAGCTTGATGAGATTTGTCCTTGGTCTGCGAGCCATGGGAATGTATAAAAAGGGAGCCTTAGAAGGGTCTAATGCAAGCTTTTAGGAGAGTTCTAAGTAAGTTTGTGGGTCTGTGAGAGCTAAGAGTAAAGAGCCTTAGTGTAGGTAGAGGCTCTGTAAGTGAGTGCATAGAGGCCTAGGGTAGGATTCCGCAGCTAAGTGTGTGGACCCCTTCAGCTGTGTGTGCAGGGAAGTTAGAGTCTGTATTGGAGATCTGAACCATCAATAAAGAGAATTATTCTGGAGAAACCTGGGTATGAGCTATTTTACTTATGTTATGAATGTTTGTGATTATGTCATGTTGAGTATTGGATTTATGATTTAATGCTATATTGATGCACAATTCTATGTATTTTACTTTGTCGCATGAACGCAAATAAGAATATATGTTTACGCAAAGATAATCATAATGCATGTTAAAGTTAACCAATACTTAAGCTAATCTGGGTAGACACAGAAGTAAAGATAATTATAGAGGCGTGTAAGCGTCTTAATTAACTATTTAGTGTCTGTGAAGGATGATCAGAGACTTTCGCGAAGGTTTCAAAGATGAATAAGAGAAGTACTTTGATAAGCCCTAAAGGGCATATAGGTTTGTGAGAAGGAAGGGTTAGGGTATAAAACAACATCACAACCATCTCAGGTTGTGGAAATTTGGTTCCTGCATCCTCCCATACTACTTTGATTGAGACTTTAGTCCGTGTTCGCGCAGTGATGCCAAAAGGGCCAGTAGTGTAGGGATTTGCTTGGCTAACTAATGCTAAACTTGGGTTAGGGCCCATCAAGCCAACACCTATGGAATATGAGAGCAGCAGTGATGAAGAGAATGATGAATAATTTCAAAAGAATGGAGTCTCACGGTGTCAACTTAGTCCTAATCTTATGGACTATGAGAGTAACAGTGATGAAGAGCATGATGCATAATTTCAATTGAATAGAGTGTCACAATTTCCACTTAGTCCTAGTCCTATAGACTATGAAAGCACCGATGATGAAGAACGTGATGAAGAATTTCAAAAGAATGAAGTGTCACAGTGTCCAGATAGTCCTAATCCTATGGACTATGAAAGCAACAGTGATGAAGAACATGATGAAGAATTTAAAATGAATAGTGTCACGGTGTTTGCTTAGTCCTAATCCTATGGACTATGAGAGCAACAGTGATGAATAACATGATGAAGATTTTCAAATAAATAAAGAGTCACAGTTTCCACTTAGTCCTAATCCTAAGGACTATGAAAGTAGTAGTGACGAAGGACATGATGAAGCACTTAGTCTTAATACTAAGGACTATGAGAGTAACAGTGACAAAGGACAAGATGTAGAATTTTAAATAAGTAAACAGTCACATTTTCAACATATTCCTAATCTTATGGACTATGAAAGAAGCATTGACAATGCACATGAGGAAGAATATCCAATAAACATCGAGTCAAATTTTCCATTTAGTCCTAATTCTAAGGACTATGAGAGTAGAACTGAAGAAGGGGAAGATGAAGAATATCCTCCAAGTCAGTATTACAAAAGCACAACTAATCATAGTGAGGATAAAATTCCTCAGAATGATGATGAAAATGCTTATACAAATGATGATCCAATGATGGAGATGTTGCGAGGAAATATTGTATTGAGGAGTAGGAGCATACCTTTTTGTATCAATCCAAGATGTTATAGTTATACAAGGGGTATATTAGAATATCTGACGAGAAGAATTTCTATCAACGCTCTCATTTCAAGTGAAAGTTATCAAAAAAATTGCTTGAAACATATGGATTTCAAGTTTGCATTAGAGAAAAGGAAGAGATATTTGTCAATGAATAAAATCATGCAAAAATCATATTTATTTGGGTGCATGCAATCTATATTTTCAGGTTATGATTATCATATTGGGTCTTTATTTATATGTAGAAAGGATTTTGAAATGTTTCATTCGATGGGTAATTTTCGTCTCTCAAGAATCCAAGAAAATTTGGAAAAGGATCCCACATTTTATTGAGAATTACGTCATAAACGAAAACTTGGGCCATTATCAAATACTGCAATGTCATGGATGAAAGATTTCTTTTCAAAGCATGGAGAGTGTATGCCAAAGAGAGAGAAAATACATATTCAAGATAATTTTTCAAGACGAGAAATCTACAACTTATACGAAGAATATGTAGAAGATTTTGAGGGACATGGTCGATTTATTACATATCAATATTTTGTGAAGGTATGGAAGAAATAATTCAAAATGTTTGTATTCCTAAGAAGACAAGGATGGGGATTTATAGTACACATGATTCTCTTAAATCAGAAAGGGATAAATGTGAAGGGTCAGAAAGAGGTAAGTATTCATAACTTTAACTTTTAAAACTGTATAGTCATCAACTATGAGAACATATTTCCTAATGACTTTCTTTTATGTTGTGTAGATTCCATTGTCAAAAAACTTCAGGAGCATCACAAACAACAAACAAGTGAACGTAAAAAGTTGTACAAGCATCGAAAGAAGTGTTATGATAATCTGAATAAATATTTGGGTTTGATAATTGATGGTATGGACTAGAAGAAAACACATTTACCACATTTTGTTCGCACACCCAAAAATTTACAGAAAATTTTATTCAGTATCACTTGGTCAGTTGTATGGTCTTCAATGAGAAAATATTGCCAAGGGTGTACTTCACAACTCCAAATATTCATAATGATGCAAATCTAACAATAACCATAATTCATGATGCTCTTTCTCTTTGGTCTAGTAATATTCTTGAAGTTTTGTATCTACAATTGGACAACACTTGTCGTGAAAACAAAAATTAGGTTGTTTTTGGATATCTAATTGTTGAATTGAGATTTTCCAAAAGGTAAAGGTTGGTTTCCTTCTTGTTGGGCACACTCATGACCATATTCATCAAATGTTCAGTCATTTTTCAGTCACATTGAGGAGGAGGGAAGTTGGGAGTTTTCCATCATTAATTGAATGTATTAAGAAATCATACATGCCAAAGACTACTTTTGAAGTGTTGGAAGAAACTGTTGACATGAAAAGTTTTATTCTAGGATTGCATGGTGAGGATAAATGCATTGAACAACTTAATGACATTAGCTTCCAACATCAATTTCGTATCAAAATAATTGATGGGAAAACACTAATATGGGGCAAGAAGTATTTAACTACTATAGAATGGGCACCGTCATCAACTTTGGTATTTTTGTAGTTCATTCTAGATCGTCCAATATTTGCATCAAATGTATTGTTATTAGAATCAGTTGGTGAAGTTCATAATGCATATAGACAAAATAGAGATATAAATTATTCTGATTGCCTAGAAGAAATTAAAAAATGTATTAGATATACATATGAGAACTTTGACATTGTTGATTTAGTTTGGTGGGAGTCATTTTTAAATAATCAAAGTGATATCATTTCAAGAACAACAAATGAAGATATACCTTTGAAAAATCCATTTATTTGGCCACAAAATGTGCCAAATGAACATGAGGAAAGAAACATTGTTGAACAACAACAATCTCAAGGTATTATTAATTCTTCACAAGCAGAGCAAAGAGATGTATATTGGTTCCAGAGCTCTCATGCACAACGTGAATCTATGGAAGACCTTTACAAGTGATCCAAGTGGATATTGGTGGCCACCTGCCAAGTCCACCTGGACCCCCACCATTGCTCTTCTCAGCATTTTCAGTTTCCTTAATTGTAGCACAACTTACTATTTTTAGCAGTTTTTCGGGTCCTGAACTTCCGAAGCCGTTTTGAGGCCCTAAACGACGTTTTTTGGGGAATCCGGGGGCAACATGGGTCCATGTAATGGACCGATGTTTCCTGTTCCAACAATGATAGTGCTCAGATAGATCTTTCTAACGAGCTATTGTATGCGTTAAACGGAGATCGTATGCCAAAGTTACGACCCCGGGAAGTTGATGTACCAACTTACCCCAAACGGGGTCCATAGTTTGGTGTTTTATCTTCTAGGGTTAGGTTTTGGAATGTTAAGGGTTTTTTTTCCACTATTTCTCAACAATAAATAGGCCTTCGAGCCTCATTGTAAGACAGTTCAGAGGCATGTAGCCATCACATCTCTTCTCAGAGATAAGCTACCATCGCCCTAGCTGGTTTATTTCCATTTCTGGTTGTAAGCATATTTCAGTATTTTCCATTAATGAAATGAAGTATTATTTCCGCTGCATCTTTGTGTATATGGTTATCTCTATAATTTGTTGCGTTCCTGTTTAAATCCGGATCAGTGGTATCAGAGCGGTCTGCTTTTCCTCTGTTTTTCTTTGCATGTCCCCAACAAGGTCGGGATATAAGGAGTTAGGGCTTGAATTGGTTGAACCTTTGCAAGACCAGTCTCACAAATCCCGACGACCTCCCATGGTGGATGAGAAGAAAGACGAGGGGGCAGGAGATCCCATCAAAATCTTGCTCGAAGAAGCCCTCGAGCGACAACGGAACGCGATGATGGACAGCTTTGCCCAGATCCTTCAGCGGCTACCCAGAAGCAACGCATCGGCTTCCAGCAGCTACTCTGGAAACGCCACACCCTTTAAGGTACAAGTTAATTTTGAAATCCCCATATTCAAGGGTCAGATAGACGCAGATGCCGTAGATAAATGGTTAAATCTGCTAGAGGGTTATTTTTCTGTTCATGAATTTTCGAGTCGGGAAAAGATTGTTTTAGCTCTTCTCAAAGTAGCCCCCCACGTCAAGGACTGGTGGGAAACCTACTGCGAGCAGAAGGATGAAAGTACTGGCTCACTATTTTCAGCCGCACCCACCTGGGATTTGTTCCGGGATGCCATCAAGGAGCAGTACTACCCTGTTGGAAGCTATGAGGATGAATACATAAAGTGGACCACGCTGCGGCAGGGAAGGGACCAAGACATGCCGGAGTTCACCAATCTTTTCCATACCCTTCGCACAAAGTTGGGTATCAAGGATTCAGAGCAACATTTGATACTCAAATACCGTGGCTGCCTGCACAAGTACATCCAAGAAGAAATACAATTCCTAAACATCTCCTCGCTCAGCGCAGCATACCGATATGCCGTCAAGGTCGAGCAGAAGTTTAAACAAAAGAAGCGAGACTTTGGATCTGCGAATCCAAAGCAGGGGAAAGGTGCCCCTAAACCACAGATCAAAGGACAAAGCCAAGGCGGGACAACCCAAGACAACCAGCCGAAGCTGCAAGAAAAGAACAGCGCCGCAAAGCCGAGAAAGGACACTGGAAAATGGTGCGAGTTCCATAAGAGCTCCACTCACAACACAAGTGAGTGTCGGGCCAAGCAGTCACTGGTGGCTGAGCTAAAGGTTTTAGAATCAGATGCATGTTCCGACTCTGAGTCAGAACCCGATAAGGGGAATGAAAAAGGGAAGCAGATCATTGATGCGGATCCCATCGCCACTGTTGCTACCGCAAAGATACAGAAAAATGAACTTGAAGATCCAGAGGAGGAGGAGCGTCTCTTCCACTCCCAGATGTGGGTTAAGAGCTCCCCGATACAGTTCATTGTTGATAGCGGGAGTCAAAAGAACCTCATTTCGGTAGAGGTCGTGAAGCGGTTGGGCTTACCGACCACATCACATCCACAACCATACACCATTGGGTGGCTTCACCAAGGACGAGATCTTCGCGTGAGCCAGTAGTGTCGCCTTCCATGCAACATCAAGCCCTTCACGGATGAGGTATTGTGTGACATTGCTCCCCTTGAAGTTTGTGATGTATTACTAGGACAACCATACTTGTGGAAGCGACATGTTGTGTATGAATCAAGGCCCCGTGCTGTTATTATTACATTGGGAAATAAGTTGTACAGGATACCAGAGGTAGCACCACCTACCGCCATCTCTTTGATTACTGCAAAACAATGCAGTAAGATCATTTCCAAAACCAGGAAATTTGTTTTCCTGATGATACGCCCTCAAGGAAAGAAGAAGACAATGGTCGCGGCCTCTAGACGGGGTCCCTCCACACGACAACTACAGATGGACAAGGTTGTGGAGGAGTACGAGGACATCTTCACCTCCCCGGCAGGGGTTCCTCTGCACTGTCAAGTCAAGCACTCCATCGATCTGACCCCAGGTGCGCCGCTACCCAATGGACCAATTTATCGGCGCTCTGTTCTGGAGAACGATGAAATCAAGAGGCAGATTCAGGAGCTCCTGCAGAAAGTTCACATCCGTCCGAGTTCATCGCCCTGTGGGAGCCTGATCGTCTTAGTACAGAAGAAGGATGGGACGTGGAGACTCTGTATTGACTATCGGGCGCTGAACAAGATCACTGTCCGCAATAGGTACCCGATCTCGCGGATTGATGACCTCCTAGACCAACTAAAGGGGGCGAAATATTTCAGCAAGATCGATCTGAAGTCAGGATATCACCAGGTACCAATCGAACCCTCTGATGTGTTAAAGATTGCCTTCAAATCCAAGGAGGGCCTCTTCGAATGGTTGGTTATGCCTTTCGGATTGACGAATGCTCCTGCAACCTTCATGAGGCTAATGGATGACATCTTGTGGCCATTCACCAACTCCTTTGTGGTAGTATACTTGGATGACATTCTGATCTTCAGCCAGAGTTGGGAAGAGCACCTCCACCACATCCGACAGGTTCTCAAAACACTGCGGCAACACAAGCTATGTGCTAATTTGGAGAAATGAACTTTTGGCATGACCCAGGTTCAGTATCTGGGATACATCATTGATGAACAGGGGGTGCATGTCGATCCAGCCAAGATCCAAGTCATTCAAGATTGGCCCTCTCCAACCACTCTAACAGAGCTCCGCAGCTTTCTAGGTCTTGCCAACTTCTACCGCAGGTTTGTGTTGGGGTTTTCTCATGTTTCTTGGCCCTTGAGTCAAGTCACCAAGGGAGGGGCGAAAGCAAAATTCTTTTGTTCTGAATCTCAACAGAAGGCATTCATGGAGTTGAAGGATCGCCTCTGCACGGCACCAGTGCTCGCGTTACCAGATTTACAACAACCATTTGAGGTCGAGACAGATGCCTCTGACTATGCTATTGGGGCAGTCCTTACTCAACATGGACATCTAGTGGCATATCACAGTGAAACACTTTCAGACACAGTCCGGAAGTACCCCACTTATGATAAAGAGATGTATTCCATTGTACAGGCCTGCCGACATTGGAAGCATTACATTTTGGGGAAGGAAACGGTCATCCACACAGACCACTGACCCCTGCAGTTCATACAGACCCAAGGGAAATTGCAGAATGATCGCCATCAGAAGTGGTCTACGTACCTGCAACAGTTCCACTTGAATATCAAGTATAAGAAGGGCAACACCAATAGTGTTGCCGATTGCCTCAGTCGACCACCGATCATGGCGTTAACCACCGTGCTCAACTCTTGTGGGCACAAGACTTCTGATTGGCCACTTCTCTACAAAAGCGACCCAGAATTCGGCCACACATACCAGACACTCTTGGAGGGTCGGCATGTTCCAAATTTTCACCTCCAGGATGCCCTATTATGCCACCTCGGTCACCTTTGTCTTCCTTCAAGCGAGTGTGCCAAGATGATTTGGGAAGCCCACTACAGTCGGGCTGCTGGGCATTTCAGGGTCGAGAAAACAGTGGCAGTTCTGCAAAATTATTTCTATTGGCCGAATCTTCGACACGATGTTGGGAAGTACATCAGATCATGTACTGCCTGTGCCATTGCCAAACCGACCACTAAGAAGCACGGCCTCTATACCCCGTTGCCTACCCCTAGTCGACCTTGGGAATCCATCTCCATGGATTACATGTCAGGCCTTCCTTCCATTAAGCATGGAAATGACTGTGTTTTTGTGGTCGTCGATAGGTTCTCGAAGATGGCCATTATGGTGGCCTGCAAGAAGAATATCACAGCAGAAGCCACTGCTAAACTCTTCTTTGAACGAGTGTGGGTGCACTTTGGGATCCCACAGTCTATCATCTCAGATCGGGACAGTCGGTTTCTCAGCACATTTTGGTCCAGTCTCTGGTCAATGATGGACACCAAACTCACGAAGTCCACAGCCTTCCATGCTCAAACTGATGGCCAGACAGAGGTTGTCAATAGGATGATTGTGCACATTCTGCGCATGTATAACTCAAAGCATCCACGCACATGGGACGAGAGCCTCCCCTATGTTCAGCACAGCTACAACCAAGCTCTTCACAGCTCCACTGGCCATAGCCCTTTTCAGGTGGGTTTGGGATTCCAGCCACTATGCCCCATTGATGTGGCCATGCCACTTGCAGATACTCACATAAATTCAACTCATGTCCAGTCCGAAACAGATAAGGCCACCAGCTTCATTGAGCGCATCCAACACATTCACCAGCAGGTCCATGACATTCTTGATAAATCAAATGCCAAGTACAAGCAGCGACATGATCAACATCGGGTGCCACACAAGTTTCAGGTGGGCGACAAAGTCTGGTTGCATTTTCAAAAGGAACGCCTTACTGGAGCCTATCGGAAATTGAGACCACTCCGATATGGTCCTTACACCATTACTAAGGCTATGGGAGACAATGCATTTGAACTCAGCATTCCCCCATTCCTTGGCCTGCACCCAGTGTTCAATGTGGACTGCCTGCGGCCATACTTTCCACCATTGCTAGACACATCCGACATTGCAGAACAGCTCAAACCCACAGAATTAAATCCAGATTGCATGGAACAAGCTGCAACTGATCGGATCATGGACACACAGATCAAGAACACTTGCCAACAGAATATCCAACTGTATCGAGTTGTCAAAGCAGGCCAACTCCTTGAGCAGGGCAAATGGCTCACCAGGGAACAAGTTCAGCAAAAGTTTCCTCATCTCATGGAGGAGCTCAACAGAATGGGGACCATTGCTTCCTAAGGGGGGAGAAATGATCCAGGTGGATATTGGTGGCCACCTGCCAAGTCCACCTGGACCCCCACCATTGTTCTTCTCAGCATTTTCAGTTTCCTTAATTGTAGCACAACTTACTATTTTTAGCAGTTTTTCGGGTCCTGAACTTCCGGAGCCGTTTTGAGGCCCTAAACGACGTTTTTTGGGGAATCCGAGAGCAACGTGGGTCCATGGAATGGACCCAACAATGATAGTGCTCGGATATATCTTTCTAATGAGCTATTGTATGTGTCAAACGGAGATCGTATGCCAAAGTTACGACCCCGGGAAGTTGATGTACCAACTTACCCCAAACGGGGCCCATAGTTTGGCATTTCATCTTCTAGGGTTAGGTTTTGGAATGTTAAGGGTTTTTTTTCCACTGTTTCTCAACAATAAATAGGCCTTCGAGCCTCATTGTAAGACAGTTCAGAGGCATGTAGCCATCACATCTCTTCTCAGAGATAAGCTACCATCGCCCTAGCTGGTTTATTTCCATTTCTGGTTGTAAGCATATTTCAGTATTTTCCATTAATGAAATGAAGTATTATTTCCGCTGCATCTTTGTGTATATGGTTATCTCTGTAATTTGTTGCGTTCCTGTTTAAATCCGGATCAACAAGGGTTTAGTACATGATATTAAGGAGGGTTTTATGATCCTAGTGCTAGAAGATGGAGATCCCAATGGCTATCCATTCTGGGTTGCTAAGGTTATAAAGGTCTTTACAGAAAATGAAGATGTTGAAGGTGTTGAAGTACATTGGTATGTCACAAATACACAACCATTAAATGGTGTGTATAAGCTAGAGTTGGTAGCTAATAAAAAAATTTATGGAAAGAGAAAATGAAAGGGTACAAATATAAATCGACGCCGCATAGACCTCTTACAATTGGAGGATGTTGACATACCTGTTTGTGACTTCAATTTAACAAAGAGGGGAACTCTTCGCTTCAAGATGATAGAGGTTATGAAAAGGTTGTTACGAGAAGGAACAATGTTGAGATGGGAGTCTGCTGAAGCCAGTCGTAGATCCAGAAGAATTTTGAAACCTAAAATGGTGGGCATGCATGTGGACTCAAATGGGGCACTAGTTGATGAAAGAGGAGAATATGGAACATATTCGTCTACATCTAGTCATTCATCTGAAGATGTGAATTTTGATGGTGTGCAAGAAAATATGAGTGATTTTGAATAATTATGTAAGATAGTTTATATAACTGATGTTTGCATCGTATCTTGAAATAAAAATTTTGATTTCCATATCGTCTTAAATCAGAAGTTATGAGTCAATTTTATGTTGTTATATTATATGTTTTAATTATGATTATTTTTATTGTTTAGAATATCTACAATGAAACAATAAATTAGAGATATAATGTATGTTTCATTCAATTTACAAATAATGACATTTTGATTAATTTAGCCATGTAATTTGTTCATAATGTCATGGTTTCTTAATTTTATGGTTGAAAATTTTCCAATTTTTTATCTTTAATGTTATGGTTGAAAACAATTAGAATTTTAGCGATCTTTAGTGTGATGTTATTATATGTTTAACAATATGGATGAAAACTAATAGAATTTTAATGTGTTTCGGATCCCATTATTTTATCTTTATCGTCATTACTAAAACATTTTGAAATTATAGTTAGGAAAGAAAAATGTTATTCTACCAAAAATATTAGTGTGTTTTTTTCCTCAAAAACATATTTTTTTGCACATAAAAATTTGCTTTTATTGGATTTTTTTAAAACTATTGAAAATTGACCCTAAAACAAAACCATTGTTCTAGTATCAACACTTTCCGTTTTCATGGTGTTTTTTGAACAATTTTTGCACGGAAAATTCATTTTCACGGCCATTTTTAAAACATGTTCAAAATTGACCCTAAAAAAAAAACATTGTTCTAGTATACACACTTTTCGTTTTTATCACTTTTTTATGTCTTTTTAGGGCTTTTTGGCCAAAGTTCCCATATCAAAGTTTACATTGTTGTAAATGAAGCAAGTTGATAAGATACATGAAGCACCATGTAAGAAAACAAAGTTATCAAAGAAATGATCAAAGAAAAAGAAAGGCAAGAATGTTGTTCAAGAAAAAAGTGAAATTGAAGTCCTACAAGAACAGTTAAGGAAGGCCAAACAAGAAGTGATCAAGACCAAGATAGAGTTTGATGAATACCAAAATGAATTGTTAAAGAAAATATATTTTTATGATGAAATTGCAGACAAGTCTAAGAAGATGATAAGAAGGAATTTTCCTTTACATAGAATGTTGGAACATATGTATAAAGAAATAGTTGGTTATAGGCAGATCAAAAAAGCTTACAAGGACAAATTACAGCACTAGAAAGTCAAATTGAAATGATCCAGGCTGAACTCAGGAAGAGAAACCTCAAGATTGTTGTTGCAGTAAGTGTTGCTGCATGATATGGAAAACTCTTCAATTTTGTCTTATCTATACCTAATTCAGTCAACTCAATCATATGTATAGTGAACATGATATTATGAGTCATAAGGATGCATTCAAATCATGGAAACTTGAAAAAAATCAAAATTTTGGAACTTTCGTATCAACTACCCATATTGAAGCAATTTGCTAAGAAACTATTGTAGCTTTCCATGTGGGTTAAGGCTGGTCTAAAGTTCAACAAAGGTCATTATAAAGGCTTATGTTTTGCTTATAAGCATCAAAAAAGACTCAGAACCAACAGAGGGAGAAAAAAGGTAGCATAAGTGTGTTTTTTAAAGTTGCTACCAAATTTTTCTACGAATCTGATGAAAACATTGGTTTTGCTACAAAAACATAAAAGATTCTTCTTTTGCGCCTTTTCAATATTTTTGATATCGGACATCCCAGCTCCAGGTGGATTTCAGATGATAAAGGATGTCCACATCATCATGATAAACTCATATTTTTTAGCCTTCCAAGTCAGCAAATAGCCACATCTACAAATTAGTCAGCTCATAAAGACAAACAAGAAAAAGGGAAATTAAATAGATGTCTATCAACAGTTTGAAGATGTAATGACACTCCAAAAAATCTAGCATGCATTTGGTTTCGGTTATCTACATCAACAAAAAGAGGTTATGGTTTTAAAGCTAGTAGCGTCCTAGTTGAGTTCCAATTGTTGTAAAACAGGAAATCTCTATGAGGACTCTATTGGTTAAAAGAAAAGTAGGAAGAGGCCGCTAGAATAGTGGATCGAATTTGGCCTAGGTGGCAAGATATGTAAAGTATATTTTCTCTATAAATAAGTAGGTCTTTGACTTTGAGAGGTGTTTATCCTTCATTGGTGGCCTTTCTATTATGTTTTCAAAGTAGATTTTTTACAACAGTGAGCTCAATTTGAGTCTCACTCAACAGATATGAATCAGTAGGACTAGAGTACACAGAGTCTCCTTAGTGAAACTTGACCTCTACTAGTCACAGTAGTATGAGCCCAATCTGAGACTCATACATGATAGGCCTATGCCGAGGAGTTCGCTTGAACCTCTCAAGCCTTCTCTAGAGAGCACAGACTCTCTGACTCTCTCTAGCTCTATCTCGATGTTGCCTTTGCTCTGTAGGTAAGTTTGACTTACTTTCTCTATTCTAAGCTCTTAGCTATCTTACTTGCTTTTCTCATTGCTTTCTAGCTGCTTGCTTTGTCTCTGTCAATTTGTGGCTTTAAAGCCAATCTGCTTTCTGACTCTTCATTTCTACTTCTTGACATTTTGGTTCTCCTACCTATGTCCATTTGAATTCCCCTGTTCTCCATCATCATCACTATGTAATGCTTCACAGGGAGGTGGCCACCTGTTTCATAATGAACTGAGTGTTAGTTCTCTCGGAAATGTTTGAACGTTTGTTATTTCCATTTAACTCCCTGATTCCCATGAACATGAATCTCCTGCCAACTCATCGTTCATGTCGGACTTCAAACTTTATATAAATCGGCCTGTTTACCCCATTGAATCTAGTCATCCATCAGATCGTAGGTCCAAAGTTGGTCTGGAGCCTCCAGATCCTACGGTCTCCATCAATATCGGGCGGGTAAGTTGCATGATGTTTACTCGTCCGATGTGAGCAGTTTTCTCTCTCTTCCACCAGATGCGTGGCACCTAGTGTGTGGCATCGGGCAGGACTCGGTTGAAACCGCTTACCGCTCGAACCATTTCGATATCCTGTTGGTTTTCGTGTGGGACTCGCCTTTGATGGAATCGGCAAATTCCATACGGTCATTGACTTTTCAGTTCCGTTTTCTTGGGGCTTTTCCTTCACTAAGGGGTTTGCCCAGTGATATGTGATTAGCGCCTTGAATCAGAAACTTCCTCTGTTTCTCCAAAAGACCTCCCGTTTTGTTGTTTCGTGGTAGTGTGCGTTACCATGGGCCAATGGTCTGCGTGCTTGACTGAGGGTCCTCGTTTCTCCATGCTGCTCACAAAATACAATTGTTCCAAGGGTATTCCTGATAAGCTCGACCTTTGTAGGTCTTTCAAACTTTGGCATGAATTTAACAGAATTATGAAAACTTAGAGAGTGTTTTAATAAGTAAGATAGTAAACCGATGAAGGTTCCTATTCCTGTAGGTGTAAAGTTATCTGTTGAACAGTGTCCCAAGACACAAGAAGAGGAAGAGGACATGTCCCGTGTTCCATATGCAAGTGCAACAGGTAGCCTGATGTATACAATGGTCTGTACTAGACCAGAAATTGCACATGTAGTGGAGTATTGAGCAGGTTTATGTCAAAAGCAGGGAAGGAGCACTCGACATCAGTGAAGCGGGTTTTCAGGTATTTCCGTGGCACTAGTGATTATGGTTTGTGCTACCAAGGAAGCCCAGGATTGGACAAAGTTTTGGATATCTGTGGCTTTGTTGATGCAAACTGGGTTGGAGAACTAGATCAGACAAGATCTACAAGTGGGTATGTGTTTAACCTATTTGGAGGTGCAGTCAGTTGGATGAGTAAGAAACAATCTATAGTGGCACTATCAACTATAGAGGCAGAATACATGGCAGCCACTCATGCAAGCAAGGAAGCAGTTTGGTTGTAGAGATTGTGTTCAAGTATGGGGTTAGTATAGGGAGTTATAATGATAGACTGTGACAACCAAAGTGCAATTTTCTTGGCAAAGAACCTTACTTACCATTCAAATACAAAGCACATTGATGTTCAGTATCACTTTGTGAGGGATATGATAAAAGAAAAAAAGGTGTTGCTGGTAAAGGTGGACACTTTGAAGAATACTACAGATGCATTGACAAAATCTGTGAGCTCTGAGAAGTTCTCCTGTAGAGAAAAAATGGGTATTGTAGGGCTGGATAAATGACTAACCTCTCTTGTGGCCCCTTGTGGAAAGAAAACAACAAGTGGGAGAATGTTGGGTTGTGTTATTCTTTCCATGACTAACTAGCGTAGTGAACCACGGGGTTAGATGGGGGCTGAAGCCCCCCCTTCGTTGCGTCAATTTCACAGTGGGGGTGGCAGCCCCCCTTGTTCAGGAGGTTTGAGGGGGGCAAATATCCCCCCTCTACGGGGTCCAGGGCAGCACCTCACTAATATTTTTTTAGACCCTATATTAGGTTCGACAGACCTACCTATGGTTTTGTGCATGATTTTCGCACATGGTTTTGGACGCGATGGTTTTCGTTCCATGGTATTGGATGCTTTGACATGTATAAATAAGTACTGTAACATTGAAAGAAACATAATGAAAAATCAAGCTAGTAGTCCTAGTTTTGGGATCTAAGAGAAAATCTCTATGTGTATGTGTTTTATGTGTTTGCTCTTGCATTGTTAATTTTCTTTGTTTTAGAATTCGTATGCAGGTAATTTTTGTACGGGGTTAAAACCTACATAAACCTCCTCCAGGAGCTGCCCAATTACACTATGTTGAGGCCTTTGATTATGAGTTTTTGATCCTATTAAGAGAGAGAGAGAGAGAGAGAGAGAGTTTACTACCTTAGCTAACATACAAAATGATGCTGTGAAAGTGGAAATTAATATGGTTTCATTAAATATATCTAAAGTTGGTAAAGGATAGGTAAACGAGGAAGAAAATCCTTCTACATATTTTGATGTTAAATTTGATACCATGATGAAAACAATGGAAAGGCTCATGGATAGACTGGCCCTTGGAAATAATCCTCCTGTTGCATAACCCGAGACACAAGTTAGAAATGCAAACTTGATAAGGGTTCAAATCCAACAAAGTAAAAGAGAACAGAGAACTCATCCTAGCCATCAAGTTAGGCCTCCTTTCCATTGGAACCTAGTAGATGAAGAGGAAATGTAACTTGAAGTCTGAGAAGATACTATTAATTTTTTGGATGAAGATGAAAAAGGAATTTTTTTAACAAAATAAGAACATGATGAGTCTTATAATGACTTGGGTGGTGATGAATCTGAAACACGATCAAAATACTTAGAAGGCTATCAACTTTCTATTCTAGAGATGCCAAATTATTATAATATGAAAAACTGAAATGTTCCTATAGTTTCAAATAAAAATCAACCTAAGAAAGATGCTCCAAAGATTGCAAAACAAGGGAAAGAAACACCTGCAAAGGAATTTGAAAAGACACAACGAGTTTTTAACTTAGAGAATGAAATCTCAAACATAAATATTATTGTCCTCTTTGGAGAAATAATAAGGGTTATAGAATATAGAAAGCAAATTTTTAAAATTCTTAACACTAAAGCTGGATCATATGATATTTCAAATTTGCAAGAAGATCATCCTACTGTGTTCCTGATGCGAAGAGAAGAATATGAGAGAAATGAGGAAGTACCACCTTTCTATGTGAGTTTAAACATCCGTGACATGAAATTACATACTTATATGTTACATTCAGGGGCATCACACAATATAATGCCTAAGGTCATCATGGAAAAATTGGGTTTAGTCATAACCAGGCCATATAAAGACTTATTTTCATTTGATTCAAAAAGGGTGCAATGTATAGATCTAATCAAAGATGTGGCTGTTGCTTTAAGTCAAATTACTGCTAAGACTATACTGATGGATATTATTGTGGCTGATATTCCACCAAAGTTTGGCATGTGGTTATCTAGATCATGGGCTGCCAAAGTCAAAGGAGCCATTCAAATGGATATGTCCTATGCTACTATCCCAGTTCTTCATGAACAAAGGAGATTATATAGAGATTCTAGGATGGCATATATGGTCAATAGCAAGAAGGAACCTCAAAACTTTCTAGTATATGCAATGGAGACTGAATTGGGCTCATCTATACTCTTCAATGAATTCACCAACAACACAAAAAATCAACATGCAGAAAAGGAGAAACAAGTTGGAGAAATTGATAGGAAAGGTTGGTGGCAGATGAAATTTGATGGTGCTACAGGAAGAGATGGATCTGGTGCAGGCATATGGATAATTAGCCTGAGAGATGAAAGTAAGTTTGTCTCTTATAAACTCAATTTCGGTTGCACAAATAATATGGTAGAGTATGAAGCATTAGTTTTGGGTTTGGAAGTCTTGAAGAATTTAGATGCTAAGAAAATCTCTGTTTTGGTGATTCTGAATTGGTCATCAAACAAGTTAACAACACCTATCAAACCAAGGATTTTAGAATGAGGGCATACAAAAATATGATTCTTGAATTACTGGAAAATTTTGGAGTATAATTTCACCATCAAGCCTAGAGAATAGAACAATGTTGTAAATTTTTTGGTTGTTTTATAATGTCTATTTACATTTCCAATTCATTCCAACATTAAATATGAAGTTGAAATTAGTCATAGACCTTCTATACCTGATAAAATAATAAACTGGAAAGTGTTTGATAATGATCAGCAAGTCAAAAATTTCCTAGAATTGAAAGAAGAATTTGAATCTATTCAAGTTGACTAGCAAAACATCTTTGTTGAAACAAAAGCCAATATTGAAGTTGTCCAACTCAAAAAAAAAATTCTCCAAAGGGATTTATTCCTCTTGAGAAGTTATCTGGCTAGAATGATGTGGCCAAAAACCTTAAGGTACAATTTGATGATGAGGAGGTTCAAACTTATAACCTTGGTACTACAAAAAATTCAAAAAATGTCAAGTTATCCAAATTTATTTCTCTTGAGGGAAAAAAAAATGTCTAGATTTGATGAAGTAATACATAGATGTTTTTGCATGGAGTTATATTGATTTAAAAAACTATGATCCAAATGTTATTCAACATACAATAGCAATAAAATAAAATGAAAAACCTTTCAAGAAAAAACTAAGAAGGATAAATCCATTGCTTTTTCCATTGATTGAAAAGGAGATCAAAAAGTTGTTTGAAGCAAAGATCATAGTGCCATTGAGGTTTTCCAAGTGGCTGGATAACCTGGTGCCTATGAGAAAGAAGAATGGGGAAATTAGGATATGCATTGATTTTAGGAACTTGAATAAATCCTCATTAAAATATAATTAACCTCTTCCCAAAATGGATCATATATTGCAGAGCATTGTAGGATCTCAAAGGATTTCAATGTTGGATGGTTTCTCAGGTTATAATAAGATATGTGTACATCATGATGACCAAGAGAAAACAACTTTTACCACACCCTTGGGAACCTTTATGTATGCAAAAATGCAGGGGCGACTTTTCAGAGAGGTATGGACATTGAATTTGAAGACGAGATAAACAGGTTTGTAGTGGTATATTTGGATGATATCACTATGTTTTCTAAAAAATAAGAAGAACATCTCGCGCACTTGGAGAGATTCTTTCAAAAATGCAGAAAATTCGGTATTTCTTTAAATCCTAATAAGAGTATTTTTTCTTTGACAAAGGGAAAGTTGTTGGTCATATTATATCAAAGGAGAGAACTAAAATTGATCCAAGTATGGCTTCTACTATCCAAAATATTGGTTTTCCCAGAAATAGAAAAGAAATTCAATCTTTTTTAGGCAAAGTGAATTTTGTGAGAAGACTTATTCCTAACTTTCCAGAAATTGTGAAACACATCACAAAGATGCTTAGGAAAGACTGTGATATTAAATGGACAACAGAGGATAAATATTCATTTGAAGAAATAAAAAGGGCTCTTACTCAAGCTCCAGTCCTCATAAATCTTGATTTTTCAAAGCATTTTCTGGTTTTCACTTTTGCTTCAGAACACACAATTGCTATAGTATTGTTGTAGAAAGGACAACAAGGTAATGAACAACCTATTTCATTTTTTTGCAGAACACTTGGGAACTATGAATTGAAATATAACATCATGGAGAAGAAAGCTTATTCTTTGGTGAAAGCTCTTAAACATTCCAGGGTGTATGTTATTCATTCACACATTGTTTCTTATGTACCTAATGTTGTAGTGAAGAACATGCTAACTCAAGTTGATCCAGATGGTAAAAGGAGTAAATGGGTTGCTACTCTACTGGAGTATGATTTGGAAATTGGGCCTTCAAAATTGGTAAAAGGACAAGGATTGGAAAAGTTGATGACTCAATCAAATTTTGACTCTCTAAATATCAAGTTTGTAGTAGAAAATTTGGATACAATTGAAGATGAAGAGTTGATCCCTATTGAAGAAAAGTTTACAATGTCATATTGGTATAAAGATGTTATTTTTGTATTGCAAAATAATAGAGCTCCTCCTAAACTAACAAAGTAAAAATCCATATTTTTCAAGTTGAAGTCAGTGAGATATTGCATTTTGAATAAATGTTTATTGGAAATATTTAGGTGGAATACTTCTTAACTGTTTATTGGAAGATGAGGCTGAAAAAGTGATTGAAGAGTTTCATAAAGGTGATTGTGGAGGACATCATTACTGGAGAGATATAGTGAATAAAATTCTTAGAGAAAGAGTTTACTGGCCTTCAATGTTCATAGATGTATACAAAAAGTTTTCTACTTGTCATGAATGTCAAATATTTGAAGGAAAAAGGAAGTTACTCTAATTCCCTTTGAAACCTATTTTTGTGGAATCCCCTTTCCAATAGTGGGGGTTATATTTTGTTGGAAAAATACATCCTACATCTTCAAGCCAACATCGGTGGATCCTAACTTCCATTGATTATTTCACAAAGTGGATTGAAGCAATTCCCACAAGGCAAGCTACAGATGCAGTCATCACTGGCAATGCTCATCACTAACAATGCTTAGGCTTTCAAATAAAAAAGGCTGGTAAGTTTCTGTAACCAGTATAATATCACTCTTGGTCATTCTAAAACTTATTAACCGAAAGGTAATGGCTTAGTTGAATCATCAAATAAAAACCTAGTTAGAATCATAAAAAAAATCGTAGGAAAATAAAAGATCATGGCATTTAAAGATTAAATTTGCTCTATGGGCTAATATAATTTGTACTAAAATGTATATAGGAGTTTCTCCTCATGAGCTAGTTTATGGAACTGCAGTTGTTTTTCCTAGTTATCTTGGAGTTCCAGTCATGAAATTGTTGTAGGGACTAGAAGAAGAACCAAATGCTATCTAAAAGAGGATCAACCAACTAATTGCTCTGCAGGAAAAAAAGAGAAGAAGTTTACAACAATCATCAACAATCTCAAAACATAATTTAAACGACCTTTGACAAAAATACCAAAGAACAAAATTTCAGTCCTCAAGATGTAGTTTTGAAGCGAGAGGCTAATATTGGAGATAAAGGGAAACATGGCAAGTTTGAGAATCTCTGGAAGGGGCCATATAAGAATTCATCCTATCAAGGAAATAATACATTTATATTGCAATATATGGATGGTCAACCATATGCAAGAGGACCTATCAATGGAAGATTTCTCAAACATTAGATCTCTTGATCTAGTTGGAAGAAACACCATTGTATATACTCCATTTTTACTTTCTCATTTGCAGGTGTGGATGATATATTTGACAAGTTTGAGCCCGAAGTGAAGGCCATAAAAACTTGGAGATTATGTCATAAATTTTCAGTTTTCAATAAGGAAATTGGTCTACTGGTTCTTTGCTACACCACTAGGACACAACATCCCTATTAGAACCATTGCTATCTATGATAACCCTAAATATTTTTTTTTAGTTTGATTGGTCATTATATATAGGGTTTTTATGTCTAGGATCATGTTACACCTATTATAGGGTCCATTCAATGTTTAATAAGGTCATCATAACAATAAAAGGTCACAATTCCATCCATTTTGAGGTCATTATTTCATATTATATTGGTTTGGCACTTTTACAAACTTTCGCAACAAATGCAGTTATGCAAACCCATAATTTGCTATGAAAGCCCCTTATAGTTCTGTAGCAAAATAGTCCACTATGACACTTGTCTCACTACGAGAATTTGTTGTTGTACAATGGTTTTATTTTAGATGATTGTTGGTAATGCCAAATGTACTGAGTCATTATACATCTTGATTCATGTTTCCTCCAATCCTTTTCATTCACCTTTACCTCTCCTTTTTCCCTCTATACCATCTTCTCTAATAAAAAACGTTCACAAGTGTTGTCATGGAATAGGGTTTGCACTGTCAAAACAAGCTGAATCGTGGTCTAAGTGAGGTCTAGGTGTTCTAAGTTTGGTTTGCAGGTGAAGAGGAAGCATCTCACAAGCAGCTCACGATGTGTTAGCAATCATAGCCATTAGAAAATACTACAAAGGATGGACTGTAGTACGTTATGATCCCACAAACATGAAACTACTTGAAGAAGACCCATCTTTTATACAGTAATTTTCTACCATGGGATGTCTTTTATTTTGTAAAAAATTGCATGGTTTTCATGCCCAAATCACTAAGGACTTCGCCCTTAGTTTCACATGGATTTGCACGAAGGTGGGCATCCTAAGTTTGAATGTTTCTCCAGAGACCATTGCTCATGTTCCTGAAATCTCAAGGTCAGGTGAAACATGGTTTAAAGTTCAAAAGTTCCAGCTACAGAATTGTAATGAATTCTTGAAGGAAGAACATTAAGGGATTGATATGACAATGAGAATCCCCAGAACTTGCCTTAAAGAAAATTATTCCAAGTTGTTGATGGTTATTCAAAAGTATTTTACATGTGAAGAAAGGTTCCATATGGTCTACCAATACCAATTCAAGTTGCTACTTCACTTCACAGGTAAATAATTTTTAGATATCCCTTTCTATCTCTTCAGAAGTTTAGGAAAGATGGTTGACAAGTTTCAAGCTAAACCATATGCAAATAGTACCTCTTTTTTTCATGATGTTCTTATCAAACTATTATTAGTTAAATATATTGAATAGGGGTTGGCTTACCTTTTTTTTCTAAGTGGATATGAACTAGATGTTGCTACTCCCTCTAGAAAAACTTCGAAATCCAAATCTACAAACCCTGGAGCAGAGCAGCAACCTAGAGCATAGCAACAACCTAGAGTAGAACAACAGTCAATGACAGAGCAACCTATAATTGAAGCTTCTACAAGTACTATGTTATGAAACCAGCTCAAGAAAAGATAGAAAAGATAGATCAACGCCTTAGAATTCAGCCTCTTCGAGGGGGCAACCTCCTTTACATTACATAAATGAACAATTCTTGGATGATACAAATTAAAATACCTCCTTTCTATATATAGGAGTCTAAGGGGTCATAACATAATTAGAACCGACATAACAATAATAATGTAAGGGCACAATAATAACAATAGTGGGCTTCTATGGGGCATAATAGTAACAATATGGGCACTACATGGGTACATCAATATAATAAGTGGGTTATACTAATAACAATAAGGGGTTACACTAGTAGTATAGGGGCCTAACATGCCCCTCTCCATCAAAAAGCGTTGTCCTCAACGCTTGAGTAGTTCTTGATGCTTCTGTATAAAATTCTTGTCCTCCCATGTGGAATCTTCAGCATGTAAGTTCTTCCACTTGATGAGATACTCTGAAATTGATCGATTTAGTAGCTGTCAGGTTCTTGTTTCTGTGACTGCTCCAGGTTCCAATATGATTTTTCCTTCCTCTTTAATCGCTAGCAATATTGTTTGAATTGGGATCTTTTGCAACTTTTGAATAAGTGGCCATACTTCTTCTTCCTTCTTCCATTCATCCCTTTCTTCGTTTATCCACTCTGTTTGGATAATAGAAATAGCACAATACAATGCTTCCACATCCTCAACCTTGAAGAGTGTTCCCATTCGGTAAGGTCGCCATTTTTTAAGTGCGTGTAGTATTTCCAACATTTCCTTCTCATAAATAGCTTGCTTGAGATGTAGCAATAAAAATACCCAATCACCTACATCAAAACATTTATTACTACGATGTTGATCTACCTGTTGTTTCATTTGATTTTTCACCGAAGTGGCGTTATCCTTTAAAAGTTGTAGAGCTTGTTGTTGATGCTCGATGTGATCTTTCACTGCCTGAACCTTTTCTTATTAATATGTCCTTTATATCTTTAGAGTTTGAGGAGTGGTAATTTCTTCCAATCCTTTACAATATATGGTCGGATTCATTTCTTGACGCTCGATGTGATATTTCACTTCTTGAACATTTTTCTTCTTGATATGTCCTTCTATCTTGATAGTTTGAGGAGTGGTAATTCTGACCAATGAATTACAAGGTATGGTTGGATTCATTTCTTCTTTCTTAATGTGATCTTTCACTTTTTGGACCTTTTTCTTCTTGATATGTCCTTCTATCTTGAGAGTTTGGGGAGTGGTCATTCTTGCCAATAGTTTACAAGATATGGTTTGATTCATTTTTTCTTTCTCTGGGGTGGGGTCCTGGCATATATCTTCTTCTTTTGATGTTTCTTGATCCTTTTCTTCCTCCTCTTCATATTCTATGTAAAATAATTTCTTCTCAGCACACTTATGACCTTTAGTGCATTTGCTATCACAATTGTAACAAAGCCCTTTTTCTCTTTTTTCTTCCAATTGTTGTGGTGTAACCCTTGTAGGTTGTGGAAGGCTAGGAGAAACAACACTTCCATCTTTATAGTTATGAGGGGTAGACTTCCTTGTTGCCATAATTTTACTTTCCAATATGTCACAAAGCTCTTTTACTCTTTCCAATTGTTGTGGTGTTGCTCCAAAAAAGGTGTTGCTCTTTGTATCCTCATAATGTGCTATCATTTCCTCCGTGAGAATTGACCACGTAACAAGTTGTTTACGAGAACAAAGCCCTTTATACCATAAAAATTGATCCGGTTCTAAATATTGAGATGCAATACATACCTTTTGTAACAGTGGTACACCATGTAGATCAAAATATTGCTCCATCTGAAGTATCCAATTTACCGGATCCTTGCCATCAAACTTCCTCATCTTGCTTTTTCTTGATTTTAGGAGCTCGATCTTGAAATGACTGTAACTCTGTACTTTTAGATCTTTAAGTTCTGAAATTTCTACCTGTCATAGCCCTCTGTGTCCTCTTTTCAATGCCACCAGTCTGATCCAAATTGGATTCTCCAAGAAAATGTTATGCACAATCTCCCAAGATGACCTGATTATAGACCTTTCCAGAATTTCGAACTTGTATGGAGTGCCACAAGTCACTATTTCGACCTTCGGATCTGCAAAATGCATAAAATAAACTACAATCTGTCCTCTTTCTGTACATTCTTACAAAATTTCAATCCGATCCTCAGAGAGAAAGTTATGACAATTTTCCCCAGGTCACCTGTTTTGAATGTAATTCAGGAGTCTGCAAAAAGACCAACTTCTTCAGATCATATCTCTGAAATATTGCGCGAAAATCTTTGAAATTCGGACCCAAGGTTCAGCGTGATTTCTTCTCAAATGGATTTTTTTTGTGACTCCTAAAACGTCACAGAAAAAAAGTTATAGCGAAAATTCCACGATGACCTGTTTGGAGCAGCGAAACCCTAGAATCCAAAGCTCTGATACCAAATGTTATGAAACCAGCTCAAGAAAAGATAGAAAAGATAGATCAACGCCTTAGAATTCAGCATCTTCGAGGGGGCAACCTCCTTTACATTACATAAATGAATAATTCTTGGATGATACAAATGAAAATACCTCCTTTCTATATATAGGAGTCTAAGGGGTCATAACATAATTAGAACCGACATAACAATAATAATGTAAGGGCACAATAATAACAATAGTGGCCTTCTATGGGGCATAATAGTAACAATATGGGCACTACATGGGTACATCAATATAATAAGTGGGTTATACTAATAACAATAAGGGGTTACACTAGTAGTATAGGGGCCTAACATACTAAGAGGAGAATGACTAGAAGACAGAAGAGAGAACAGGAACATAGTACAAAGAAGGGCAGATTGACTAACATTCTAGAAGCTATAGACATTGAAGAAAGCCCAGTTGAGCAGCTAGTAGATGTGACCCCAACTGAAACCAAGAAGAAGAGTAAGAGAGCAAAGAAATTTGCTTTTAGTCAAGAATAAAGATATTTCATTTTTAGGCCAGGGAAAGCTATCACAAGGTCAATACATCAAGTTGAGAAGATACCTGAAGCACCACTGAACAAAACAAAGTTGTCAAAGAAACCATAAAATCAAAATAAAGGCAAGGAGGTTGTTCAAGAAAAAATATAAATAGAAGTACACTACAAGAACAATTAAAGAAGGTTAGAAAAGAAGTGATCAAGATTAAGCTAGAGTTTGATGAATACCAAAATGAAGTGTTAAAGAAAATAGACTTTTATGATGAAATTGCAGACAAGTCGAAGAAGATGATAAAAAGAACTCTGCCTTTACACAAAATGTTGGAACATATGTATAAAAGAAATAGTTGGTTATAGGCGGATAGGAAAATCCTACAAAGACAAGTTACAACACTAGAAAGTCAAATTGAAATTATCTAGGTTGAACTTAAGAAGAGAAACCTTAATATTGTTGTTGAAGTAAGTGTTGCTCCATGATATGGAAAAATCTTCAATTTTGTCTTCTTTATACCTAATTCAGTCAACTCATGCATATGTATAGTGAACATGATATTAGGAGTCATAAGGAGGCATTAAAATCATGGAAACTAGAAAAAAATCAAAATTTTGGAACTTTCTTAGAAACTTCCCATATTGAAGCCGAGAATTTTCTACGAAATTTTTGTAGCTTTTGATGGGGGTTAAGGTTGGTCTAAACTTCAGCAAACGTCGTTCTAAAGGCATATGTTTTGCTTATAAGCATAAAAAAAGACCTCTAAACTAGTAGAGGGAGAAAAAGGTAGCATAAGAGTGTTTTTTGAAGCTGCTACCAAAGTTTGCTACGAAATTGCTGAAAACGTTGTTTTTGCTATGAAATCATAAAAAACTCTGTTTTTCTACCTTTTTGAAGATTTTTTATATCAGACATCCAAGCTCCAGGTAGATTTCAGATGATAAAGGGTATCCACGTCATCATGATAAACTCCTATTTTTCAGCCTGCCAAGTCAGCAAATAGCCACATCTACAAATTAAGCACCTCATAAAGGTAGTCAATAAAAAGGGAAATTAAGTTGATGTTTATCAATAGTTTGAAGATGTAATGACACTCCAACAAATCTAGCATGCAATTGGCTTCGGTTATCTACATCAACAAAAAGTGGTTATGGTTTTAAAGCTAGTAGAGTCCTGGTCGAGTTCCAACTGTTTTAAAATAGAAAATCCCTATGAGGACTCTGTTAGTTAGAAGAAAAGTATGAATAGGTCTCTAGAATAGTGGATTGAATTTGGCCAAGATGGAAATATATATATAAATAGATCTTTTCTCTATAAATAAGTAGGTCTTCGACTTTTAGAGGGGTTGATGAAGAATGTGAGGAACTGACCTTTTTGTAATATTTTGATCCTTTAAATAGAAAATTTGCATCTACTTTGTTTATGTACCTGAGATTCATATCATGGCTTTTATGAGTTTTTATCATGTTGTTTCAAGTTTTACATAGTATCTTGATTACTTGGAAATCTTGTCAAACTGCTCCAATTTTCTTCATTTATTATGTATGACTGTAGATGCTCATTTGTGTCAGTTTAAAAGCTATATATGCCTCAACTCCCATTAAACATTGTTGTTGACCATAATTTGTTTTGATTTGACTCCATACCCGATGGTAGCAGTCATCATATTTTTATTCACCTACAATATCACAAAAAGAGATCAGAGTTAGTCATCTCACTATTTCAATTGTTTCAATAAGGTTTAGTAAACATTTGAGAGCTCCCTCTCAGATTGGAAGGACTAACTTCCACTTCAAGTGGTCTGAAATAGTTACACTAGGTTAAAGGTTGAAACAACCCAATTCTTTCTTTCCTAGTGATAACAAGTTCCTTCCCTTTCTTGGGCATAATTGATTCCATTTTTTTTCCTCATAGTTAGGATTCTAATCTCACATGATATCCTTTAATAGATTTTCAAAAATAATAATAATTATACTAATACATAAATAAATTTTCTTTTTCTTTTATTAATAAAAATAAATATTTACAATGTCATATCACATTACTTGTACCACTTAAATTTATTAGTTACATGTCCAATATGAAGTCATAAAGATAATTTACCAAGGGTATGACAGTTTCCTCTACCAATCCCCAAGCAAATTTGAATTCATGATTATTCTTAGGATGATTGATCAGCCCGTCCCCACCCCACTCTTTCTATCCTTGGGTTTCCTTTTGTAGCCCCATCAAGAAATAAAATATATTTGATGTGTTGAGATATCCATGTCTTGAATTCCTCTCCCATGCTTCTAATTTTTCAAGTATCATTGGGATTCTGATAAACTACAAGGAAGGACAATATATTGAAGGAGTTGACCCAGGCTAATTCTTGGGAGTCCAAGTTTGAATGCTCATCCTTTATTTCTTTGGCTTGAAAATTTTCCCCTATAAATCCAATTTCCTTTGCAACTACTTTGGTGCTAATTTCCCTTTCGTTTTGAAAAATGATTTTATTTTTAGCTAACCACAACTTCTAACATAGTCCTTTTGTAGAGGTTTCCCATATCTTTTTCATCTTCCTATTATTTGTAAGGGATTCCATGTAGCACTTGGACCATATCCATTCTAGGTTTGAAATATTATTGGGAGAATTAATTTGGTTCCTGAGACAATTGAAGACCAGACCTCGAGTTTCCTTGGAAAAATGGGATTCAAGGAAAATATGATCAATACTATCCTGATTATTTTGTATAAGGAACACCATGAATAACCTTGGATCCCATGCTATGAAAGGTTATCTTTAGTCAAAATTTTCTTATGATCCAGAGTCCAACATAAGGTGTTGACCTTAAGGAGGTAATCAAGATTCCATATTTTCCCCCACATCGTTGAAGAGGGTGACGCTTTCTAGGATTCAAGAGGTGGTCATACACTGTTTTTACCGAGTAGGTGGAGCATCCAAAATGACACGGTCTCCCCTCCTCAACTCGGCTTGGAGTACACCTTTATAGAAGCAATTCCATCTCTTTTCTTTCTCTAATCAGTCTTTCTAGGATACAACCCCATTTCTAGGACTCCCACGTGTCATTTTCCATCCAAGCATAAATATCCTCTATGGTGGTTTTGTTATGAGAAGAGAGCCACTCTAAAATAGGGCAGAGGGAAGGAATTTTGCACAATGGATGACCCCCTATGATGTTGTCATATCAAATACTAATTTACTTTCCATTTCTTGGGACCCAAGTTAATTTTGATTTGATCAACGACATGCATGCTTCTAAAATTCTTCAATTTGGTTTTTTACTCATAAAGAGCCCATTTATTTATTTCCTCTTTCAAACCTTTTATTTCTTTCTCCCATACATATATGGGTGAGCCTAAAATCCATTTATACCAAGAACTACTAACCAAAGCTTTAAATTCTATCTCATTTCCCATAACATGTTATATAAAAAAGGAATGGGCCCTCATTTTGGCATCCTTTTGATGGCCAACTTAATTGGGTGATGATTAGAGCCACATGATGCTAGATGGGTGGTAGGTATTGATAATTAATAGTCAAGAAAATAATTTCCTACTAGAAAATGGTCTATCCTGGTCGTTATGTGCCCTAGCCCGATTCGCTTATTTCTCAAAGTATACTTTGATTGTTTTGGTTTTACATCAAAGAGATCTAGCTTATAAATAAGATCCTCCATATTTTCTTGGAATTGATCTCTAACTAGGCTTCTTCCATTCTTCTCCCACTGGTGGATAGTGACATTAAATTCCCCCCATAATATAAGACTAGAATTCTAAAGATGGTCTTTCTTTCCTAGGAGAGATCCCCAACATTAAGCTTTAGCTTGAAAATTGTTGGGTAAGTATATATTGAAGATATTTTAGATTTTCCTAGATGGAATGTGCATGAGCTTGGCGTTGATCCAGTGCTATTATTTCTCTTCATAGAGAAGGAAAAAGAGCATTGAATACCATATAGTGCATAGGCACCTTGCTACTCCCCTAGATCATAAGGCTATAACACTGGAATTTTGCCACATCCTTTTTCATTTAAGGGGAGCTTCTCCCACCCCTATTTTAGTCTCATGGAGGAGAAAAATGTGTGGATTTTGTAATCTTAGAGGATTTCTAATCTCTTGTTCCCTTTTTCCATTACCCACTCCCCCACAATTCTAGGAGATTGTATTCATTATTTTCTTCTTATTTTGGAACCTCCACCAAGGGAGGATCCAGATAGGCCATTTTTCTTTTAATTTTTAGGTATTTTTGTATGATGGAATATTTATTACTCCTTGAGTACCCTTTTTCTTCTCCCTTTCAGCCTGTTATTGCCATTCTTCCCTATTTGAGTTTCTTCCAACTTTCCTAGTTGACTTGGTTCTCACCACCTCTCTATCTGCTTATGTTTAGGATTTGTCCTCAGTTGAGATGAAGTTTTCTTTAGGATCCATTCTTGGCTTTGGAGATTCATATCCCTCTTCATCCTCTGGCTCTTATTTCTTTGTCACTATTTAGATTGTTGGGGTGTCTTCAAGTTCAAGCATTCCTTCTATGTCCATATTTTCATCTTTCTCCTGAGGTTGATTTTCTTGTTCCTTTTCTTATGGGTGTTGAGATTCACCTTAAACATATTTGATTCCAATGATCACAAATGGATTATCAGAATGTGGATTTTGGCCCTTTTCTTCTCCTTCCATCATTGCAATATGAGAGTTCTAGTGTGGTTTATTTTTCATCTTTCTTAGGATCTTCCATTTCCGTTCTTCTTCTTGAGAAAATTTCATTCCTTCCTCCTTAGGTAATTTCATAATAAAAATCCCATATTCCTGGAAAAAATGGCATTTGAAAGGGATTTTATCATAATCTATAAGTTGAATGAAATCCTTTTTCAAGGTTAAATTCAACACAAATTCTCGCACAAACATACATTTATTCTCTTACCTCCGCTTTGTCGATGTATTTTCCTAGGAAATTTCCAAAATTTCATACGGTTCTTCATCCTAACAATGAAAATGAAGATGAGGCAAATTCAATTGAATTGGAATAACTAAAGGAACAACATTTTTAGGATTGAAATCAAAGGTCCATTTGTCTAAATAGAGACCCTAATCTCCCATGAAATAAGGATCTTTCCTGAATATGAGAACTCAATCTTCCTTTAGCTTAAAGAGGAATGTATAAAATCCTTTTCCACAAAAATGCTTTCAATATCCTTTAACAAGATATTTCCAATTTTTTCCTACCCATTGACGAAGAGTTCTTGGGGCTTGACGTATCACCATGAAATGACCCACTAAAGCTCTTTTTGTCGTACTGATAGAGGGGGCTCTATACTTTGTAGGATTAACCTAGACCTTTGGGATGTTTTCTAGTTTCTTCACAGATCTGTCTTGCTTAGATCCAATTCCTTTCAGACACGACCGAATAATATCTCTAAATGTAACAACTCCAGGGGAAGGTTAACGATTTGTGGGGGAGGTGAGGAAGGTAAGAGGCTAGAGCCTCTTGCAGAGGTGGAGGTCATAACAAAAACCCTATTAGAAGCAGGTGAGGGTGCTCAAGGGTTGTAGGTGGCAACAAGTGTAGCTCCATTATGACATGTAAACTATATAAATGTTGTGCTATTCTATTCATGTACAATAATACTGTGTGGTTTCACTTCATTTGTTGGTTAATTATTCACTGCATTATCATTTATTTAAATTTCTTGTGTAGTTTATTTTAATATCCAAAAGGTGGTATTTTCTATGGAATTGGTGTGAAACATACTCACCTTGTTCTCAACCCACACTTGGTTTACAAAGCTAAATTTTAAGTTGTGCACATAATTTACAGTGAATATAACATGTAGACTATCATTAGCTAAGCTCATATTAACAATATCGTTGATTCTTTTTGTTAAAATATAATTATGCCTTAACATAGACTTAAATGTACATTGCCTTTTTATTTACATTGTTAATTTACATCTTGTGAAGATTACATTATCATATAATAGTTGATTTTGATTAAGGAACGATCCAGGTGGCTCCAGAGACACACACAGGACAAAGAGGGCTTATGGAAGCTCAAAAATCAAAGTAATCAGAATGTTTTTAAACCAAGAGCAAAGCGTAGATCTTGTCATCCTAATTGCAATGGTGTGAACAATTCGTCAATCCAAACTCGTATGAGGGAGAACGAGCCAGTCAAAGTTTTGGTCAAAGTTGGATTGTGGGCTAGGTTTAAGTGTCCTACAATTTGACCGACCTTGTGGCATGAAACATAGCTCCCGAAAGTGGGGGAATTTGTTGGATCATTAATTTGTCTAATATCCCTTATATTAGACAAATTTGAAAAATATAACTATTGTTTAAAAATAAAAATATATATATATATATATATATATATATATATATATATATATATATAATATGGGTGGTGGACCACCAACCCCGCCACCCACCAAACGTGTCTACATATATATATAACATTTTTTTTAAATAACCAAAATAGTTCGACAGGCCATAACCCTCACTAGCCCCCCTCAACCACCACATATAAACCTTTATATATTTGGGTAGTGGGCGGGCCACCTCTGGTAGACCCGACCCATGCCCCACCATGCCCCAACCATATACACACACCAAATATCGATGCTAGTGGGAGTTGAACCCATGGTTGGCAGGAGGGCCAGCTCCGCCCATGTGGCAACCCCATATGTCACACTCAATGCACATGTACCACCCACTTAAATGCAACCAGAACGGTTACAATAACAGTGGTTGCAAACATAAAATCTGTACCATGTTTAAATTTTATACAAAAATCAAAATGACGTATATTTTTAGTGAGGTTAGGTTTCGATCCCCCAACCTCTGTGTTACTAATTTTCCCTCCTACCACAATGCCAAACAATCCTCATTCGATAATCTTCCCACCAAGAGGTGTATAAACCCTCATTTTCTTAATGTGCCCAAGCATGGAGGAGCCAAGAGAGCACACGAAAATTGAGACAATTTTTAATTAATTTTACTGTAGGTGGAACCATGAGCCCAGAGAAGAGGCAGGGGGAACCATGATTGGGTGAAATTGTTAGGAGGGTGAAAATTTTGCAGTGTTCAAATTGGAAAATTTTTATGTCGATATTACACCTCTTAGTGACATGAACCTAATGGCATAGTCAGTTACCTGATCTGAGTAACATATCTTCAAATGACCCAGAGGAGGGAATCTTTAAGGGATCTAGGGGAATCTAAAAGATTCCTTAAGCCCCAGATTTTCACTTTCTCAGAATTTGAAATTTGACAGTTGATTTTACACTATTTGATGCCACAAATCTGATGGTGCATTCAGATTTTCCATTTTCTCATTTCTTTTTTCAGCCACTTTCCAAAGTGGAGTGCAGGTGTTAGCATTCAACGTGTGAACAATCATTCCATGAGATTTGACGCAGTGAGATTGATGGTACGACAAGCTTCAGAATTTTGACATCCTTTTCTTCAGATGGCCCTAGGATGTGAGGTATATGCAGTGTCTTCAAGTACTTATTATTGCTATGAGATCCATTCTGTTGCACAGATCCCTGTTTGATGTTTGATGTGGGATCTTGTTTTCTTACTTGATTCATGATTCCTGCTTGATATGACGCCAAATCATTTGTGGGATGTACTTGTTGCCATGATTCATCATGTTTTGTTTGAGATCCCTTTATCATTATATTGATGGGATACTCATGTGTCACCATGTATGATTGCATTGAAATCCCTTTACGCCATGTTGGCGGGATGTTCATTATCATCATACATGAGTTTATGTCATACTGATAGGAGTCCTTTTTGACTGAGAGTTCCTATAGCGGAACACCTCTTGGAGCCACTCCTGCATGAGGGAATTTTCCTTGTATAACAGTGACATCACCTCTTATTACATCATCATTATTGGCAACACTTAATGCAGCTGCCTACACCATCTTGACACTGGGGCTCGGAGGCATAGTCCCTCTTGGACGAACTCCGTTATCGACATCTTGACTTTTATGTTACTGATGATTGTCACATTCTTTATTCTTTACAACATGCATTTATGTTCCTTTATTCTATTTTAATTGCAAATTCTAATCACATCACAAAAGCAAAAGGTCTTGGTTATATCCAGGAGTTGAGTCAACAGGGATCAAGTTTGGTATCAGAGTAGTCTTTGCATGGATGTGAATTGCAAGCATGAACAATGGAACGTGTTGTAACAGAGAATGAAAAAGAAATGCACGAGACCATGGTCAAAATTTCCCAAAAGATGGAAATAATGTATGAATCTCTAAAAAAAGAGATAGAGGAAAAGAAGCGATTGCAGCTTCCGTTGCGAGCCATGGAAGAGGCCTTGGAAAAATTGAAGCACAACAATCAGAATCTTCAAAAAGAGAACATTGAATTGAAGATATTCTACATGAAGAGAAAGAGGAAAAACAAAGTTTGCTATGACAGCTGCAAACTAAGGACGAGGCATTGGAAAAGCTACAACATCATCAATGTGAGGTAAAAAGTAATTCTCTGAATTCATGTATGTGTCCTGATGATGATTTTGCTATTTTGGAAAATCATACCATAGGAATTGGCTACAAACTATTGAAGAGAATGGGGTATGAAGGAAAAGGCTTGGGCATTAATGTTCAAGGCATTGTCAAACCCATCAAAGTAGAATAATTACCCCATCAGGAAGGACTTGGGTATGTCATGAAAGAAGTTGGGGAATGCACCGAGACAGCTAGCGAACCACCAAGAAAATATGATGAGAAGCCCTCATCAGTTCTTTATAAATTGACATAGGAGGTAAAAGATGTTAATTTCCTTTCGGTTTCATCTTCACATAGTATGAGTTTTGTCAGAGATGTGGAGATACCAATTATAGGGAAAAACATGAGGCTCCATACTAAGATGAGGTGCGAGGAGGAAAGAGAACTTGTTCTGAATAACCAAGGCATAACTCAACCATTGGAGGTTAAGCAGAGACCTCGATTTGAAGGCTTGGGAGACATCGAAGGAGAATGCTCGAAGGTGTCAGATTCTTTCGAGATATTGTGGAAATCGTTGAGGAAAGAGAATGGTGGGAACACATACCCATCATCCCATGGCAATGCCCATGGTAGGGAAAGAGTTGAGGCAAGCTCTCATCGCCATACTTACACCAGAGAAAACAACGAAAGGTATAACCACTCTTGACATTTGAATGTTCATTTTTATTATAATCATTTTGTTAAAGATGGACATAAATCAAAGCATCGAAAAACATGTAGCTTTTGTGGATTAGATAACCATACATTTTTTAAGTGTTGGAAAAGAATAGGAGCACACAAAAGGAGGAGGCATGAGAGACCCTCTCAACAGAAGGTAAAGAAACATGTTAAGTAGGTCTAGAGGAAGAAGATGTATTGCATTAATTGTGACAAAAACGGCCATCAAAGAGCCACATGTTGGAGGCTCCATCTAAAGCAGCGCCTTAAAGACAAAGTGTCGGTGGATGAACTAGGTGAAGCAATTGTTCGAAAAGCAAGACCACCACAGGGGGATGACCCATTCACATTGATAAGTGAAAAATGGTTTCTAGATATGTTAGCTTTTCATGGTCGTGCTTTTGTAAATCATTTGTTACATTTTAAAATATAAAAGTGATGATGTGTTTCCATCACTTGTTAAGAAACAATGATGTCTCATCTTATTTTTTGTTGCATGATAAACTGTGAAAGTGGTGTCATGTTTCCATCCCTTTTCAAAGAACAATAGTGTTTGGCCTTATTGTTGTAAATCATGTGTTGTAGTGGTGATGTGTTTTCCATCACTTGTTGAAGCAACAATGATATGCTGGCCTTGTTTCGTAGCTGTGGTATCGTTTCCATTTTGATGTAAATTTGACCATCAAGTATGTTTTATAAACTCGTGGCAAGTATGGGATGCTTGGGTCATTAGTTGGTCATGAAAGTCAAGCATGTAATTTGCAAAAAAATGTACTATAGGTTGTAGAGGTTGTAGGTGTCGGCTCATCACTTAAGGCTCCGATTGAAGAATAAGGAAGAGAGACATTTTCAGGACACTTGTAATGCAGACAAGGTACAAAGAAGTTGTAGATTATTTTTCATGATTTTGGAGAACAAAAAGCTCCTCAGTGGGGAGGATTGATCTAGGTGGCTCCAGAGACACACACAAGATAAAGAGGGCTTATGGAAGCTCGAAAATCAAAGTAATCAGAATGCTTTTGAACCAAGACCAAAGCATAGATCTTGTCGTCTTGATCGCAATGGTGTGAATAGTTTGTCAATCTGAGCTCGTATGAGGGAGAATGAGCTAGTCAAAGTTTTGGTCAAAGTTGGACTGTGGGCCAGGTTTAAGTGTCCTACAATTTGACCGACCCCAGGGCATGAAAACTACCTCTCGAAAGTGGGTGAATTTGTTGGATTGTTAATTTGTCTAATATCCCTTATATTAGACAAATTTGAAAAATACAACTATTGTTTAAAAATATAAATATATATATATATATATATATATATATATATATATATATATATATATATATATATATATATATATATATGGGTGGTGGGCCACCACCCCTACCACCCACCAAACCTATCTACATATATATAAAACAATTTAAAAAAAAAAAATCCAAAACAGGTCGACAAGCCATAATCCCCACTAGCCCCCCTCAACCACTAGATATAAACCATTATATATTTGGGAGATGGGCGGGCCACCTCCTATAGACCCAGCCCATGCCACACCATGCCCCAACCATACACATACACCAAATACTAGAGCTGGTGGGAGTTCAATCCATAGCCGACAGGAGGGCCAACCCACCCACACAGTGGTCCCTTGTGTCACACTCAATGCGCATGTGCTGCCCACTTAAATGCAACCACAACGGTTACAATAACGGTGGTTGCAAACATAAGATCCGCGTTGTGTTTAAATTTTATACAAAAATCAGAAAGATGTGTATTTTTAGTGAGGTTGGGATTTGATCCCTCAACCTCTGTGTTACTAATTTGCCCTCCTACCACAATGCCAAACGATCCTCATTGGATAATCCGCCCACCAAGAGGTATATTAACCCTCATTTTATTAATGCACCCAAGCATGGAGGGTCCAAGAGTGCACATGTAAATTGAGACAATTTTAATTAATTTTATTTCAGGTGGAACCATGAGCCTAGAGAAGAAGCAGGTGGAACAATGATTAGGCGAAATTCTCAAGAGGGTGAAATTTTTGCAGTGTCCAAATTGGACAAATTTTATGTCGATCTTACACCTCGCAACAACATGAACTTGATGGCGTATTCAGTTTCCTGATCTGAGCAGTAGATCTTCAGATGACCCGGAGGAGGGAATCTTTAAGGAATCTAGGGGAATCTAAAAGATTCCTTAAGCCCTAGATTTTCACTTTCTCAGAATTCAGAAATTGGACAGTCAATTTTACACTATTTGATGCCACAAATCTGATGGTGCATTTAGATTTTCCATTTGCTCATTTCAATTTTCGGCCACTTTCCAAAGTAGGGTGCAGGTGTTAGCGTTCAATGTGCAAGCAGTCATTCCATGAGATTCAACGCAGCGAGATTGATGGTATGGACAACTTTAGCAGTTTGACATCCTTTTCTTCAGATGGCCTCAGGATGTGAGGTATATGCAATGTGTTCATGTACTTCTTTTTGCTATGAGATGAATTGTGTTGCACAGATCCTTGTTTGATGCTTGATGTGGGATCTTGTTTTCTTACTTGTTTCATGATTCTTTCTTGATATGATGCAGAATCATTTGTGGGATGTACTTGTTGTCCTAATTTGTCATGTTTTGTTTGAGAACCCTTTGTCGTTACATTGATGGGATACTCATGTGTTGCCATGTATGATTGCATTTAAAACCCTTTATGCCATGTTGGCGGGATGTTCATTATCATCATGCATGAGTTTATCTCATACTGATATGAGTCCTTTTTTACTGAGATTTTTTGTAGCGAAACACCTCTTGGAGCCATGGGAATTTTCCTTGTATGACAACGATGTCACTTGTTATGTACATTATCACTAATGATAGCACTTAATGCAGTGGCCTACACCATCTTGACACTGAGGTCCGGAGACACAGTCCCTCCTGGACGAACTCCGTTATCAACATCTTTAGTTTTATGTTGTTGATAATTGTCATGTTCTTTCTCCTTTACAACATGCATTTATGTTCCTTTATGCTATTTTAATTGCAAATTATAATCACATCACGAAAGCAAAAGATCTTGGTTAAATCAGGGAGTTGAGTCAACTCGGATCAAGGAAGATTCCTTATTTTGCCTATAGCATATTACAAGTTCAAAAAAACTTCGAAGTTGATAAAATAAATGATTGTGTAAAATGAATTTACCCTCAAAATAATAATAAAAAAACATATCAACATTGTAAAATGTACTATAAAAAAACATTATTTAATAACATTTACATAAATGTATCTTCTAAAATTATTTATTTATTTAATATTTTATTTTAAACTTGATAAATGTTAATAAATATATCATTAATCTTCCTAAAAAAATGTTACTATAATTTTTAATGTCTTTGTTTATAATAAAAAAACACATTATCAAACCAATATAATATCAAACACACTGAACTAATAAAACTCATAAAGTTGAGCAGATCTACTATTTGTAGGTGGGTAAAGAGTAAGGTCTCGCCCGTACATGTATGAAATCTTTCTTTGGTTGGATGCATGGGCAGAGGGCTCTTGGTAGACTCCACTATGTCATCGTCTAACAACACTGCTTTTTGGCTCTGAAAGTTATGGAAATTCTGGCCATATTTTGAAAAAATATGGCAGAGATTTTCATAAACCAAATAAAAACTATCAAATTTCATAATTTTAGGTGACCCAGAAGTTTTTGATGGTGCTGAATCCATTCCCACCATCAAAAACATGACTCAAACACTGCCTTTACAAGACTTTTTTTTATTTTTTTGCCCAGATTTCAACCACTTCTAGTCATCTAGGCAATTCCTCTACCTAGGTAGACGACTCCCTCAACTATTGATTGAACCCCCTCTTTTTCTACTTACTTTTATAGGAGGGCATGTGGATGAGTGAAAGTACGAAAGATACAGTTATAACTAGGGGACAATGGGCAGTGAAGGGTGAGAGAATATATTATTGAAAAAGAAATAATAATAATATTAACAAATTACTTACACTAAAATATCAATTCCATTATAAAAAATGATAACATATTTAATTTATGCAAAAATTTAGTAAAGGTTGACAATACTTATCAATAAAAGAAACTTATGTAATATGTTTTTGGAATAATATAATTTGACAAGGATCAAGATTAAAAAATGACACAGATATATGTGAGCAAGAGGATGATGGGGATATAGAGGATAATGGGGATATACACCTATGCATTTCAAGATTGGATATCTAGCACTTAGAGTGAGGTGGTGTTCAAGCAAAGGGATGTAGGGAATAAGGAATAATCAAGGTGAAAAAGAGGGGATATCAAAGAGGTTGGAATGTGGAGGAAATAAGAAATGTAGGAGAGATAGATGTAGAGGAAAGAGGTTAAGTGGAGAAAATAAATATGGAATTAAAATAAGGAAAATTGTGATTTTTAATTAAAAAGATAATATAAGAATTATATCATATTATTTATGGATAAATAAACTTATTAATGATATTAAATTATCTAAAATAATCATCTTATTAGTATATAATAATTATTAAAATTCTAATAATTATTGAAACTTTGAGATGAATCTGTAAAAATAAATAATGGTATAAAAAATTAAATTAACAAAACTTTTAAAATGTTAATTTATTTTAAACTAAATACTTAAACTTTTTATTTTTATTTTTATTTTTATTAAAATATCAATTTCATTTGTTTGCTACATACAAATATATAACATACATAAGTACAAATATATAACATAGATATTACTTTTTATGGAAAAGGAAAAAATAATATTAAAAAAAAACAAATTTAAATTTAAAATTAGAATTATAATATTTTAAAATTTTAATACATTTGGTTCAGATTCAAATTTAATCAAATTAATCTTTATTTATCTTCAAAATTATTTAATTATGAAAAATATTTTTTATATAAATATGATTTTTAATTTATTAAAAAAATTGAGCAAATATACATACTTTAACTAAAATTAATGTCAATTAATAAAATATAAATTTAAAAAGTTATATTTCCTTTTCAACTATTAGAAAATATTTCGGACAAAACCTAAAATCAAATCACACCCATCGCCAAATGGGAACTGTCATTAAAAAAATAAAATTAAGAAGTCCTTCCGTCAACTCGTAGAAATTATTTTAATTACAACACAAATTCTCTAATTAAATCTTAAGTTAAGATACCTTAATTTAGATCCATGCTTTTATAATTTTAGGTACTAATTATAGTTTGGTACAACAGAACGGTCTTTTCCTACGACCCGATCCAAATATAGAAAGTAATAATCCATTGGCAAACTTAAGAGATTTCCATAAATGGAAGCTTAAGGCAGGCGTTGGTACGGGGAATTTATCCTTGTAACTTTATCAAAACTTGGGTTAATATGTTACTTTATTGGAATAAATCTCATAAAACTCAGGTGTAATGGATAATAAATAGTATTTTGAATTATTTAATTTCAACTCATGTTATGTATATGTTTATAAATTTATGATATAAAAAGATTCGTTATTCACTTTCGCAAGAAATAAAAAAAAAAAAAAAATGGTTTAAATTTAAAATAAATTATATTCCTTCCTTTTTTAGAGATCTGTAATTAAAGTTTATTTTAAATTTTTAGATGGATATTTCCTTCATTATCTAATACTATATTTTATATTATTTTTTCTATATATATATATATATATATATATATATATATATATATATATATATATAGTTTAATTTAATATTATATTTGTAACATTTTTTCATATTGAATTCAAACATTTAGTTATTAGCAAATGCACGAGATGTTACAAAGGAAACGTCGTAAATTAATAGCATATGGAAAAATAACATAAAGGAAGAGAGATGTGATATGTTATGCAATATAAATGTTGCATCTTCTCTTCAATTTCTTAAATTCCTCGTTCTTCATGCCTCTTAGGCTACTCTTGTTCATGGTAGAATCCTCATAGTCCTCATCTTGACTACCATTCACAAACCTTCCTTCCCAACACTATCTCCCAAGAGCACTTCTAGCAAACACATATATTGAGGCAACTTTGTATCAGATCACAAAACCACAATTTCAAACCGAAACAAATTTGAACAAGAACAAATTCATAGGAATAGAGATTTCTCTTATACCACTTGATGCAAGGCTAGGCAATGTAGACTCAAACTTTCTTTGTTGCAGAAACAAGCTTGCAGATGCAAAACTAAAACATTCTTTGTTGTAGAAACAAGCTTGTAGTTTGGAATGTTGCAACCACAAAAGTTTCACCTACACATGGACTTGTGAAAACTACAGAACAAACAACAACGAAAAACGACCATGAGAATGTAGGAAAACACAAACAATAGAGGAGAATGAACATAATCAAATTTTATTTTGCATCAAGCATGAAATTGGCTTGTCATAACTTTGTCTAGAGGTCCTATTCTTTCTTTGACATGTGTCATCCTTTCTTCTAGCACCATTGAAATTAGTTATAAAGAACATCCCTTGCAAGTTTCAAAAATACAAACAAGTGCATTTTCCAATGCCTAAACTATACAAGCATTTTTGGCAATATAAATGAGGACATTACTCACACTAAACATCCTAGTGAAATTAGTGATATTACTAATATTATACATCCCTTACTACATGGTATGCAGTATCATAACAACTTCACATGCCAACAAGTAAACATTTTTAAATGTAGCAAACATATTCACACATTCAATTTTGTTTTCAAATGCTTTTTGTGTTGCACCAAGAACAACACAAGTGGAAAGAGTGTCACATGTGAAATACAACTAAAATAAAATAAAATAAAATAAAAAAGAAACGTAGCATTGATCCATATTATTTGAGGGCATTGACCAATCTTGATCGAGGGCTTTTAGGGACCAAGAAATTTGCACCTATGTTTTTCTAATTCTAATGGATTCTCAATAAATGTTGGGCCAAGATTTTTGTTGGCCATATTCTTATGGTTTCTCAATAAATCCTAGGTTAATATGGATTTATGTTGGTGGAGAAACTTGCACTTAACAACCAATGATGTCTCATAATACTAATTATCTTATCAATTTTATTATCAATACTATTGATAAACTTGCAGATATAACACTTAATTTCAATGAATTACTTACAATGGATGGGTTGAAGCTTCCATTTATGGTTTCTCTATTTCTTCCACTCAAAGAGGATGGGTTCATTTCCATCATGTATTCATCCAACATGGACACCTGTAGCTTTCACATCCATATTAAAATGGATGTTGTTCGTAGGCCTCAGGAATTGGTACACATGTACAACATCTGCACTTAAGGTCCATAGAACAAACGACTCTAGCTTGCCATTGTTATAATCTACAAGTATATATGTTCATCACCATTCAACAAAAAACTAAGAATTAGAGGATCACCATTATAAAACATATTGGACAACTTTGATGCAACCCTTTGATGTATAATGCCTAAGACTCTGTCATTCCAAAACCCTAAGTAAAGGTTAATAACATTGCAGTGAATAGCACTTCTCTACATATCAAGAGGAGAGGTTATACTGAACCATGTGACTTCTATACATATCTAGAGGAAAGCATATATAAAGTAATGAAACTAAAAGGAAAAGGGAGATAGAAAGTAACAATGAAACTTAAATCCCCCGGATGCAGGTGTTAGATAAGTCATTAATGTGCATGGGCCACCGAACAAGCAAGTGGCTAATCCATATGGCAACCTGCGCCTTCCCCTATGGGAAATTAAGGCAAGTCCTGGCTCCTTGGTCGGCGGCATTAACCAATTTGGAATATCGAGAAATTCTCTACAAATTCACAAATATGGAGCAAAGCCCCCCACATTCACCTATACGGCCTCTCAGTTGTTTTTGCCATTCCTCTGCAACAGAGCTGAGCTTGCACACTGCTACGGGAAGATGCTAAAGACTCCTCTGCTACGTAGACCTGGGCAATGGTCACCATTTTTCTCAGTCCTCTCTTTTTCACCTGCATTTTGAGGTCTCGGCCCCTTCCTCTGGTCCAGATTTGAATTCCCTTGCTCCTCACAACATCCCCTCTACTGTTCTTGGCCCGCCTCCTAACCCTGCAATTCATCGCTTGTTGTAGCTTTCTAGACAAAGAATCATGCGCTAATGCCATAAAATGATGTGTAGGTGAGGTGGTAGTTGAGGCGGCGCCACTCGCCCTGCATCCCTGCCCCCTTCTGTCTCCACATCCCCATCTACCTCCCCTCCCCCAAGCCCCTCCAATTCCCACTTCCTTGGTAGATACTCAGACACCCGCAGTGGCCGAGGCAGATTTGGCACCAGTGAGGTTTGACGTTCAGGGGGATTCGCCTAGCACACCGCTACCACTGCTTCCTCCCAACAAGCACAATTCCATTTTTGCTGCTCCATGGACAGGCCACTCATCATTGCCACTGTCACGGTGGATTTCAGAGAGGTCATTGACTCCTGCCCCGAACCAAAGCTCAACCCCAAAACAAGCCAGGATCCTCCAAAGCGCAGCATCTCTCAAGGGGAGTCGAGCTCCAGCCACCCGCCGAGAGACATGGATAACTCGTCTAGCAGCCGACAGCAAACTCTGGGAGGAAAATCCACCTGCAAGGACAAAGAAATTCAAACGAAGGACATTTCAGGCGGCGGGTATGCAACGGATACTGGTTCAAAAGAATATGGCTAGTGTTCGATCGTGGAGGAAAATCCAACAGACGCCACCTTGTTGCTGCATGCCAGGTCACGTGTTGGGCCCTGAGTTCGGTTTTGCTTATTTTCTTTTTTATTATGCTCAATTTTGAATTTCGCTTCCAGCTCGGGTTACGAGCATTGGTTCTCATGAACTATTTCACTGTGGAGAATTTTGAGCTAAACTGTTGGTTTCACTATGGATGTATTACAAAAATTTACAGTCTTTTGGTTAAATTTTTGGATCTTGGAACTGTAGCCCCTGTGAGTGTAAAATGAAATTTCCTTACCTCGTTCTCAGACTGGTTTCCCCAACTGGGGCATTCACGATATCAAGGCTTGATGTTTAAAATGATCATATAACTGACCCACTACCGCAGAGGTCGGTGCTTCTTTATACATTATGTATTTATTAATAGATTAGTTTTACTTAGGAAAAAAGAAAATGAAACTTAAATGAAAAGGGTGATAGAAAGTAACAATGAAAATTAAAGGGAAAGGGAGATAGAAAGTTTTACCTGGTCCCATTCTTTATTCTTGTGTTTTAGGGCATGTCTGGTGTTCTTGTTCACCAAAGCAAATGTGATTATACTAATTGCAAGTGTCATCACTTTTTTTATATGGTTTTTGTTATAGACAATTTTGTGCCTGGCAGCATCAGGCATGAATTGTCAATAATCCAAGGGATCCAAAGTCCCTAAACATGATGTTCCTACCCCTAGAGGAACAAGGTCAGCAAACCAACAGCTCTCAGATCAGTTCTCCACCTGAAAACACTCAAAAACAAGCAATCCTGAAATCAAAGCAGGTGCTCCACTAGGCTTCTGTGCTGAAAGTCAACTCCTCCATGGTGTACCTGCGTTGCAAAGCAGGTAGTACAAAGGCCACCTGCGCTGAGCGAGATGGGACAAGTGGCACTCTGAGTCATTGCTCTGGAATCTTCCAAAAATGACACTTGGATCAGGGATTTCGCCTTGTGATGAGTCAGAGGCTCTCTTTCTCCAAGTGGAAGCAAGGTTCTCCAAGTGGACTCAAGAACTGAAGATCAACTGAAGAGAGAGAGGACACAAGGCAGCTACACATCAGTTGCAAGTTGACTCATCCTTTCTCAATTCATCTATATATTGAGCTCTCTCCTATGAGCTCAGGAGGCTGGAATTTTGTGCAAAGTAATGATATGCTGTTGGTTTCACTATAGAGCTATTGGGTGATTGCTTGAAGGAGGTGAAGAGGAGAAATTCTTTCTGCTGGGAGGTGTTGCTGGATTGGGGCCTTCAATGGTTGTAACCTTCTCAGAACTTTACTTCTTCATTAATAAAAGCTATTGAGGTTCTTCTATATGCTCTTGTTTCAATAATGTATTGTGATAATTGTATATTTGATTTATGCTAATCCGTGAATCAGTTATGATCGCATGCTTCTTGTAGTTTCCTTCTTTGTTATTTTGCAGGATCTCATTGTAGCTGGGCCAGCAATAGAGCAAGGAGCTGGGAGCAAGCAGCCAAAGAGAAGAGTTTGGATTCGACATTAAGCGCAAGGCAACGGTTAGTGCATTTCCTCATTCTCTCTTGCTTTCGTAAAGAAGTAAACCTTAAGTAGTTTTCTTTACAGTTGTTGCTGAGGTACTATCACCCTTAGAGTGGGATAGGGTCATCCGAATCGGATACTTTTCCCTACAACAAACTGGCGACTCCACTGGGGATCGTATCTATTTGATTGTTTGTAGTATTTTGCTATTCATTTCCTGAAGAAAAGAGTACCAAATCGAAAAGCTTTTGACTATATCAAAAGCGAAGTAGAGGGCAGCTACTCTAGCTCATTTTTGAGCATGTTCATGATTCGAAGAGCTGATCTACAAGGATCCTTGTAAGCTCTTAGTGATAGCTTTTCATCCTCCTAATCATCCCTTTGTGTGTACTTGACTGATTGCTTCTGATTTGAGCAAAAACTGTGCATTTTTTAGAAAATTGTGACCCGGAAACTGAGAAAACACAACTTTCGTTTTCCAAAGCAGGTAGTACACAGGCTACCTGCTTTGCAACGCAGGTCCCGAAGGGGCTACCTGCGCTGAGAGCCAGACTGGCTGAGCAGCACCTGCGTTGGCCCAATTTTGCCTTGTGCAGTTGGAGTTTCCTCCCTTTTTCTTGCCTGTTTTCACTATAGTTTTTGCAGCAAGTTGTCTTTCTTGTACCTATTCTGAAACCAACCTTACTTGCCATCATTCTGCCTCTGTTATATAACGAAATTGTACTTGTTCTTTTGTATTTCTTACTTCATTTACAATTTCCCATAACGAAGAGTAAACTAGTCTTGCTTTGGCCTCTTAGATCTGAACCTGTGTTAGGCATTTTGCTGGTCTAAAGAGTTAGCTTGTTTGCTGTCCATAGCTGATTAGTCTTTTTTACTTTCGTCATTATGGTTTGATTTCATGTATTTCCAGTGATTAAACAAGTAAATCTTAAGGTGTCTTTTGATTTTGGACAAACTTGTTTGTTTTCGCTTTAAATCGAAATCAAAGTTATATAACAACTTTCTTTTTGTAACACATCAACATTAAGAAAGGGAAAAGAAAATACATGCATTGTGCATTTTGCATTTGACCGTTTGCATGTTGATTTAGGAAAAATTGCATTAGTGTGTGCTCTATGATCTGTGTGAAAAGATTTGCCTTTCTTCTCCCTCAGTAGTTAAGATTTTCAAAGTTGAAAGATTGAAAAGTTTGCTTCTCATCTTAGACTGCATTCAGGAATTTGTTACATACATCTCGTGGTGATCCTTAAAGGCAAACTGCTAAGCAAGATCAACATTAAAATAAATTCAATTTACATAACAACGCTTTGTAACATAACGCAAACATATAGAGGTCTAGGTAGAGACGTGTTCCGGCGTCGTTAAACATAGTGACTGTCGATCTCTACGAAGGTGGGTGATTCCTCCTGAGAGTCGGTGGCACTAATACGGACTTGTGCTCCCACGTACCGTCGCGTATATATTGGGAGACCCCTATAGGAACAAAGCCTTTATCCATAGGAAGCCGTGTCAGCCGCCCTACTGATCGCGATGCAGTGAACACAGCATTCACGAAGATCGACCACCCGTACCATAAAACGTATTTTGTGGTTTCGCGAAAAGTTTGGCACACCCTCTACCTAGAACTCCAGAGAAGTTTCTTTTGGCCTTTTTCAAACTCTATAACTGAAAAAGTCCATCCGAGCATTTGTCACTTTGGGCTCGTTAAAATATCGAAGGCGACTAGAGTCATCTTTAGCTTTTTCTCGACTCTTAAAACATGAAAAAGCAAAGTTGTGTCTAAAGCGTCGTTAATAAAATTTATTTTAATCGGAACATAATCACCTGTTATTCCCACGTTGATCTTTCAGTTGGAAAGTATGGAGCCCACCAACCAAGGAAGTCACCTTGGCAGAAGTCCCAATCCCTTCTCCTCTCAGGGAGATGTTGGTGCGCCTCATATGGCCACATTGTCACTTCCAGGATTGACAATTGGCCTACCTGTATGGCTCTTTTCAACTAATGTAGTTCAGATCGCCACTAATCCTGAGCAGTCGAATCAACAGTCAGACCAGTCTAGAGCTACCCACCAGCCTTCCACTTCTTACAATTCTTCCTCTGATCCTTCATCTTCACAAGGTAGAGCCGGCAAAAGTCAGCCTCCCATGGAGAAGAAGGAAAAGAAGAAGAGAGAAAAGAAGCAGAAGGGGCCTATGGCGAAGGCGACTGGGGGCAAGCAAAAGACATCTGACAAAAATCCACACACTGCACCGACCGGGCCTAAATCGCCATGTGTCATTTGCAAAGGGACCCACTTCCACTGTGACTGTCCTTGTATTCCCCGGATACTAAGGGACTAGTCCCCCAGGTTGCACAATCCGGTAGCATCAACCTCTGATAGTCATGTTGATTGCAGTCCGTCAACTAGCGAGAGTGAAGGACGAAAAGGGAGACCAAGATCACCCTGTATGTTGTGTGAAGGCGATCACGCCATCCACCGATGTCCATTCTTAGATGAGGCGAAGAGAGTTTTAGAAGATCGTCCGGTATCACCGTTACGACTTCCTCCTGGATACCAAAAACTCGTGTCTAATCCCTCGATAGTTGAAAATCCAGCTGGCCCGCTCAAGTGGTCAGCTGAAGTGTCGGTCATTGAGAATGAACCTACTGAATCCAGACCAGACGAAAGTCTAAAGGTCGAAACGGCAGTTGACCCGGTTCTTCCTTCAGAGGTTTCATCCTCAAATGACTCCGTCATTGAAGACCCATCTTCAAATGACACCCTCACTGAAGAGGATAAGGATGACACCGTCCATATTCTTTTCATCAACACAGACTCTGATGAGCATCAGGGCAATGCGCCCATTCCTTTATCGCAGGAAGGAACATCGTCAGGGTCGTATCCGGCCGTGTATTCGGTCCCACCACCAAGCAACCTAGTTGTATCCTTTGATTGGAATCAACTAGGCAGACCCCGGTTACCAGCCAGTATCCCATTCAGAATCATCGTCCAAATCTACAGAATGGTGATGGCTGGAACTATCATTGATGAAGGGGCATCTGTGAGTATCCTTTCCTCTATTGCTTGGAAAGCACTGGGTTCCCCGGCGCTTTTACCTGAGATGAGAAATCTATCAGGTTTTGATAAAGGAACCAGTCACCCGTTAGGGATTCTCCCCAATGTTCCCATTACATTGAAAGGGAAGACAGTTCATATGAACATCATGGTCGTCCAGGGACCCTTAGTGTATAACTTACTCCTTGGACGAGACTATATATATTGCATGGAGGCGATAGTGTCCTCACTCTTTAGAGTTATGTGTTTTCCGCACGAAGGAAGAATGGTCAAGCTCGTAGACCAACTTTCATTTCCAGGATCACGCATTGCAAATAGTCAAATACCATCCCTTAACGGTATATTCACTCAAGGAATGCCTCCACCCCCGGTTCTACTTCCCGATGAATGCGAGTGATTCGGAAAGAAAGAACTGGGACCCAGGGGGCATGCACCCTGGCCTGCCTTGGGTAGAGGAAACCTTGGGTATAAAGTTAATTTCCGCAGAAGAACGGGACTAGTCCGTACCCCGTCCGAAGGAAGGAAGAGAGGGTTGTTCTAGGATAAAGTTCTTTTGTCAAAGTTATGTGAGCGAAATAATCGGCTCCCTTTGTCTAGAAATTAGGCTCTCCTGAGGGAGGAGATCCATTTGTGGCAGCAAGTAGCCACCATCTTTGAAGGCAAGCCTCACCCATTAAAACATATGTTTTGAAGGATAAGTAGGGGCAGCCTCCAAAGAAAGAGATGAAATTGCTGCAACAAGTAGTCACCATCCTTAGCAACCTAATAATAGACATCGCCGGAAAAAGAGTTTAGTTTGCGGCAGCAAACAAAACCATTTTTCGGATAATAAGTAAGAGGAAGACCCTAGAAATTATACTTTATACCTGGGGGCATGCGAACCTTTTGGAGTGCAAGCACGGGACGACTATTTATTTTTTAAATTTTTAGGTCCTCCCTTTAAACCTGTAGGTCTAACCCGTTAAACTCGTAGGATTAGCCGTTTCCAGCTTGCATAAAGAAAGGATGTGGGGCAAAAGTCAAAACTTGCCAAATAGGAGCATAGCTTCGTGAGATAAAGCTCCTTAAAAAATAGCTATCTCACCTGAGGCGTTTCTTGTATTATGACTGGTATAATCGAGCAGTTTTAGCACACAGTTCATGCTCGTTAAAAAATAAACGCAAGATCCGAGCAGTTTTAGCACATAGTTCATGCTCGTTAAAAAATAAACATAAGTTGTGAGCAATCTTCCACTAGAGTTCAAGCTCACCCAGAAAAAATGAACCGGTAAATAACCTTGGTAAATGTAACCTTTGACAGCCATATTAAAGCCCTTGGTCGTGTTCTTGCAGTCTCACCTCCATCCGTTCATTTGGCCAATCGTTCATCTCCATATGTTTGTTTACCCATTTTGAGGAATAGCTGCGAAGAGTGATTTCACTTAGCCATCCTTGTGACACTGCCGTGATTGGAAAATTCCAACCTGTACCTGGAATCTGCTGCTATCCCTGTTTATCACTCATTCCTCAAAAGACGAGTCTTCTTTGAGCTCTTTTCTCCTGACTCGTAAAATATGAAAAGTTTGCCGAGTTTTGGCCTTCCAGCTCGTTAAACGACCAGAAGAGCTATCCCTCCTCTAGATTTTAATCTTTTTGGACCTGAGGGATTATTGCACAAAAAGATCAAGCGCTTGTTTTGTTCGGCTCGTTAAAGCAATCGAAAATTCATCCCTTCTGTATTGTTTTATACTTTTTCGGACTTAAGGGATTAGATGACGAAAAAGGAATTCTGGAGTTGACTTTATGTACCTTTTCAGACTCTCTAAAAATGAAAAGGACCGAGTTATCCTTGTCGTTAGACTCGTTAAATTCATTAAATAGCGACAAACTTGTCTTTAGACGAGAACGAGTTTCCCTATCGCTAGGCTCGTTAAAACATAGCGATGGGCTTGCCCGAAGGGCAGGTTATAGAACAAGCATATGTTATCCTCCTCAAGCTTGATAAAAATAAAGAGGTACTGGTCAGCAATGACTGGGGAAAAATTGGGAGAACCTCACAGCTTTAATGGTAGCAAGTCGCTCTTGAACATGACACTTTGTCCTCCGTATCACATCGGGTTGGGTTGTTTCATTCACCGGTCTCATCACCATGGTCCTCGCCACACCATCCACATTTGGGGTAATGCTACCAATCCATCACATCAGTGTCGTTATATGTTCAAGAGATGTTGTTCTGCAAAGAGTCGAACGTGTCCCATCCACTGCCATACATTGTCCTTCATCCATTTCATGACCGCCACCCTGAATCATACATCACAGTTTGTTTTCACCTCATCACAATCACTAGCTCCGTTCCGTGTCACTGATGTGGGATTCATTAAGGCCCTCCTTTGACGGATCGCTCCTTGTCGACATCAGCTCATTATCCAAGGAGTTGATCTAGGAACAACCCCTTCAGTACTTTGAAGCTTGCATGCCTCAATGGCAAGTTTCTCATTTCCGGCGACAGGTATACATCAATGACCTTCGACCAGAAGATTTTGCATGGTGGTCGACGCCAAGTCCTTTATTCCCACCAGGTGAATTGTACTGCCGTACCTTGAGGGTCATCATCCTTATCGGTGATTCCTCTCGCGCTTGTTAACGGTTTACATCATTGACCGGTAATCAAGCGATGTCTTTCCATGTTCGACTTCAAGAAATTCTCACATGGATCGACTTGTACATCGAGTGAAGATCGGAAGAGATTGAAGACCCCGGATCTAGTTTCATCCATCCGGGCTGCGATATATATTCAGGATATAAAGACATTTGATATGTACATCATTGCAGCAGATGATCATCCTTCTCAAAGGATGATAATTTCAGCAGAGAATTATCAGTCTATCATCAGACGATCGTCTATGCTATGTACCAAAATGAATTTATAAAGCTGAGCATGGGAATGCCCGCCTCAGCTAGATCATGAAAAAGTATGAAAAATAATGTATTGTATTGTATCTTATTACAGGACACTTCTCAGCAGATTGAATGAACTTCGGATCCTCCTAATAAAGCATTTCACCCGATAAACGACCTCATACTTTAGGGGGCATCTGTTATAGACAATTTTGTGCCTGGCAACATCAGGCATGAATTGTCAATAATCCAAGGGATCCAAAGTCCCTAAACATGATGTTCCTACCCCTAGAGGAACAAGGTCAGCAAACCAACAGCTCTCAGATCAGTTCTCCACCTGAAAACACTCAAAAACAAGCAATCCTGAAATCAAAGCAGGTGCTCCACTAGGCTTCTGCGCTGAAACTCAACTCCTCCATGGTGTACCTGCGTTGCAAAGCAGGTAGTACAAAGGCCACCTGCGCTGAGCGAGATGGGACAAGTGGCACTCTGAGTCATTGCTCTGGAATCTTCCAAAAATGACACTTGGATCAGGGATTTCGCCTTGTGATGAGTCAGAGGCTCTCTTTCTCCAAGTGGAAGCAAGGTTCTCCAAGTGGACTCAAGAACTGAAGATCAACTGAAGAGAGAGAGGACACAAGGCAGCTACACATCAGTTGCAAGCTGACTCATCCTTTCTCAATTCATCTATATATTGAGCTCTCTCCTATGAGCTCAGGAGGCTGGAATTTTGTGCAAAGTAATGATATGCTGTTGGTTTCACTATAGAGCTATTGGGTGATTGCTTGAAGGAGGTGAAAAGGAGAAATTCTTTCTGCTGGGAGGTGTTGCTGGATTGGGGCCTTCAATGGTTGTAACCTTCTCAGAACTTTACTTCTTCATTAATAAAAGCTATTGAGGTTCTTCTATATGCTCTTGTTTCAATAATGTATTGTGATAATTGTATATTTGATTTATGCTAATCCGTGAATCAGTTATGATCGCATGCTTCTTGTAGTTTCCTTCTTTGTTATTTTGCAGGATCTCATTGTAGCTGGGCCAGCAATAGAGCAAGGAGCTGGGAGCAAGCAGCCAAAGAGAAGAGTTTGGATTCGACATTAAGCGCAAGGCAACGGTTAGTGCATTTCCTCATTCTCTCTTGCTTTCGTAATGAAGTAAACCTTAAGTAGTTTTCTTTACAGTTGTTGCTGAGGTACTATCACCCTTAGAGTGGGATAGGGTCATCTGAATCGGATACTTTTCCCTACAACAGTTTTTACTCATTGGATTCTTTTAGAGGCACAAGTTTCCTAACAAAATTTTAAGTTTCTCAGGAGCTTTCTCATTATAATTTGGAGAACCAGTGATTTCACATGAAGATCTTATAAAAGAAACCCAAGGATTCAATGGGGTAGACTTGATAGGAGTTAATAGTTTTAGATTAGTCTATAAAGGAATTTTGCATGATGGCACATAAGTCACTGTCAATGTTTTCAAGTTGCATAATGAAGAAGCTTACAAGAGTTTCAAAACAAAATGCAATGAACTTAGGAGACTTAGGCACTGAAATATTATTAGAGTTACAAGTTGTTGCTCAACCCATTAAATCAACGCTTCAGTCCTCCAACTAATGTCAAATGGAAGCTTGGAAAATCATTTGTATCCCACTGGAGGTGAGAGCGCTAAGGAAAATGTGCATGCATTAAGTTAATTCTTTGTATCAACTTAGGATGAAGTTAATTGTGTGGTGGTTATTATCTATGTTATGAGAACCATTTTTCTTTACTAGATTCGATATAAAAGCAAAACACATTAACAATTTTGATCACATGAACAAGACATTAAAAAATGATTAATACCTAGCATTAGAACCAAATCTCAAGTAGGTGATTCTACAACATCAAATTTGCATCATATTGAAATTTTTTCATGAGTTTCTAACAATCATGGATTCTCTATTTACAGAACTTGAGTACAGATAGAAAGGGTATATTTAATTAACACATTTTATGGATTGAAACCTCTTTAATTGTCATAGTCTTTTATACAACATTGATATACAAACTATGGTCTATTTTCTTGGGGCTATTACACCAAGGGAATCCAAAATCCTAAGTTATAACCACATACTAAAAGGGTGGGCTCAGGAAAGGATATACACACTTAGCTAAAGTTTTTTTAACCCAGTTATTTGTGTTGTAGATCATAGAATTTTAAGCCATAACCAAGTTTTCACAGTGATATATATTATGACAATATTAAAAATGAGATGGAATTCTATATCTTTTTATTTGCATGCTAGTGTCTAGGTAATTAATGCATTCATAACTCTGTTTATCAAAACCCAATGAATACCAAGTATTAATGAAAAATCTACTTGTCGATTTCTTGAGAAATCAAAAGAAAACAAGTTGTTTTATTTTGAATATATCTAAAGATTGCCAGAGTTTTATTTGACACAAGACAACATTTACACATGTAGCAGTAAGTACTTTATGTGGCTATAATTTCTTTTTCAAAAAACTCATGAAAAGAACAAGAGAAAATCCTAAAATAATCTAAATTAATTAATAACTTTTTAAAAATATGAGTCCATTTATATATTCAAAAATATAATTTCAATAATACAAAATTACTTAAAATACTATATAATAAAAATAATTAATTTCAAAAATCATTACTTTAAAAGTTAAAAAATAAAAATATGATATTTCAAACACAAAATAGTATTCTATTTTTTATCTTATAATTAAAAGAATTCACCATCCAAATATATGTAAATATCATCAATATATAAGAAAATATAGACCAGGGAAAAAAAACCTTATGCAACACAATTTCCACATATAAAGCTAAGAAAATTGCTTCTGCTCTAAGAACAGAAGACTGCGTAGGTTGTAAGCGGTGTGAATCCGCTTGTCCAACAGATTTCTTGAGTGTACGTGTTTATTTATGGCATGAGACAACGCGCAGTATGGGTCTAGCTTACTGATCAATATGCACAATAAAAAAGGTTAAATCCATTTCATATTAATATTTTTTTTTATCCACTGATAAAAACCCATACTTGATCCAAGATCTCAAGTATGGGTTTTTATCAGTGGAGATGCAAAGTATCTTCTATAATGAGCGAATTACCTTGGCTCGCTCAACTATAATTGTTGGTTCGCCTATATCTGGGGTTCCTTAGTCCCATTATTTCCCACCCATAGAAGGAGTTAATGATCTGTTTCGATGGTATACTCTAGGTATTTGTTTACTCTAACTCCTTTTCATTATATATACATTCCGTCCATTACCATTTCCAATTTGATAAATTATTGATCCAATTGAAAGAATAAAGAGTATAACTGGACTTATTGATTTTCATTGGAGAATGGGAATTGACGGATTTTCCATCGGACCTATTTGACAGGATTTGTTACCAATTTGACCATTTCAGTTGCTTGGCCAATTATGCAACACAATTTCCACATATAAGCGAATATGACACTCCATTCATGAAACCGTTCATGATAAGAGAATTTGTAACTTCCCATTCCATTAATAACACAACTCATGATAAGAGAAAGTGTAACTTATCATAATGGTAAAACAAACGAGAAGAACGTTCATAATGATAAAACAATTCAGTGAGGTATCCAACATTTTATTCCTATAACAAACAACCCATCACCATAACATTTTATTCATATAACAAAACAACCCATCACCAAAGCTTGCTTGCACTTTTCTTTGTAAGAAATCAGAAAATTGATTTTACTTCAAAAAATTAACAAAAAGAAATACATATGGTAGAGAACCTTAGTCACAGACTAAAACTTCAACGTTGGTCACGATGGAAATCGACTTAGGGTTGTTGCCAACTATTAAATGGCGGATTAAACTTTAATTCTCGGTGAAGGAAATCAACTTAGTCCAGCCTTAAAGTGGAAATTAAATTACATTATGTTAAAAAATGCATATAGCTTGAACATGTTAACTCCCCAAGTTTTCTTGTGACCCTCATTCATGGTTGTTATAAAGTTGTAAACATGGGGAAAATCCTCCCCTACCTTACATTCCGTTGATTGGGGTTCCACGATTTCCATATCTAACCATTAATCAAATAAATAAATACTTAGAGACGGTGGGTAAATCATTTGAGTCTTTAAATATGTTGCCAAATTATGAAAAAAAAAAAATAATGCAAAATTCATATTTATCTTTAGACATTATTTATGTATGATTGGTTTCATTATGACAAAATAGTTGGGATAAAATATCATTATGTAAACAACTCATTTCAAATTTCATAGATATAGAAGCTTTGGTGACTTTAATAATTGAAGAATGAATAATTGCACTATACCTATTAGGGAACAGTATCAAGTGTCACAAACTATGTGTTAAATTGATAGAATCCTTTGCATTAATGACTATTTGATTGAAATAGATATACCTCCCATAGGAAGATAGGTCTTCACAAGCAAATATATGTGCATACACTAGAGACCTTATGTCCACACTAGCTAAAGTGCCATTCTCATACATTTGTGCATCCCCTGCAATCACAAAGACCTACACCTATAAATAAACTAGCTTATACATTTCACTTACAAAGATTAAATCATTTTCAAATATTCTATATGTGCATCCCTTGTGCTACAAAGACTCACAAATCCCTCACTCTCACCTTTAAGATATGCAATGGTAAATTCTGAGCTTTTGCATGTTATGCCATGTCCTACAATAAGAGATGCGTTGATTGCATAGGGGCTTCACTAGGGGAGAAATACCATATCACGTGCATTCATATTGGGGGATATATATTGAGAAAACAATGACATAATATATTGAGCATATAATAGGGGTAAAGGGTTTTTATATTGGTAAATATAAAAAATGGAGCTCAAAGTTACTAAAAAAATTATAAAGAGGTATAAAAAATGTTAATGAAAATATGGATACCTACAATATCTAATGAAATAGGGCTTTTTTAAATTGGGAAGGTGTATTGGGTATGTTTTGGTAGGGGGTTTAATAATGTGATTTTTAGAGGTATTTTCCAATATGTGTCAAATTAAGGGTATTTTTTAATATGCCATGAATGCACGTGTTATGTCAGAGGTTCATTGAGTGAAGCCCCTGTGGTTGATTGTATCATATTCAACCCTTTATCCATTGAAAACGGCCATGCAACCTTCTCTAACATTGTCTTGGCTAATGTGTACCACAATTGTGAACATGAAATATTGTATGATAAGAATAGACCAACACAGATCACTTGAAGGTTCTGAATATTGTTATTAAATTGTGTAACTTTGAACTCCACAACCTTTAAAAAACCCAACTTTTATACATATATCCCTCGCCCTCCCTCCAAAAGAAAATAATTATGATGCGCTATCCAATGTATTTATTTTTTCTCTATAAAACTATATATACTCAACATAAAGCCATTTCACTCCTATTCTAATATGCACCAAAGATTTAGAAAATGTTTGCATATGTATACGTTCTCATAATTTGATGCATTGATAACCTTAGCAACTTTAAAGGGAAGAAATGAATTGGATATGGATTGTTGCAAAGTTAGTCTCTCTCTCTCTCTCTCTCTCTCTCTCTCTCTCTCTCTCTCTCTCTATATATATATATATATATATATATATATATATATATATATATATATATATAGATAGATAGATAGAGAGGATGTATTAATCCAAAAGCTAAATGGATATGGATTTTTGAACTTAGAGAGAGGTAAGATACATTGTACAACCAGGTAGAATGTATCTTGATGGTGGAGAAACTAAAATATAAGAGTTAATTGGAAAAATTATTATTATTTCCACTCAAATTCAATTTCAGCAAGCCAAGTGACATGTTGATATTGTATAAACTATATTATTTTCAAGTATCGCATCCTAATGATGACTAGCCTTTGAAAATTGTAAACTCAAACTTTTGAGTTACTAACTAATATGATCAAAGAAACTATAAATGATAAATTCTGAGTTAATTTCTAGATTAAGTAACTAATCTGACCAAAGCTGCAAAACATATCATTTATAGTTGAAAGAAACTACTCTTTCATCAAGGATTATGTAAAAAATTAAGCAAACTAAAAAACGTAAGTGTCCTACAAAAGACCCTGTTGTAACTCCAAGGATTTTAAAATTCTGAGTGTTTTAGTGGTGAAAATGAAGGTGAGAAAACATCATTGGTTGAGCCCAAATGAAGTAACCCAAGTTCTAATAATGAAATAGGTTATGTTGGTAATTTAATTGTAATTCAAATATGAGCCCAGATATGTAATTCCAGGATTCGATCAAGAACACGTAGAGAAAATGATGGGGATAATGAGATACAGGTACATTACGAGGATCAAGAACAAGAAGTGGATGGGCATGGTGGTGATGGAATCGTTCCAATGGCATATCTCGTTGATCTAGGTAAAAATTGCCATCATGCTTGACAACACGTTGATTATTCTGAATGAGTTGGCCTTGGTGGTGATGGGATTGTTCCAATGACATATCCTATCAATCTAGGTAAAAATTGTCATCATGCCTGATAACACGTTGATTATTCTAAACCAGTTGGCCTTGCTGCAATGAATGCTCCACATGTGGGTATCACAGTCCAACATGTATTGCACTACTTGATCCAAGTGGATATTCGTGGCCACCTGCCAAGCCCACTTGGACCCCCACCATTGTTCCTTTTAGCTTTTCAGTTTCCTTAATTGTAGCACAGTTTACTATTTTTAGCAGTTTTTTGGGTCCTGAAATTCCAGAGCCGTTTTGAGGCCCCAAACGATGTTTTTTGGGAAATCTGGGAGCAACATGGGTCCATGGACCAATGTTTCTCTTCCCAAAGTTGTAGTTCTTGAATACATATTTCTAACAAGATATTCTGTGCGTCAAATGGAGCATATGCCAAAGTTACGACCCCGTGAAGTTGATGTGCCAATTTACCCAAACAGGGCCCACAGTTTGGCGTTTCATCTTCTTGGGATAGGTGTTTGGATTTTTAGGGTTTTCCATTGTTTCTCAATAATAAATAGGCCTTTGAGCCTCATTGTAACACAGTTTAGAGGCATGTAGCTGCCACATCTCCTATCATAGATAAGCTACCATTGCCCTAGCTGGTTCATTTCCATTACTGTTTGTAAGCATATTTCAGTATTTTACATTAATGAAATAATGTATTATTGTCAATGCATCTCTGTGTTTATGGTTATCTATATAATTTGTTGTGTTCCTATTTAAATCTTGATGAGTAGTATCAGAGAAGTCTGCTTTTTCTTTGTTTTTCTTTGCATGTCCCCAATCAGGTCAGGATATAAGGAGTTAGGGCTTGAACTGGTCGAACCTTTGCAAGACCAGCCTCACAAATCCTGACGACCTACCATGGTGGATGAAAAGAAAGACAAGGGGGCAAGAGATCCTATCAAAATCTTGCTTGAAGAAGCCCTCGAGTGACAAAGGAATGCAATGATGGACAACTTTGCCCAGATCCTTTAGTGGCTACACAAGGGCGACGCATCAGCTTCTAACAGCTACTCTGGAAACGCCACACCATTTAAGGTACAAGTTAATTTTGAAATCCCCATATTCGAGGGTCAGATAGATGCATATGTCATCGATAAATGGTTAAATTTACTAGAGGGTTATTTTTATGTTCATGATTTTTCCATTCAGGAAAAGATTATTTTCGCTCTTCTCAAAGTAGCCCCCCCCCATCAAGGACTGGTGGGAAACCTACTGCGAGCAGAAGGATGAAAGTACGGGCTCACTATTTTCAGCCGCACCCACTTGGGATTCATTCCAAGATGCCATCAAGGAGTAATACTACCCTTTTGGAAGCTATGAGGATCAATACATAAAGTGGACCACGTTGTAGCAGGGGAGGAACCAAGACGTGCTAGATTTTACCAATATTTTCCATACCCTTCACACAAAGTTGGGTATCAAGGATTCGAAGCAGCATTTGGTACTCAAATACCGAGGCTACCTGCACAAGTACATCCAAGAAGAAATAGAATTCCTGAACATCCCCTTGCTCAGCATAGCATATTGATATGACGTCAAGGTTGAGCAAATGTTTAAATAGAAGAAGGGAGACTTTGGATTTGCGAATCCGAAGCAAGGGAAAGGTGACCCCAAATCGCACAACAAAGGAGAAAGCTAAGGCGAGGCGGCCCAAGACAACCCACCAAAGCTGCAAGCAAAGAACAATGTCGTGAAGCCGAAAAAGGACATGGGAAAGTTGTGTGAGTTCCATAAGAGATCCACTCACAACATAAGTGAGTGTCGAGCCTGTTAGCCTTAGAGGTGTTTGGCCCAAAAGATGGACCCAAAGAACTCCCAAGGTCTCCAAAGCCTGTTTAAAATGATGCCAAAGGATCCAAGTTTGCACCAAAAGTCTTCAAAATCCTCTTAAGGATCATTCAAAGTCAAAACCGTCACATGCCAAGAGCCCTGGGGAGGGCGGAAATACACTATTGGGAGGCAAAAACACTCCAAAACCATGAAAAAACCAAAGTCCCAGGCTTAATAATCCAAATGCACGATCATCGTTCGATCTGGCCGATTAACAGTCTAGATCTAATCGGTGGACCGCATCGGCGGATTTGATCGCCACAGGCGAGTAGTGGCAATCGACACAAGACACCACCGATCAGTGACCGCGATGATCAGATTGGTGGGTCGCTATTGGCGGGTCGCATTGGTGGAGGTATCAGCGTAGACAATATGCAATGAGCGATTGCGATCGGTGATTCAATGTGGACCATCGATAACACATGCAAATCAATGGCCCACATCACATCAGCAGATCGAAATCGGGAAAACCATGGGGTAGAGCTTTTACACCTTCATGTGTGCGATGCGATGATGTGGACCAAATGGTGTTATAGATAATATTGTATACAATTTCAAGTCCACAGTAAGTCTGTTTTAAATACATTTTAATGTATTTCGTTATATAACAAAATACAAATGGAAACAGGGCAGTGTCGATAGTGATGAAGCCCAGACCCGAAAGGGTCCAGGAAGTGAAAAATATAATATTTGAAGTCCGCCATAACCACTTTTTAATGATTTTCAATGTTTTGATGCATTTTTGAAACACAAAAGAAATCACGAAACATGCAAGCTTTTGGGCAAGCCGTGGGCAATAAATGGTTTTGGTTAGGCTCCGCCTGATGCCATACAGATGCTGCTACATGTCTAGTGTGAGGAGAGAGAAAACCACCCTCATCGGGTGGTTAACTCCAGTACAAAAGAGTTGCCTGAAATGGATCACAACCGTTGGATCTAGAGCACCCAGACCAACAGTGGAGATGTGATATCACTGCAAAGGTGGACCGAATGAAAAGAAAACCGTGTTTAAGGACTTTTAAAGTCCACAAAAGAAAAAATAGGTGGGTTTTTGTTATATGTAGTGTTTTTCTCTATTTAACATAAAAACAGTAGTTCTAAATATTCAAAGGGAGACAAAGATTGGAAAGGAAATAAAAAAGGTTGGAAGGGGAATTGAAAGGGCCACAACATACACAACTCATCCCAAACCGACAAAATAGTCATGGAGTAGATAGCGCAGCTAGCCCAAAACAGAAATATCATGGAGCAACAAAGTGCATCAATAGCCCAACACAGCTCATCAAAACAAACATTATGGAGCATCTCTGGCACAAGATAGTTCCCACAGTGCATCAAATTACCTGAAGGTGGTTATTCCTCTGTCAGAAGGAGAAAACCTCCAAGCCATGCTTATCCTTAGGGAATAAAACAATGAAGGGACAAAGAGGATAGATTAAGGCTCCGAGCCTTTGAGAGCTTAGGAGCATTGTGAAAGGCCTGTAAAAGGTTGGAAACTAAATGTAATAAGGGTTCAACTTCTGGAGACTATACAGACTTTGCTACACAAGCGTCTCATCTTCATTCATTAGTAATACAATCTTATTTTGTTGTTATATGCTCAATGTACATCTTCTTTTCTGTTCTAAGCTTGCACTTGAACAGGTTTTTCATGTTTCTTTTGTGTCTAATGCAAGATAACTGTCATCTTGTCTCTATGTTGATGAATTAGATTTGCAAGCTTCTTTGTTGCCTATAGCTAGCCATTCATATGTGGTCATATACACATCTGCCAGTATAGTCAGTATTCTCTTTTGCTACCTGTAGCTAGCCATTCATTTATGTTTATGTATGCATCTGTCGGTATGGTGAGTGTTCTCCATCCATTCATTGAATCTACAAACTATTGAAAATTAGTGGTCTAAAGCCTTGTAAGCTAAGGGTGTTCATGCATGTCTTGAGTAAAAACATAGTTGAAATGGTTATCTGGCTTAATCCAAACCATCATCCATTCCAATAGTTCTAAGAATTATATTGAAGATTATATGTTACCAGTTATCTCTGAGCTGCAACCTAGGAGAGTTTCTTGAGTGATAACATAACTGGCACCATTGTCGTGGAGAGGAAACTGAAGCTCAACTTCCCTGGGAAACAACATAGATCCAAATTTGATGATAGACAAAGTCTGGGGAATTTTTTGGTTGTAATAATCTATTTGGTGACTCTACTAGAGGCCAAACCTCTTGGCGACTCCACTTCATAGTTCTGGCTTAGTTTTTGAGCCATAATCAGAGAAATCCTCAGAAGCTACAAGCTGACCTAGTACCTGACCCTGAAAAAATCATAAAAGAGAGAAAGGTATTGCAGAAAGGAGCATCACGTTTAGGTAAACCTAAACAATCTCCTCTATATCTTCAATAAAGGCCTATAATAGAACAAATATATGTTGAGAGTATAGCCTCTAATACTAGCAGCGAAGAAAAACTCTTAGAGATTCATAAAGCTCCTTAATCTTTAGGTTTTCCTGTTGTTGTATGCCCAAAGGAAACCTCACCTCATATCCATCATACTCCTTTAGTCTTATCATTCAGTCCTTAGCCCTCTATCATTCAGACTGCTAGTACTCTTTTAGCCACAACGGATATGGCAAGTCCACAAACACATACAAAAATGGAAAGAATCATAGCTGCTAGGTATGGACCTCTAATACTACCCACTCCTTTGAATGCCATGCCTACTGGAGAATATCAGAAGTATATCCCTAAGTTCACTAGGAATGAAGGTGTTATAGCTGAAGAACATCTTGAGTCATTCTATAGCTATGTTGATAACCTGGAAATTAGTGAAGATGATGTCTGGATGAGAGTCTTTGTCCAAAACCTAGATGGAAAGGCTAGAAAATGGTTTAGGGAACTAAACCCAAGATCTATAACAGATATTGAGGCTTTAGATGATGCATTTTTAAAGCATTGGGGGGATAAGAAGGATCTCCTATACTACCACGCTGAGTTTGGGAACTTAAAGAGGGAAAATGGTGAGTTTCTGTTTGATTTTAAAAAGATATTTAACGGCATGTACAACAAGATACAAGCTGGAGTAAAACCCACCTCTACCTATACTTGACTCATCTATGCCAGTGCCTTTGAATCTAACTTCTGTTTACTGTTGAGGGAGAGGTGATGTGCTTCTTTGGCTGATATGAAAGATGTAGCCTTGGAAGTAGAATCCAACATCATGGCTACAGAAAATCTCAAAGGTAATGTTGATAGAAGGAGATAGAGTGGCGAGTCTTCATCATCCTCTGATCCCAAGATAGATGAAATGAGCAAGATGATAGAGTCATTAGCCTCTGAGATCTCCAAATTAAAGGTTGAGCAACATCCTGGTAAGGGAAGAGTTCCTAACACCTTTGCTCCTCTAAATCCAAATCCATATAGAAGACCTAATGAGCAGTCACAGATTTTGCAAAGAAGCAAAGAGGCCAATGAAGACCAAAGGGTGGAAGAAGAGCAGTTTGAAGAAGATGATGAGATCCATTGTATGGAAGACAAAGGCAACGTCACTTTTTTAACCAAAGTTGCCTATGAGAAGTCATTATTCAATGACCAGATCAACCAAAATGGGATGGTGAAGCTGTTCTACAAACTGAAGATTAGCAAAGATATAATCTGAGGTCAAAGATGAATAATTTCAAGGAGACTCATGTTCATAAAGCTATTGTCCCTGTAGAACAGCAAGCTAATAAGCATAAGCAACCAACAATTGATCTTATCATCCTCAAAGCTCCATCCATTGAGGTAAGAGGCCTTGACAAGTCCCCTTCTTTCAGTTTTCAATCAGAAATTCAGAAGCTAAGAATACCTATGCCTCTGATTGAACTAGTGAAGAATGAGTCCTTCAAAGCATCTGTCCTTGAGGCTATTGAGCCTAAAGACATCCAAGCCTCCACTGAATATGTAAATCTACAATATGACCAACTAGCTGTTATTCTTAGCCCAATGATTGAAAATTGTGAAGACAACTCCCCATCGTTCTTTATCTCTTTGTTTATTCATGATAAAATCCTTCACAATTGTCTTTTGGACACTGGAGCCAGCTATAATCTAACGCCCAAGGCTATCATGGATAAATTGGGTCTTGACATTACCAAGCCTTACCATCCCCTGTTTTATTTTGGCTCTAGAAAAGTGGAATGCCTAGGATTAATGAAATATCTAGCCATCACTTTGTCTCAGCTGCCCATGAAAAGCATGATGATGGATATTATGGTAGCATATGTCCTCCCCTGAGTTTGGCATGTTACTTTCGAGAGGCTGGATCAAGAGATTAGGTGGAACATTGCAAAATGATATATCTTATGCTACTGTCCCAGTTTTTGGAGGTGAAAGCAGGAGGTTATACAGAGAAGCTCAGTTGGCTTATATAATCAGTGATGAAAGGAATCCCACCAATCATCCCATATATGCTGTTGACACTAATTTTGGAGCTTGTTTTCTTCAGATTGAAGAATCTCAGTTGGCCTCTACGCAGCTTAAAAAACCAGTTTGCCATATCACAGAGGAATAAGGCCCACATATTTGGGACATGTTCTTTGATGGGGCTTGCTCTAAGGAATTTGTAGGAATAGGTGAAGTCCTTGTGTCCCCGACAGAGGAATACATTGGTTCATCTTTTATATTAACTTTTCAAGTCATAAATGACATAGTAGAGTATGAAGCAGACCTTATCATTCAACAGGTGTATGAAAACTTCCAAGAAAAACATCCATGGCTAAAAGCATACAGAGATGAGGTGAAATATAGACTATCTCTACCTGATAATACTAAATGTTGGAAAGTTTTTGAATGAGGATCAAATCAATAGGATTTTGCAAGTCTTCGATGATTTTGTTGATATGCACATTGACCAAGAGAAAGAAACCTTTGATAGAAAGGTAAAAAGGGTAAATTTTTAGTATGGCAACTGTTTTCTCAAAAGGAATGCATTAAAGGAAGGAGGGGATGTTTTTGATGGCCCAGTCAATGGGCAGTTTTTGAAACTTTATTTCATTTAAGGCTTTAAAGCCTTGGTATTGTAAATATGTTTTTTCTAGTTTTTATTTTCATTGCAAAATAGACTCCATGCCTAATCCAACACTAGGAGGAAGATTTGATCTTGTTTTTTATAGGAAAGGCATTGTTCTATAGTTCTTGAGACCTCACAGGGAGGATTTCATCCCCAGAAGGAGCCAGTGTTAGCCTTGGAGGCATTTGGCTAAAAAAATGGACCAAAAACACTCCCAAAGTCTCCAAAGTTTGCCTAAAATCATGCCAAAGGATCAAATTATGCTCCAAAAGTCTTCAAAATCCTGTTAAGGATCATTCAACATCAAAACTATCACATGCAAAGAGCCTTAGGAAGGGCAGAAATACACTATCGTGAGGCAAAAACACTCCATAACCATGAAAAAAAAATCGCATGCTTAACAGTCCAAATGCATGACGGCCGTCCAAATTAGCCAATCAATGGTCCATATATGATTGATGGATCTAATTGGCACATGCAGGTAGTGGCAATCAGTGCAAGACACCATTGATCAGCGATCGCTGATGATCGGATGGGTGGGTCGCATCAGCGGAGGTATCGACGCAGACAGTATGCAATGAATGATTGCAATTTGACGATTCAACATGGATCATCGGTCATGCGTGTAGATTGACAGCCCACATCACATCAGTGGTTCACAATCGGGAAAACCAAGGGGCGGAGCCTTTACACCTTCATGTGTGCGATGTGATGATGTAGACTCGACGGTGTTATAGATAATATTGTATAAAATTTCAAGTCTGCAGTAATCCTTTTTTAAACACATTTTAACATATTTCATTATATAATGAAATACAAAGGGAAACAGGGCAGTGCCAACAGCGATGAAGCCTAGACTTGAAAGGGTCTGAGAAGTGAAAACTATAATATTTGAAGTTTTCCAGAACTATTTTTTAATGATTTTCAATGTTTTGATGCATTTTTGAAACACAAAAGAAATCACGAAATAGGAAGGTTTTCGAGTGGGCCGTGGGTGGTAAATGGTTTTGGCTGGGCTCTACCAGATGCCATATAGTGACTGCCACATGTCCAGGGCAAGGAGAGAGAAAACCACCCTCATCGGGCGGTTAACTCTAGTACAAAAGAGCTGCCCGAAATGGATCACAAACATTGGATCTAGAGCACCCGGATCAACAGTGGAGATGTGATATCATTGCAAAGGTAGAAAAAAGGAAAATAAAGCCATGTTTAAGGACTTTTAATATCCAGAAAATCAGAAATAGGCAGGTTTTTTGCTATATGCATCGTTTTTCTCTGTTTAACAGAAAAACAGTAGTTCTAAATATTCAAAGGGAGACAGAGACCAAAAAGGAAATAATAAAGGCTAGAAGGAGAATTGAAAGGGCCATAACATGCACAACTAATCCCTAACCGATAAGGAAGTCATGGAGTAGATAGCGCAACTAGCCCAAAACAAAAATATCATGGAGCAGCACAGCGCATCAACAACCCAACACAGCTCATCAAAACAAAAATTATGGGGCATATCTGGCACAAGAGAGCTCCCAAACAACACATCAAATTACCTGAAGGTGGTTATTCCTCTATCAGAAGGAGAAAACCTCCAATGCCATGCTTGTCTTCAGGGAATCAAACAGTGAAGGGACAGAGAGGATAGATTAAGACTCTGAGCCTTTGAGAGCTCAGGAGCATTGTGAAAGGCCTAAAAGGCTACAAACTAAATGTAATAAGGGTTCAACTTCTAGAGATTGTAGGGACTTTTCTACTCAAGTGTCTCATCTTCATTCATTAGTAATTCAAGCTTCTTTTGATGTTATATGTTCAATGCCCATTTTCTCTTCTGTTTCAAGCTTTCACTTGAATAGGTTGTTCATGTTTCTTTTGTGTCTAATGCCAGATAACTGTCATCTTATCTTTGCGTTGATGAATTAGATTTGCAAGCTTCTTTGTTGCTTGTAGCTAGCCATTCATATGTGGTCATATATTCATCTATCGGTATAGTCAGTATTCTCTTTTGCTGCCTGTAGCTCGCCATTCATTTATGTTTATGTATGCATCTACTGGTATGGTCAGTATTTTCCATCCAGTCATTGAATCTACAAAATATTGAGCATTAGTGGTCTAAAGCCTTGTAAGCTGAGGGTGTTCATGCATGTCTTGAGTAAAAACATAGTTGAAATGGCTATCTGGCTTAATCCAAAACATTATCCATTCCAATAGTTCTAAGAACAATATTGAAGGTTATATGTTACTAGGCATCTCTGAGCTGCAACCTAGGAGAGTTTCCTGGAGTGATAACAGGGCCAAGTAGTCACTCGTGGCCAAGCTAAAGGTTTCAGAATCAGATGCATGTTCCGACGCTGAGTTAGAACCTGACAAGGGGAATGATAAAGGGAAGCAGATTACCGATGCGGAGCCCAACGCCACTGTTGCCACCACAAAGATATAGAAGGAGGAACCTGAAGATCCAGAGGAGGAGGAGCGTCTCTTCCACTCCCAGATGTGGGTAAATGGCTCCCCACTACAGTTCATTGTCGACAACGGGAGCCAAAGGAACCTCATTTTGGCAGAGGTCATGAAGCGACTAGGCTTACCGACCACAACACATCCATAACCGTACACCATCGTGTGGCTTCACCAAGGACGGGATCTTCGCGTGAGCTAAGATTGTCGCCTTCCATACAAAATCAAGCCCTTCACGAATTAGGTATTGTGTGGCATTTCTCTCGTTGAAGTTTGTGATTTATTATTAAGACAACCATACTTTTGGAAGTGATATGTTGTGTATGAATCAAGGCCCCATGCTGTTATTGTTACTTTGGGAAATAAGTTGTACATGATACCAGAGGTAGCATGCCAAGATGATCTGGGAAGCACACTACAGTCAGACTGTTGGCATTTCGGGGTCAAGAAAATGGTGGCAATACTGCAGAAGTATTTTTATTGGCTGAATCTTCGACATGATGGCAAGAAGTACATCAGATCATGCACTACCTGTGCCATTGCCAAACCGACCATCAAAAATAAAGGCCTCTATACCCTACTGCCTACCCCTAGTCGACCTTGGGAATCCATCTCCATGGTTACATGTCAGGTCTTCCTTCTGCTAAGCATAGAAACAAATGTGTTTTTGTGGTTGTCAACAGGTTCTCGAAGATGGCCATTATGGCGGCCTGCAAGAAGAATATCATAGCAGAAGCCACTGCTAAACTCTTCTTTGAACGAGTGTGGGTACACTTTTGGATCCCATAGTATATCATCTCAGATCGAGACAACAAGTTCCTCAGTACATTTTGGTCAAGTCTCTGGTTGATGCTGGACACCAAACTCACTATGTCCATAGCCTTCCATCCTCAAATTGATGGCCAGATAGAGGTTGTCAACATGATGATCATACACATTCTGCGCAAGTACAACTCAAAGCATCCACGCACATGGGACAAGAGCCTCCCCTATGTTCAGCACAACTACAACGAGGCTCTTCACAACTCGACTGGCCACATCCCTTTTTAGGTGGGCTTGGGATTCCAGCCACTATGTCCCATTGATGTGGCCATGCCATTTGCAGCTACTCATGCAGATTCAGCTCATGTCCAGTCTGAAACAGATAAGGCAACCAGCTTCATTGAGCACATCCAACATATTCTCCAGTAGGTCCATGACATTCTGGAGAAATCAAATGCCAAGTACAAGCAACGATATGATCAACATCGGGTGCCACACAAGTTTCAAGTGGGCAACAAAGTCTAGTTGCATTTGCAAAAGGAATGCTTTACCAGAGCCTATCAGAAACTTAGACCATCCCAATATGGTCCTTACACCATTACCAACGCTATGGCAGACAATGCATTTGAGCCTAGCATTCCCCCATTCCTTGTCCTGCACCCAGTGTTCAATGTGGACTGCCTTGGCCATACTTTCCACGATTACTAGACACATCTGACATTGCAGAATAGCTCACACCCAGAGAGTTAAATCCAGACTACATGGAACAAGCTGCAACTGGTCAGATCATGGACATAGATCAAGCACACTCACCAACATAATATCCAACTGTATCAAGTTTTAAAAGCATACCAACTCCTTCACCAAGGCAAGTGGCTCACTAGGGACCAAGTTCAATAGAAGTTTCCTCATCTCATGGAGGAACTCAATGCAATGGGGACCATTGCTTCCTAAGGGGGGAGGAATGATCCAGGTGGATATTGGTGGTCACCTACCAAGTCCATTTGGACCCCCACCATTGTTCCTTTCAGCTTTTCAATTTCTTTAATTATAGCATATTTTACTATTTTTAGTAGTTTTTTGGGTCCTAAACTTTCAGAGCCATTTTGAGGCCCTAAACGATGTTTTTTGGGAAAACTGAGAACAACATCAGTCCATGTACCCATGTTTATCTTCCCAGAGTTGTAGTTATTGGATAGATCTTTCTAACTAGATATTTTGTGCGTCAAACAAAGATCATATGCCAAAGTTACGACCTCGGGAAGTTGATGTACACATTTACCCAAACGGGGCCCACAATTTCGTGTTTCATCTTCTAGGGTTAGGTTTTTGGATGTTTAGGGTTTTCCATTGTTTCTCAACAATAAATAGGCCTTCGAGCTTCATTGTAACACAGTTCAGAGGCATGTATCTGCCACATCTCTTCTCAGAGATAAGTTACCATCACCCTAGCTGGTTCATTTCTATTGTTGTTTGTAAGCATATTTCAGTATTTTAAATTAATGAAATGAAGTATTATTTCCACTGCATCTTTGTGTTTATGGTTATCTCTGTAATTTGTTGTGTTCCTGATTAAATCCGGATCACTACTTCTTATCTTAGAGGCAGCTCCAATCTTGAGAGTCTGAAGGTCACTATTTTCATGGTTGTTTGTCTTAGAAAATCCTATTCCCACAATCCCAAGGGGAACATATAATGCATGTTGTGTGTAAAGTTGTAGGACATGCATAACCGAATAAGACGAGAATCAAACTGCTAACTTGATTTTTCCCATATTTTTCACTCCACTTGGATGAAGTAACAGAAGACGATAAGAATTTGTGTAGATTCAATCAGTCTATAAAGTCGAAATTTGAATTTGAAATTTTCCAATGGAAAGGTCTCTGCGAGGTGGGGATTTTTCTTGAAAATATATATGGAAATTGCCAAAAATACTTCAGGTGAAGAGGGATCTGTTAGAAAAATGGAGGGACTATTAGCGAAACAAAGGGAGCTCATCTATCGTGGCCTCCCTTTCCCTCATTCATGGAACCTACCATGGAGTTATAAAGTAATGACTATCCAAAAAAGCATTGGATAGTGCAACATGATGGTGGCATATCGCATGATGGAGGCACTCATAACCTTGGCAATTTTTTAGAGGGATCAATCTGACGACATATGATATTTATATCATCTAACATTGAATCAACAGTGAAGGAAGGAAAACAATGGCATGAGAAGGGATTTATTCCAAAGGAATGCCTTATCGCAACAACGTGATGCAAACAGTAGAACCCAACAACCACATCATGACTAATATTAAGTTTTTTTGTCAAATCAAGAACTCTATCTAGATCTTCTTTATCGTGCAACCATTCATATAAGCTCCCATTCTCCACAAAGCTGTAGAAAAGTAATCATTCTTCCCCAAATTACAATAGTCCAAAATCTTAACCAAATTCTTATGCTAGATTTTTACCAGAGTCTCCATTTCTGTTTTGAATTCACTCATCCCTTAGCAGCATACATACCCAACTTCTTCAAACTCACCACTTTCCACTTTCCAGGATGAATTTTGCATAGTGGCCCAGAGGGATGAAAAGGAGGTGTCATACTATGACCAAATTTACAACCTTACTAGTGCGTGTGACCCTAGAATTTTCTCTGACATGTCTGTTTTAGTTTGTGCCTTACTACTGCATGCAACCTTAGCCTTTTCTCTCACAGACCTATTTCAGTTTATGCTCCAGAACTCAGTGCCCTTGGGAAAAGAGGAAATTGGGCTAAAGACGAGGACAATGGAAGAAGTGAAGTTGCAAAGTTGATGTGATCACATGCCAAATGCAACAGGCACATGTGAACCCTTTCAAAATCAGTTATCGGTGTGGTGTTCCGTAACAACCTTCCACTACAACATTCTCCACCACCTATAATTGTCTAGCGGTAGAAAATCCTCTAATTGTCTAACATATGGGATCGATGGTCCACAAATTGACATAGTGGTAAGTAGGGGAGTTGTTTTCAAAGGGGAATGCCTTACGATGTAACTATTAATTCAATGAGTAAACTATATATATAAAATTTTCCTAACAAACACCCTTTTAATTATTTAGCATAACATTACATGACATCGTGATTTAATTATTTATCATCATAATTTTATATGACATATTGATTTACAAGTAGTTATATAAAATAATTTTATCATAGTATTTCTCTTAATTAAGATGATTATATATGTATACAAAGCAATGGATGAGAATGTTGTCTCATAACATGTTAGTGGCAATGCAACAATATATTAACTTGGAGGGGTCATTGGAAGTACTTATACATGTGGGAATTTACAGTAAGTTCCTCAGATAGAACACCAAAGGACATTGGTCACAAACAGATCACAGATAAATGCACCAGTACTCTTGACATGGTTAAAACCCTCAAAGAGAGAAACAATCCACAATTTGAGCCAATACGACCACTTCAGGCAATTTATTAATAAAATAAAGAAAATTTACATAAGCTTCTCTCATGAATGGTCACCTTACAAATGACCATCCATGTTCTTTAAATAGAGATCATGGACCAATCAGGTCTTAAGTCACAAATCAAGTTGTAATACCGAGAAGAGAATCAACTGTTAGATCACATCATATCTAGAACATATCATGGCCATCGAATTGTAAGTTACAAAAGTACATAGTAAAGAAACACAATTTACCTAACTCTACACTAGACCAAGTTATACTTAACTATTTCTTATGTGTCGGAATATCCTAATATCCCCACTTAAGAACAACTTGGGAGAGGCTTGAAGTATGTACAAATATGACACAATAGGATAAGAAAGGAAGAATTAGATCCTAGCCCCCCTTAGTGACAACTTCTTGAACTCCAACCATAAATCGAAGTTTAGTAAACTTCACCTCTTTGAGAGCCTTTGTAAAGATGTATGCAACTTGATCATCGGTTGAACAATATTGCACTTCAATAACATGGTTATGAATGAGATTTCTGATGAAGTGCATGTGTAGTAAAGTGTTTGTTGCACTGATTTTGGACTAGTTCTTTGCATAGTTGAATGGCACTTTGATTATCACACCAAAGTGTATTTGGATGTTGCTGCTGAAAGCCAAAGTCTGACAGGATTTGACAAAGCCAGAAGGCTTCCTTACTAGCTTCTATGACACCACGATACTTTTCTTCTGTTGAAGAAATAGAAATGGAACTTTGTTTCTTGAAATCCCATGTAATAGGTCCAGAACCAAGAGTGAATACATAACCTAAAGTAGACTTTCAATCATCAGGGTCACCAGCCCAATCAAAATCAGTGAAACCAACCAATAGAGGAGATGCTTCTGCACTGTAATGAATCCCAAACTGAACTGTACCTCAAGCATAACGAAGTATTCTTTTAGCTACTTTCCAATGAATTTTATGTGGGTTTTGTATAAACCGAGAAATAAGGCCAACAAGAAAGGAAAGGTCAGGATGAGTATGGGTCAGATACAAGAGTTTTCCTGAAAGTTGACGGTATAAGGTAGCATAAACTGTAGGGGAAGTACAAGTGCCTAAAAGTTTGGCTCTAGACTGAAAGGGAGAAGGGGCTGTCTTATAGTCTTCCATGTGAAAGTGGAATAGAAGATCAGAGGCATACTTGGACTGGGAAAGGGAAATACCTTCCTTGGATTGCAAGACTTGAAGACCAAGAAAATAATGTAAGTGTCCTAAGTTTGTCATTTCAAACTACTTTTTAAGGTTGGATTTCACATGGTTTATAAGGCTAGACATCACATCATTTATAAGGTTGGGATCACTACCAGTAAGAATAAGATCATCAACATAAAGAACAAGAATGATAAGAGACTTACCCACTTTCTTGGTGTAGACAGTATTGTCAGAATGACAACTAGAAAAGCCAGTATCTAAAAGAAAGCTATCCATTTTGGCATACCAAGTCCGAGTGGGTTGCTTGATACCGTAAAGGGATTTCTTAAGCCGACATACAAGGTTGGAGTCTGTTTGTATAAAGCCTGGAGGTTGTTACATATAGATTTCTTCATGCAAGTCCCCATGTAAGAAGGCTGATTTAACATTCATCTAATGGACTTCCCATTTGAAAGAGGTAGAAAGGGAAAGAAAAAGGCAGATAGAGTTCATTTTTGCAATAGGGGAGAAGGTTTCAGTATATTCAGTGCCTTAAACTTGTGAAAAACCCTTAGCAACAAGACAAGATTTATGTTTATCAACTTTTCCATCTCGTCCAAACTTGGTTCTGTAAACCCATTTGCATCCAACAAATTCTCCTCCCTTTCGAAGAGGAACAAGATCCCATGTATCATTTTCCAATAACGAATGATATTCTTCATTCATAGTTGCATCAAAATTTGGATGGCCTGAAGCTTCTGCAAAGGTGTTAGGATCATAATTCGTTGAAGCTTGAGCCAGTAAAGAAGAGTCCCTATCGAACTCAGAACATGTATGTCGCTAATCTATGGGATCACCTACAGGAGAACTTGTTGCATCTCGATTAGCACAGGCCCGTTTTGGAAGCTGAGGAGTTGAAGGACAATCTTGAGAAGGTGGGGGGGGGGATTGTCATCCTCTGTGTCATCATCTGAAGAAGAAATATTTTCATAAGTAGAAGGGATAGAGAGAGGTGGCACATCTACCGAATTAGGCTTGTAGGCCGATATATTTTCAGCAAACTTTACATCTCTTCTAATGATAGCATTTTTGGATTTAGGTGAAATAAGTTTATATCCTTTGGCATCTTCAGAATATACAAAAAAAATACATTTTTCACTCGTAGGTTCTAAGGCTTTATGTTTCTCATCGGGAATATCGGCCCATGCTTCACTTCCAAAAACGTGAAAGTGACTTAAATCTAGTTTAATTGAGTTCCATGCTTCTTCTGGAGTGATATTCTTTGAAACCTTAGTAGGAGTGCGATTCACTATGTAATTTGCACAGTTAATTGTTTCTGCCAAAAAAATAAGACTAAGTCCTTTAGATTGAAGCATACAATTAGCCATTTCCTTTAAGGTGTGATTATTCCTTTCTGCTACACCATTTTGTTGTGGAGTATATGGAACAATATGTTGTATTTGAGTTCCATGCTTAGTGCAAAACTTGATGAATTTGTTGTTAACATATTCTCCGCCATTATCAGATCTTAGCTTAAGAATTTTATGTCCAGATTGTTTCTCAACAAAGGCCTTAAAGGACAAGAACATGTTAAATACTTCACTCTTGAGTTTTAAGAAGTATATCTAGGAATCAACAATCAAAGTTAAGAAATACTTGTAGATAGAGAATGAAACAACTGGAAGTGGACCACATAAATCACTATGCACAAGCTATAAAGGGGCTGAGGTGTGCCAAGAGACAAATTTTTCAAAACTATCCCAATGATATTTTCCAAGTACACATCCAGAACAAATAGCATCTCTGCAAGATACCATAGGAAGACCTGTCACCATATTTTCTTTACATAGATTTTGAAGGGAGTGATAGTTTAAGTGACCAAATCGCTCATGCTAAAGTTCACTCACTTCATCATTATGAGCAACAAATACCAAGGGAAGAGTTGATGACCCAAATTTTCTAAACTTATACAACCTTGTAGAATCATCAACAATGCGAGTAGCTAGAATCTATCTAGGATCTCTTAGGTACTTAATTACAACATCATGAGGTGAAAATTCAACGAGTTTACCTTCACCTGAATGAGTTATTTGATATATAGATAGAAGGTTGTAGGATAATGTTGGAACACATAATACATCATTAAATTGACCATTGTCTAGATGAATAGTTTCGGTCCCTACAACACTAAGAGATCTATCATCACCAACATATATATTTTTGGTGTTATAATCATTTAAAGAAGAAAACATGGCTTTGTTTTTTGTCATGTGATAAGAAGCTCCAGAATCAATGAGCCACTCATGAGAATAAGAGAAAGAAGATACATTTAGTGCATAACCAGATCGAGATGCTTGACAACCACATGTAGAAAGTGTTATTCCTGAAGATGAAGTTGAAGTTGAAGAGTGCTCCAAATGGATGTTATGCTTCTCATTGTTGTTCCAAGGCTTACATATTTTTAAATAATTTGGATTCTAAGTGGTCATCTCAATTACAAAAGTTGCAATGTCTATCAGTATTCTTTCCTTTGTTTTTATTTGTCTTATCATTTTGTTGAATTGACTTTTCATTTTGAGACTGAAAGTGCTTAGGGCCCTTGGTTGGTTTAGGACCATTCCTTTTAGGATGTTGCTTCTTAGGATTCTTTGAGCTTGGTTGCTGCTAGGTGGCTAAGGCTTTCTTAGAAGAGTTTCCAAGATTAAGAGGACCAATATGTAAGAGTTTTTCTTGTTCTCTTATTAAAGAATCACAAAATGCATCAAAAGAGGGGCACTTGTAGGCTTGTCCTTGAGAAATAAGGCTTCTCTAGTAGAATGGAAGGTGGAAACAAACACAGAGTAGGCTGGTCCTAGCTTAATAAGAATCGAATAGATAAGGTTACCATATTCTTTCTTAACCTTAACACCTTCCAAGAGAAGTCTAAGGGTCTTGAACTTGGACAAAAGAATTCAATGGAAGAAAAAATTTTGGGGTCCAACGTAAAAAACTCATTTTCAATTTGATGGGCTCTAATTTCATTTTTAATTCCAAAAACTTTATTGAGTTGTTTCATTCCTTCATCAAAGGTATCAAGTTTTGTGATATGGAATGTAAGGTCTGGAGAAATAGACATCCCTATCAACCCACGTGCTTGATCTTGCCTATTTTCCCATTTGGTTGCCTCATCTTCATCTTTAGGTTTATAATCTTGGTATGATTCTATTCTATACAGACCTTTACTTCTAAGTAAATCCTCCATGTAGGACACCCATTGGAAGTAGTTGGTGCTGTCAAGAATAAATTGACATAGAATTTCCATTTTAACATAAAATGAAGTTGTAGATGCTGAAACTAAGTGTTTCAATGGAATGATATCATAAAATTAGGTCAATTAAAAAAGACGGCTTTGAAAACAGCTTCCCGATGAAGAAGTTATGGCTTTTTGAAGAAAAGTTGTTGAAGATGCTAACAAAATACGTGAATGTGCAGAAGTGAATGATAATGTTATATTTTAAAAAAAATCGCCCCTCTTTCCAAACTTAATATAATTAGCTTACTTTAAAAAAAAATATGTTACCCACTTTTATAAATAAGTGAAAGACACTTTTACTATGGTACTTTATGAGCTGCCCACTAAATTGTAACTTAAATGAAAGATAAAGAGACTTTAGAATTATAAGTGACTCAGTTTTTATAATGGGTGAGAGTCCTTTTACATAAAGTAGCTTTAAAACATAAGTTACATGTGCTTTTTGAAAAAGTAACTCAACAAAAAGAAAGGTTTGAACCCAAGACCTCTATTCTCATAAAGTAACTTTGGACCAAGTGAGCTAGTTTAAAAGATAAGTAATTTTTGGAAAAGAGGAAGTGAGGTTTTTTTTTTTAGTCACTAAAGCTTTGGAGTGCATGCTTACTTGAGAAGTACCTTTTTTCCTACAAAACTAAAGAACACACAACCCAACACGAACATGCAAAAAAAACCAAACCTTATGGCTTATAGTTAGCTTTTGCCGGAAACTAGATATTTTACTCAATGTTTCTGATTTTCGAAGATCACACTGAGGCACGACGGAAAAGAGCATATGCATGAGAAAAATCCTTCCTTTCTATTTATGATTTGCCCATATTGTACAGAGTTTCAGGGCAAAGAGAATAAGAAGAAATTAAAGATATAGATCCGGTAATAAAAAAGAGAGAGTTAAAGAAACTGAAATAAACAGAGAGATGAATAACTAAAACTGCAAATAAAGATTGTATACCTCTAGATCTTAAAAATGAGGTAGCTAGGGCTACCATAAACCTTTTCGCGTGAAACGAAATGGATTCCTCAATGAAACATATGCTTTTAACACAATAGATCAGTCCTCTTGGCCCGAAAGTAGTCAGAAATAGTAGATCTAGGAAACGACAGTCAAATGCAGTTGTATCGGCTTAAGATTTGGATCACCAACGCATGCAGCCCACAAATAACTCTGATACCATGTGGGAATTTATAGGGTAAGTTTCTTAGACAGAACACCAAAGGACACCACTCACAAACAGATCACAAATAAATACACCAGTATTCTTGATATGGTTAAAACCGTCAAAGAAGGAAACAATCCATAACCTGAGCCAACACGACCACTTCAAGAAATTTATTAATAAAAGAAAGAAACTTTACATAATATTCTCTCATGAACAATCACCTTACAAATGACCCTCCATGCTCTTTAAATAGAGATCATGGACCAATCAGGTGTTAAGTCATGGATCAAGTGTCGGTAGCACTCGGGAGAGAATGAACCATCGGATCACTTCATGTCTAGAACATATCGTGACTATCAGATTGTAAGTTACAAAATTACATAGTAAAGAAACACACTTTACCTAACTCTACACTAAACTAAGTTATACTTAACTATTTCCTATGTGTTGGAATATCCTAACAATACAATGAATTTAAATATGGTGTAAAAGATGAAATGTAGAATAGACATAGGAAGGATGGGGGGAAGAAAGAGAGTGATGGGGGGGGGATGGAGAGAGAGAAGGGAGAGAAATGTGTGTGTGTGTGTAGAAAATGAGAGGGAGAGAGAGAGAGAGAGAACATCATTATGGAGCAAGGCAATAGATAACATGAAATTTACTCCCAGCTCCACCACGGGGAAATTATAAAACTCAATTATTCCCATATATATTTTATTGTATGGATAATCATCTCCAAAAATATATCAACAATATCTCCTAAAATTCATGCCTAAACCTTTCCATTGATCTCTCCAAATATCTTCATCCAAAAGATATCTCATTTGTTTCCATCTATCTTTCCTATGTAGAACACGGGTGGGGCTACTGTAAATCGATTCTAAACACCAAAACTCCATAGGCCAGAGTTGGTGATCGGACTTACTTTCATATTGCTTGTATACTCCTACACTACGCGCATATGAGTGATGTTAGGATATTCCGACACATAGGAAATAGTTAAGTTCAACTTGGTCTAGTATAGAGTTAGGTATAGAGTTAGGTAAAGTGTGTTTCTTTACCGTTGTACATTTTGTAACTTACAATCCGACGGTCACGATATGTAGTGATCCGACGGTTCACTCTCTCCTCGGTATTACCGACACTTGATCCGTGGCTTGACACCCGATTGGTCCATGAGTTCTATTTAAAGCGCATGGAGGGTCATTGTTCGGGTAATCCGTGCATGAGAGAAGCTTATGTAAATTTTCATTCTTTGATTAATAAATTGCCTGTAGTAGCCACGTTGGCACAGGCCGTGGACTGTTTCCCTCTTTGAGGGTTTTAACCACGTCAAAAATACTGGTGTATTGATCTGTGATCTGGTTGTGAGCGGTGTCCTTTTGGTGTTCTTTCTGAGGAACTTACCCTGTAAATTCCTACATGGTATCAGAGCTATTTGAGGGCCGCGTCCGTTGGTGATCCAAATCTGAAGCCGGTAGAACTGCATCCAACTGTCGTTTCCTAGATCTGTTGTTTCTGACTGCTTTCGGGCCGAGAGGACTGCTCTGTTGTGTTCGGAGCATCTATTCCAGTGAGGAACCCCTTTCGTTTCACGCGAAAAGGTTTCCGGTAGCCATAGCTGCATCATTTTTAAGATCTGGAGGTATACAGTCTTTATTTGCAGTTTACTGTTATTTTCTCTCTGCTTATTTCGGTTTCGGTTTATTTAGCTTTTTTTCTTAACCGGATCTATACCTTTCATTTCTGCGTATTCTCTTTGCCCTGCGACTCTGTGCGATCTGGGCAAATCAGAAACAGAAAGGAAGGATTTTTCTCATGCGTATGCTCTTTTCCCTGCACCTTAGTGTGATCTCGGAAAATCAGAAACATTGAGAAAAATATTTAGTTTTTCGGCTAAAGCTAACTTTGAGACGCAAGGTTCATTTTTTAAAATATCTAGTTTTTTTGCTAAAGCTAACTTCGAGCCATAAGGTTCGTTTTCTTTGCATGTCCGTGTTGGGTTTTGTGTTTTGTGCTTTGTAGGGAAAAAGAGCTTTCTCAAGGCAAGCACGCAAACCAAGGCCCCCTCCCTCTCTCTCTCTCTCTCTCTCTCTCTCAAATTTTTTGTATAGATCAATTGGTTCAAAGCTATTTTAAGAGAGTATAGGTTTTGGGTTCAAGTCTCCATTTTGTGGGGGCGGATTTTTTCATTCCCGCACATTCACGCACTTTGCCGGCAACTTCAACAATTTTTTTTCAAAAAGCCATAACTTCTTCATCCGGAAGCCTTTTTCAGAGCCGTTTCTTTTAAACAGCCTAATTTTTCGAGATCTATCCATTGGAACACTTACTTTCAGCATCTTCAGCTTCAGTTTTTTTAAAAATGGAAAGTCCATGCCAAGTCATTCTTGACAGCACTAACTACTTCCAATGGATATCCTACATGGAAGATTTACTTAGAAGTAAAGGTCTCTACAGAATAGCCACAGGCCAAGAGAAGAAACCAAAAGATGAAGACAAGGCTGCAAAATGGGAAAATAGACAAGATCAAGCACGTGGTTTGATAGGGATGTCTATTTCTCCTGATCTTAGATTCCATATTGCAGAACTTGATACTCCTAATGAAGCATTGGAACAAATCACTAAAGTTTTTGGGATTAAAAATGAAATTAGAGCCCATCAACTTGAAAATGAGTTGCTTACATTGGATCCTAATAATTTTTCTTGCATTGAAGATTTCTTGTCCAAATTCAAGACCCTTAGATATCTCTTGGAAGGTGTTAAGGTTAAGAAAGAAGATAGTAACCTTATTTATTCCATCCTTACTAAGTTGGGACCAGCCTACTCTGTATTTGTTTCCACTTTCCATTCTACAAGGGAAGCTTTCATTTGTCAAGGAAAAGACTACAAGGCCCCTTCCTTTGACTCTTTTTGTGATTCTTTAATAAGAGAACAATAAAAACTCTTACACCTTGGTCTTCTTAATCTTGGAAACTCTTCCAAGAAAGCGTTAGCCGCCCAGCAGCAACCAAATTCAAAGAATCCTAAGAAGTCCTATCCTAAAAAGAATGGTCCTAAACCAAACAAGGGTCCTAAGCAAACTCAGCCTCAAACTGAAAGATCATTTCAGCAAAATGATAAGACCAATAAAAACAAATGGAAGAAGACTGATAGACATTGTAACTTTTGTAATCGAGATGGCCACTTAGAATCTAAATGCTTTAAGAAGATGGAAGCCATGGAAGCCGCAATGAAGAAACATAACATCCATGTGGAGCATACTTCAACTTCAACTTCAGGAATGGCACTTTCTGCATGTCGTTGTCAATCATCTCAGTCTGGTTATGCATTAAATGTATCTTCTTCTTCTCATTCTCATGAGTGGCTCATTGATTCTGGAGCCTCTTATCACATGGCCAAAAACCAAGCCATGTTTTCTTCTTTAAATGATTGTAACACCAAAAATATATATGTTGGTGATGATAGATCTCTTAATGTTGTAGGGACTGGAACTGTTCATCTAGACAATGGTCAGTTTAATGATGTATTATGTGTTCCAACCTTATCCTGCAACCTTCTATCTGTATATCAGATAACTCATTCATGTGAAGGTAAAATTGTTGAATTTTCACCTCATGATGTTGTAATCAAGGATCTAAGAGATCCTAAACAGATTCTAGCTACTGGTATTGCTGATGATTCCACAAGGTTGTATAAGTTTCACAACTTTGGGTCATCAAATCTTCCCTCAGTATTTGTTGCTCATAATGATGAAGTGAGCAAACTTTGGCATGAGCGATTTGGTCACTTAAACTATCGCTCCCTTCAACATCTATGTAAAGAAAATATGGTGACAGGTCTTCCTATGGTATCTTGCAGAGATGGTGTTTGTTCCGGATGTGTACTCAGAAAACATCATCGGGACAGTTTTGAAAAACGTGCCTCTTGGCACGCCTCAGCCCCTTTACAGCTTGTGCACAGTGATTTATGTTGTCCACTTCCTGTTGCTTCATTCTCTGGCTGCAAGTATTTCTTAACTTTCATTGATGATTTCTCCAGACGCACTTGGGTATACTTCTTAAAACTCAAGAGCGAAGTATTTAACACATTTTTGGCCTTCAAAGCCTTTGTTGAAAAACAATCTGGACATCAAATTCTTAAGCTAAGAACTGATAATGGTGGAGAATATGTTAAAAACACATTCATCAACTTTTGCACCGAAAATGGAATTCAAATGCAACATACTGTTCCATACACTCCACAACAAAATGGTGTAGCTGAAAGGAAAAATCGCACCTTAAAGGAAATGGCTAATTGTATGCTGCAATCTAAAGGACTCAGTCTTAGTTTTTGGGCAGAAGCAATTAATTGTGAAAATTATATAATCAATCGCACTCCTACTAAGGTTCTAAAGAATATCACTCCAGAAGAAGCTTGGAGTTCCATTAAACCAGATGTAAGTCACTTTCGTGTTTTTGGAAGTGAAGCATGGGCCCATATTCCAGATGAAAAGCATAAAGCTTTAGAACCTAAGAGTGAGAAATGTACTTTTGTTGGATATTCTGAAGATGTAAAAGGTTATAGACTTATTCCATTTAAGTCCAAAAATGTTATCATTAGAAGAGATGTAAAATTTGATGAAAATAAATCGGCCTGCGAGCCTAGTCCAGCAGATGTGCCACCTCTTCCTATCTCTTCTACTTTTGAGAACATTTCTTCTTCAGATGATGAAAGTGAGGATGAAAATCCTCCCCCACCTTCTCAGGATCCTCAACTTCCAAGATGGGTCCGTGCTACTCGGGATGCAGCAGGTGATCTTGTCGGTGATCCTACAGATCAGCGACGTACACGTTCTCAGTTTGAAAGAGCCTCTTCTTTACTAGCTCAAGCTCCAGTAAATCATGATCCTGACACTTTTGCAGAAGCTTCAGGCCATCCACATTGGGAAGCAGCTATGAATGAAGAATATCATTCATTGTTGACAAATGATACATGGGATCTTGTTCCTCTACCAAAGGGACGCAAACTTGTTAGATGTAAATGGGTTTACAGAACCAAGTATGGACCAGATGGGAAAGTTGATAAACATAAAGCTCGTCTTATTGCTAAGGGTTTTTCACAGGTTGAAGGCATTGACTACACTGAAACCTTCTCCCCTGTTGCCAAAATGAACTCTATCCGCCTTGTTCTTTCCCTTGCTGCCTCTTTAAAATGGGAAGTCCATCAGATGGATGTTAAATCTGCCTTCTTGCATGGGGACTTGCACAAAGAAATCTATATGGAACAACCCATTGGCTTCATCCAAATAGACTCCAGCCTTGTATGTCGACTTAAGAAATCTCTCTATGGTCTCAAGCAAGCTCCTCGGGCTTGGTATGCCAAAATGGATAGCTTTCTTTTAGAATCTGGCTTTTCTAGGTGTTATTCTGACAATACTGTCTACACCAAGAAAGTGGGCAACTCCCTTATCATCCTTGTTCTTTATGTTGATGATCTTATTCTTACTGGTAGTGATCCCAACCTTATCAACCATGTGAAGTCCAGCCTTAAAAAGAAATTTGAAATGACAGACTTAGGACACTTACACTATTTTCTCGGTCTTCAAGTCTTTCAATCCAAGGAGGGTATTTCCCTTTCCCAGTCCAAGTATGTGTGTGATATTCTTCGTCATTTTCACATGGAAGACTGTAAGCCATCCCCTTCTCCCTTTCAGTCTGGAGTCAAACTTTCAGTCTCTTGTACTTCTCCTGAAGTTGATGCTACCTTATACCGTCAACTTGTAGGAAAACTCTTGTATTTAACCCATACTCGTCCTGACCTTTCCTTTGTTGTTGGCCTTGTTGCTCGTTTTATGCAAAACCCCCGTGAAAGTCATTGGAAAGCAGCCAAAAGAATACTTCGTTATGTTCGAGGTACAGTACAGTTTGGGATTCATTACAGTGCCAAAGCAGCTCCTCTATTAGTTGGTTTCACTGATTCTGATTGGGTTGGTGACCCTGATGATCGGAAGTCTACTGCTGGTTATGTCTTCACTCTTGGTTCAGGACCTATTACATGGGCTTGTAAGAAACAGGCTGCCATTTCTCTTTCGTCAGCAGAAGCAGAGTATCGTGGTGTCGTGGAAGCTAGTAAGAAAACCTTGTGGCTTCGTCAGATCCTATCAGAGTTTGGCTTTGAGCAGCAGCATCCAACCACACTTTGGTGTGATAATCAAAGTGCCATTCAGCTATGCAAAGATCCAATCCAGCATCAGCGCAGCAAACACATTGAACTACACATGCACTTCATCAGAAAGCTCATTCATGACCATGTTCTTGAAGTGCAATATTGTTCAACAGATGATCAGGTTGCAGACATCTTCACAAAGGCTCTCACAGAGGCGAAGTTCACTAAACTTCGATATATGCTTGGAGTTCAGGAAGTTGTCACTAAGGGGGGATAGGCTCTAGTGCCTCCTTCCTTCTCCTATTGTGTCATATTTGTAAATCCTTCAATCCTATCCCAAGTTGTTCTTAAGGGGGATGTTAGGATATTCCGACACATAGGAAATAGTTAAGTTCAACTTGGTCTAGTATAGAGTTAGGTATAGAGTTAGGTAAAGTGTGTTTCTTTACCGTTGTACATTTTGTAACTTACAATCCGACGGTCACGATATGTAGTGATCTGACTGTTCACTCTCTCCTCGGTATTACCAACACTTGATCCGTGGCTTGACACCCGATTGGTCCATTAGTTTTATTTAAAGCGCATGGAGGGTCATTGTTCGGGTAATCCATGCATGAGAGAAGCTTATGTAAATTTTCATTCTTTGATTAATAAATTGCCTGTAGTAGCCACGTTGGCATAGGCCGTGGACTGTTTCCCTCTTTGAGGGTTTTAACCACGTCAAAAATACTGGTCTATTGATCTGTGATCTGGTTGTGAGCGGTGTCCTTTTGGTGTTCTTTCTGAGGAACTTACCCTGTAAATTCCTACAGGTGACACCTCTAGAGATTTGAACACTGGTGGTACTACTGCAAATCGATTCCAAACACCAAAACTCCTGTGACCAGAGTTGGTGATGGGACTTGCTTTCATATTGTTTGTATCCTCCTACACTACAGACGTATGGGTGATGCCTCCAGATATTTGAACATAGGTGGGACAACTGCAAATCGATTCCAAACACCAAAACTCTAGAGGTCGGAGTTGGTGATGGGACTTGCTTTGATATTTCGTGTATGATCCTACACTATGGGTGTGTGGGTGATGCCTCCAAAGATTTGAACACAAGTGGGATTACTACAAATCGATTCCAAATACAAAAACTCTAGAGGTCAGAGTTGATGATGGGACTTTCTTTCATATTGCTTATATCCTCCTACACTATGGCTGTATGGGTGACACCTTCAGAGCTTTGGACATAGGTGGGACTACTGCAAATAGATTCCAAGCAACAAAACTCCAGAGGCCAGAGTTGGTGATGGGACTTGCTTTCATATTTCTTGTATCCTCCTACACTATGGTCATATAGGTGATGCCTCCAAAGGTTTGAACACAGGTGGGACTACTACAAATCAATTCCAAACATAAAAACTATAGATGTCGGAGTTGGTGATGTGACTTGCTTTCATATTTCTTGTATCCTCCTACATTACGAGCATATGGGTGACGCCTCCTGAGATTTGAACACGGGTGGGACTGTTGCAAACTGATTCCAAACACCAAAACTCCACAAGCTGAAGTTGGTGATGGGACTTTCTTTCATATTGCTTGTATCCTCCTCCACTATGTGCCTATGGGTGAGGCCTCTAGAGATTTGAACACAGAAGACATATAGAACTAGTCTACATCATCATATTATTTTATTAAATATTATAAATGAGAAATATTCATTAAATTGGTCCATTCTCTCTCTTCTAGGTTATTTGATATCTGTCTTCATTTTTGGCCTTCTTCCTTATTTGGAATTCTTTATTTGTACTTGCAAAACGTAAAAATTATTGAACACCATATAAAGGAATCACCATCCACCAATTCTCTAGGAAATTCTTTACCATACATGGATCATCCCGTACATATACCAACAATTGAATCCTTAGTTAATTGTAATTAATTTGACAGACTTAGCTATTATTGAAGTCCATATAAAGGAAATCAGTTAATTGTAATTAATTTAACACATTATTATTGAAGTCCATATAAAGGAATTACCATCCACCAATTCTCTAGGAATTGTTTTACCATACATGGTTCATCCTATGTATCTACCAACAATTGACTCCTTACTTAATTGTAATTAATTTGACAGACTCCTAGGTTAATTATAATTAATTTGACATTATATTACATATTCTGACATGTATGTGTCACTATTAATTGACAGATTGCTTAATTAATTGTAATTAATTTGACATTATATTACCTCTTTCGACATGGATGTGTCACTATTGCAACAAAAATGAGCTGGATGAATCTAGAAACAATGTATATAAATGTTGGATTAATAAATATGGTGACATTTTTTATTGGGAACATAGAAGCATTGATGTGGGACAAGATTTCATGAGAGCGAAAATGATGAAGCTATTGGGAGGTTTATTTACCAAATCATTTCCATGAAATTGGAATTTAAATTTAAGCCCCATCCTTCTTACCTAAGAACCATTTCATTTTGAGTGACTTAGTAATTAGAACAATCACCTTTATAAATATGGAAGTTGGGGTAGTAGCTACAATAGTGGTTCAAAATTTAATAAAAAGATTGAGTTGAGTACATTCCTTGGATTTTGAAGTTGACACGTTAATCCCTCTGATACTAAGGAAAACACGTGACTCTAAAAAAATAAACTGCATTGATTAGTGGAAATTTTGGAAGGGGCAAGAGACCCATGAATGAAAAAATTTGCTAGACATTAATTCAAAAAGGAATTTCATTCATTCATGCAGAGAGTGACACCCATAAAGAGTAGACCACATGGGTGCATGCAATGCAATTCATGAGTAAATGTTTTAAATCCCAAATGGAATAATTGTTGAGAACTCTTTATGATTAAACTACATTTTGGGTGCACAAATATGCCCAAAAAATTTTCAAACACAGATTGAAATCATTTTAGTGTGTTTTGCTATGTATACAAAAATAAAATCTACATATCAAACACTTGCAAAAAAGCTATGAGCTATAGGAAGAGTGGGTTGTGATATGATATGAACTGGTTGAGAAAGCCAAGAAAGGGATGTGCTAATTATAGATGGATTGTGGAGCAATGAAAGGATTATTTTCTTAACTTCAATAAACAAAAAGAGAGGCATATAGTGATCACAGAGGCCCAAACACAATTCAAATTTGAGATATTTGACTTTATCATGTTTGTCAAGGAGAGTTTCTTTCACTTAGCTCATTAACTAGTCACTTATTATTTTTCCCATTGTGGTATCATAGCTTCCCTAGGTTGTGGCCACCTATAGAAAGACAATGTGTAGTTGAGCTTATGCTTGGTGGAAAGGGTTCATTCCTAGATTGGTTTCGGGCTTCAAATTTCATTTATGTGTTTCCTCTATTCATTTGCATTGTTGTCTCATGCAAATATCTAAAGTTATGTTTGAGTGAATGTATATTACCTTGAGTTTACAAGAACATATGGAAATAAGTTTATATCATATTCAAGGGAGAGGCTTGCTTAAATTTTGGTGGGTAGAAACCTGTGGTAAGTATGCACATTTACATGTTACCCCTACCTATTTTTGTGCTAAGGAATAAATAAATTATGATGTACAATATCTCATGGTAAGTATTCTCATTTATACACGAATCTTATTTATTTCCGTGCAAAAGACTTGATGAAATTATGGTGGGCAATATATCATGGTAAACATGTTGATTTACAAATATAAAGAATATCAGAAATTTCCTTATTCCTAGAAATTGAATTTCAGACTTCAACTAAATTCTTATATGTATGCACATTTACATGTTACCTCTACCTATTTTTGTGCTAAAGAATAAATAAACTATGATGTACAATATCTCATGGTAAGTATTCTCATTTATACATGAATCTTATTCATATCAGTGCAAAAGACTTGATGAAATTATGGTGGGCAATAAATCATGGTAAACATGTTGATTTACAAATATAAAGAATGTAAGAAATTTCCTTATTCCTAGAAATTGAATTTCAAACTTCAACTAAATTCTTATATGTATGAAGTAATGGTTACATCAATTTTTAAGGTTAATAATGGTTGAAATAATCCATTCTAAATGTAAAATTTCCTTCCATACAAATTAACGCTGAAGAATTTATCCTATACTAAGAAGAAAATAATTTATCCTATGTTAAGAAGAACATAATTTCTGTGAATGAATTTTTTTATTAGGACCCCTTCTAATGTCTAATACAAATCCTTTGAGATTTGTTGCAGAGACCCTAAAAATATATTTCGAGTTTTAATACACTTTTACTAGGATTCTTATTTAATTAAATTAATTTTAAAAAATTATTTGAATCTAAAAACTAGATTATTAAAAAATAAAAATCCTAAAGCTTAGAACCAAAATAAATTTGAAATATAAGAACAAATTACTATTATATAAAGCATAAACTTTAGATCAAAATAATTTGATATACCTACTGAATGAACAACCGTGGAAACTACTGTATCGACAGATGATGGATACATAATAGACGAGCATTTTAAGCAGAACTACTTAATCTGGCTATGTGGCTTTTATCCATGAACTCCATCCCAAGGAAAGAAATTTGCGTACGTAACTACACTACAGTTCAGCGATAATGGATGATTCATGATAAGACAATCAATAGCTTAAGGGAAGTTTTATGGCTTAAGCAATGCAATCTTCGCATGAATGATTATCATATTATCATTATTACACTGTATAAGACTATAAGGAATATAATATCGTGCTGACAGTGCAGTGCGATTAATCTGGATCAAAAGTCAAACACACGAGATTAGAAGAATATCTCATGGTAGAGCTGTACGGAGATTGATTCGAAGGAAAGGAAATGAAAAGCAATATACGATCGATTTGGATGAAAAGGAATATTTCGTGGAGATTGATCAAGTGCACCACATTTCCCGTGACCTTTGCCCATTGAGATGAATAATGATTGTCGCGTTCCCGACTTTTTATCTGCGTTATTCAGGTTGTTGACAAATATTCAGAACTCAAATTTTCTTTATGTCAATGGATGGGCTAGGGTTGGCGTGGATACAGGTTGCTAGCAAATGTTCAGAGCTCAATGTTCGATGTGAAGTCACTGGTTCAATTCCCCATCCGGATAGAAATTGATATATTAGACATGATTAAGATGTAGTCCTACCAAACTTATAGAAAAAAAAGTTTGAATTTCTTTTTAAATTGAATTGTGTTTGTGTTTTTCTAAATGTAAGTAGACAATTCATATATAATATAGTAAGAATTGTGTTTATGTTTTTGAAAGGTAAGTAGGCATTTCATATATATAATGAAGAACATAAAAACTAAGAAAAATGATACAAAATAATGTATTTTGGTAAAGATTATAAAACAATTAACTTTTATTTTTTATTAATTTTCGAAGTATTTTTAAATGGTATGATTTTGTAGAATAATTAAGTCAATATTATCCAAGTTAGGAATTATGTTTTAGGAGAAATCATTTTTTCAATATTTGGCAGGTTTCGAGGAATATTTGGCAGGTTTTTTTATATAAATTCTATAACCCATAGAATTTATATAAAAAAAAGTAAAATAGCATTGAGTTATATTTGAATGCTGTCTGTTAATACATTAATCATCAATAATAACTCTCGATTCGTTCATAAATAATAACCTTTGAATTCAAAGAAAGATATGGAATCGTTTTGAATGGAAATCATGAAAAATTTTCTTTATAAATAATAACCGTTGACTTCAAAGAAAAATGGGGAGTCATTTTGAATGGAATCATGAAAATTCCTACATAACTTTACGACATGTTGCTGCTCCGCAAAAGCATCGTTCCCTAATTCCATCCTTCGTTAATATGTAATCGTACGTTATCTCTTGGCCAGCTTCAATGTCTTTATTCGCAAACAGTGCAATTCGACTCTCAACACCATTGATCGGTAATATCCTCGAAAAACAATTGGGTGCGCACGAATGATTGATCAGACGCGCTACGTTTCCCTGCTTTGTGGCATCAACCACTGTTTCTTTGTCGATTGCAAAGAAGTACGTTGAATCTTTACCCTCTGATTGATATCTCTTTTCTCTCAAATTGGCAACACTATTTCTTATTATTTCGCCCCGATATTCTATAACCATCTCCCCTCTTTGAAGGGGTTTGATAGTAAACAGACCATATCCATGAACTCCAGATTTCCCAAAGCTAAATCGTTTTTTTTCATTTTTCTGGCAGTAAGAAAGACGGTCTGTGTATGAAAAGAACTGTGGTGGATCCGCTTCTCGTTCTGTTTTTAATCTCTTGTTTATAGCTTCTCTGGAATGGTGGGAGTATCCCACAGGTCTCTGAATTATGGAAGTCATGCCGGATTTTTCTTTCAGAGGATTATGCACAGAGCTTCTAGATGCATATGGTTCCTCTATTTTGCAGAGTCTAACTTCTTCTAGATTATTATCATCGTTTGAAGATGAACTCTCATATGATGAATCTTCTGAATGTGTTACTGCAACAACTTCCTCTTGGATTCCCATAAGTATAGAATTTAGATCAGGGATTCTTACACCCACGTTTGGATCTGGAACCCTATGAGAGGCGCAATAGGAAATGTACGTGCATAAATTCTTTCCTTTACTGTTCCAGTAAAAAAGCTCCATGTGATACCCTTCGGTTAATGCACACGTGGGATGGTAAAATGTTTCACATTCCTGACACTTGACACAAGATCCCTGCATTTTGTTACAGACTACGCAGGACTTCCGAAAGGAGTCTGGATTGATTTTCAATATGCCATCTACAGGTTCCATAGTTCTATCATTCACAAACGTTACTTCATTAGTAAAACAAGCACAGGTAACATGCACCCAAAATCCACATGTCGTGGTAGGTTTCAGGGCGCCACCCATTACAGGGCAGAGGCAGCAGCGTTGTGGAGTAGTCTCTGTCTTTGCACTCTGGCAAGCTGTGCAAAGCCAGTCGTCCTGCGATTCAATTGCACCATAACAATTTTGATGAACTCCAATATTGCATCCATTGCAGATGAAAATTTTATTATTATGCCAATCCTCAGCATGACGGCATATTGCACACCTTTCTGGTATCCAGGTTTCTTTGATTGGCTCGAATGGTTCTAGCAGCCACCCTATTAATTCTTTCTCCCTAATGCTGAGTGGTGTCTGCCCTTCAGGGTCAAAGAATCCAAGGCCACGAACCCCAGCTTCGTAGGCCTCGTTAAGCCAATCAATGAGATACTGATTGGAACCGCTGACTCTAATACTTTGCTTCCATTTCTTCCTCTTACAGCCTACGTGTTTTTCCCATTGCGACAGGCCCATCCACTTACCCTTTTCACATTCATTGCATTCACAGAGGATTAAGTGGCTATTAGTCACATAATTCGCCTCCTTGTCATTACAAACAACAGTAATGCGCTCTGGAACAGTGAAATGATTGTTGTTTTTCTCCTTAATTAGAGAGATTGCCCCGCTCGGTTGCTTCGGCGTGCATTGAGGACAAGAATACTCAGCAAGGCCTTGATGTTGCTCACTGCTTACCTTATCACAATCATAATGAACCCAAATCTTGCATTTTTGACATTGAAGCCAACTTCTTTTGGGCGTGGGACTCCATACCTTCATGCAAATGCCACAGTACTGATTGAACTTGTACAACTTGCAGCAACGTCGACATATCAACAAGCCCTTCTCAGATGAAGTACGCAGCTGCTTCACCTGAACAGATGGTAATAATTTTGAAGCTGGAAATTTCTCGTTACAGCTGCTGCATGTTGTTTCTTCTTCCTGATCTTGCATAACCCTGCATCCAGAAAAAAAATCGGCCACTTTGGCCTCCTCAATTGCCTCAGGAAACTTATCCTTAAGGTCTTTAGAAGATTTTTTCAAGAATTTCTGACTCTTGTATACTGATGTCCGGAAGCATTCCCAAAAAGGGAATACTTTTTCTTCTTTAACCCATTTATAAGCGCAGTCCGAGATATTTGTCATGGGGAAAAACCTAACACAAAATCTTCCAGGAACACAAACGCTCTGCACAGATTCTGGGGCATCTTTCACCGGGTCGATAACTTTAGCGGGCCAAAAAAGTCTGTCAGTTCTCCTCTTAGACTTCACCCAAACGACATCACCCACGCCAAACTGTTCCCGACGCGGGCCCTCTGAACATTCAAACGCCACCATATTCTGATCTGCCTCTGTCACCTGCTTCTTCCTGGGTTCGTTAGTATAGATCGTTACTGCAACCTCTACTGTAACGTTTTGACCCTTCAATTTTATGACTTGCTCATTGTCCATACCTTTCATCCGCTTAGTTGGTCTATTTCTCAATTTCCCTGATTCATCTTTATCATTGCGAAACAGCCTCACATTTGCAGGCGCCCCGTCCTCATCCCCGCTATTACGGCGGAAAAAACCATACCCCAATGATTCCGCATCGCCGCTGTAGTGTCTCACATCTCTAGTTCTCTTCCTAGAATTCTCCATTGTAAAAATAAAAATAAAACCAGGATGAAACCCTAACCTGAACTTTGCCTGAACGATGGTATGACTGTATTGCAAACTCTATTTCCAAGGGATTGATACAAGATAGTGCAGGGCCCTGAAATCTCTGCGCTAACCGAGGATTGTTTGATCTGATGCCGAACCGGTTGGAGAGTAAGTAATGCAAAGCAAAAGGCTACATGAACCGTCACTCTTTAAATAGGAGGAAACGAATTCGAAAAAATAAATAAACAAAAAGAAAGGCACAAATAAAGCGGCACGCTGTGACAAATACAAAATGGCACAACCCAAGCCGACAATACCTTAATTTCTTCTTCGGGTCTTCACTGAGGAGGAAATTCTCTCTGGTCTCTTCAACTCGGTTTTCGAGGTCGAAGCGGGAACCGTCATAATAGGTCATGAAGTCAACACTTGGATTGGTGGACGTTAATTTTACCACCACACAAATATTCAATTAACATTAAAAGTATTATTTATACTTATGACGTACTCAGACCTTTTTTCAGAGTATTTTTGCAGTTTACTTTAAGATAAAATGTGGCAGAGTGTATTTTTTCGGTTTAATTAAAATTAAAATTCGGTAGATATTTTTAAAATTTTACTTCACATTTTCTGAATATTCTCATAATGTTGAATTTATTTATTTAAAAACGTAATTTAAATAATAATAAAATCATATAATTAATTAAAATTTTATTAAACTATTTCATTTATAAATTAAACTAGGTTGTATAAAATTAATTATTAAGAAAAGAGCATAAAATTTAAACTCAAGTTTAATAAGTTTTTTTTTTTATAGTCATTATTGATTGAACTATCTTTATAGTCATTGCCAATTAAGTTATCACAAACAGACATGTTTATTCATTTCTTTAGAATTTGATAATTGAAGTGTATTTTAAATTTCTTAACATATATATTTCTCCTTATATTAAATTATGTTTATTATTTTTATATTAAATTATTTTTATATTAAATTATGTTTATATTAATGTTTCTACCCTTGATTTTCGTGTCCTAGACAAGAAAGTTAGAATTTCTCCTCAAAATTCACACATATGTACCTTTGCCTTCTCCTCATTTTTTGAGCATGTCAGGCCTGCATTTAATGGGCTAAGTCTACACTGGATATACCTCGAAAAATACACTAAGTCTACTATACCTTCTTTGGTTTTGTGCCATTGTCTTAGCCTTGGGAATCTAGCCACTGTTTGGACTTTTTCTTGCTGCAAATTGGACTTTTCTTCAACAAATAACTATCTCAGCCTCATCTCTTAGCTTCTCCTCTTCTCTTCTTCAAATCTACACTTAAATAATAGATCTCTTCTTTTCCTTTTCCCCCCTTTTTAGTCTCCACAAGGATGAGAAGACCTAGCCCTAATATCAAGTGCGGAGGTTGATCAAGGATGGAGATCTAATCTCACATTAAATCCCTCTCGTGTCTACCCCTTCATTAAAGAGCCCCTCTAGTCACTTTAATAACTTGTTTTACCAGATACCTTTCTGTCTCATAAAGTCACTTTTAAAAGCATAAAGTCACTTTGATATTATAAATTATAATGTAGTTTTAGAACTCATAAAGTGACTAAAAAGTAACACGACTTTAATAATCTCATAAAGTCACACTAAAAAGGTGGGTTTACTTGCTTTCCTAGGCTTAAAAAAAAAAAAAAAAACTAGAAACACCTCCTTTGTACCTTTTTTCACACTCCCTCTTACCGCGAAAGGTGTTTCTCACCAATCCTATCTTATTCTTAAAGTAGATATGCTTGCCCCTTGGCAAGGAGTTAGTGAGAATGTCTGCAACCTATTTATTAGTGGGTATGTACTCTAACTTCACTAACCCTCAATGAACATAATCCCTGATAAAGTAGAATTTGATCTGAATATGCTTTGACCTATCATGAAATAATACTCCATGAGTTTAATAAAACACAGATTATCTCAACAAATTGTAATTGGTCCCAACCCATAACCAAATAATCCTTACAACATCTTGTGAAGAAAATGGCCTCGAAACTAGCTTAACTAGTTGCAATATACTTAGCGTCCATGGAATTCAATGCCATTGATCTCTATTTCCTATTGAACCATAACACCAACGTCGAACCCAACATGAAATAACATCTAGATGAAATCTTCTTGTCACTACCACTGCATGCCCAATTTGAGTCTGTACAACCTATCAATCTGACTCCATCCCCCCCAGACATAGTCTAGTCCATAATCAATTGTGCCCTATAAGTACCGTGATAAATATTTCTTAGCCACCCAATACACCCTCTTGAGATCCATCATAAATTAAATCAACATGTTGATTGTGAAACATATATCTAGTCTAACATTGACCAGATAAATCAGTGACCTAATCGATATAAATTTGGGTCTATCAACTCGAAATCAGAAGCATGCAACTTCTTGGAAAATTGGTAATCATTAGTGTGGGAATAGGCCTACAGTCCTCCATATGAAATCTCCTTAGTATGTACCCTGCATACCTTCCTTGGCCCAAGAAAATATGACCATCCTCCTGCCAAACCTTCAACCAAAAAAAATAATGAATCAATCCTATATGGATCACCTCAAACTCTGAAGCAATATATTTTTTGCAGTGTTCTATGAGTCTCTTCTCTCCTATAATAATCAAATCATGAACACACAATATAAAAATGAATAGATCCTCACCAACCACAATGTAATATAGGTTCAGATATGCATCACTCTTCATGAAACCCATGTGCTACAAGTATGAGTGAATCCTCGAGTACCATGATCTCTTGCCTACTTCAGTCCATATCATGCTTTTTGAAGCTTGCATACATGAGCCTCTCTCCCATGCACGATAAATCCCTACAATTTCTCAATATAGAACTTCTCTTGCATGAGTCCATTGTGAAAGGTGGTCTTCACATCCATCTAGTGAATCTTCCAACCCATCTTTATTGCTATGGATATCTTTGTTCTAATCAAGGTGTATCAAGCCACTGGTGAAAAGGTCTCATATTAATAAACTCCCTTTACTTGTAATAACCCTTGTGCAATAAATTGAGCTTTGAGCTTTTCCACGCTACTATCCATAGCATGATTGATCTAGTAAATCCACCTAGAAGTCACCACTAACTTACCCTCAAGTCTCAAAACTATCTCCCAAATATCATTATTCATTATGGAAGCATGATCTTCCACCATGGCATCCCTCTAGATCTGCTAATTTGAAACCTCCTTGTAGCTAGATGGCTTAGTATGCACATCACTAGTCACATAGCCACCCAACCACTCTGGTAGTTTTCTCTCCCTAACTGACCACTTGGGTCATCCCGCTGAATCATGTGCTTTCGTCAAGGTATCCTAAAGACCTTGATTTTATTCCCTATTTGGTTCTCCACAAGAACCTTAAAATCTTGGAACTTCTTGAAGAGTAGATCCTTTGTCTTCATCAAGAAAATATAAGCATTCTAATAGTATTCGTCTATGAAATGGACATAATAATAAAATCCTCTCAAGGAAACAGAAGACATAGGACCAAATACGTCAGAGTGAATCATATAAGGGATGTCTATTTCCCCACTTTCACTGCTTGGGAAGGATTCTTGGTGTGCTTTCCCAAAGCACACCACCTGTACATATCATGATGATCAATACTCAAATCTAGTAAACCTATAACTATCTCCCTCAATATCCTAAATGATCCATGGTGCAAATTGGCCATCCTTTTGTAACATAACTCTCACAAATCACTGATGTTGGTCATCGAAACTAAGGCTTTGGTAGGTTGAAACATGAATCTATAGAGTCTCATATAGTAAACTCCATTCACTCTAGTATAAATGGTGTTGGATCCCAAAGGATACATGAGTACCTATCCATCTTGGAACACCACCACATATTGCTTATCTTCTATACTGGAAATTGAAACTGGATTCTTCTTCAACCCTAGAACATGAAGGACCTTCGTCACTTTCAAGGGAGGTTGTAAATCCATCTGAAAGGATACAATCCCTACACCTATTACTTTGACCTTGGAATTATCTCCAAGAACCACCTTCAAATCTATATCAGTGTCTGCAAGACTTGTAAAGTGCTCTTTGACTCCACTCATATGGGAAGTAGCTCCACTATCTATAAACCATACACTAGAAGATGTAACACTAGTGTAAAGAATCACCACTAAAGAAAACTCTGTGTCAAATATGGTGGTAGAATCATCCACCTTGACTCATGTTGCAATGCCCTTCTTCTTCCCCTTCATTTTGGGACACCAAAAGGCATAAAGACCCATCTTATGACCATCAAAGCATCTCATTTTACTCGTGTACTTCTCTTGTACCTTCTATTTCCCCTTTTATTCTTGGTCCCACTAGTGTAACCCTTCTTGGGTTTCTTCTTTCCCTTAGCTATGAGGGAAACATTCTCCCCCTCGTCAACCTCACCATGTTGGCTGCAACTCTTGGTGGTCCTCCTAGTCTTCTCCTATATGAAACCATCCCACATCCTACTCCAATTTAAAATATGATCTTTAGCAATGATGTCATCAATTAATCATCTCACTTCTTTGGAAAACCACTTAATTCTGTCATGATCAACTAGTCATTTGGGATAACCGATCCTATTAGAACCAACTCATATCTCACTTGTGTGATCTTCGTAAGGTATGAGGCCAATCTTGGTGTTTCTTAGTTTCTCACATAACACCATCTTCTTATTATCATTAGTGCTCTAGTAAATATTTATCAGGGAATCCCACATCACATGGGTTTCACTACTAAAGAAATACCATACCATATGTGTTTATATTGGGGTATAAAAAATTAGAAAGACATAAAATGGTATGTTGGCTATATAATAATGGGGTAATGGGATTGTATATGTTATGTAGTAATACATGTATTATAAAGCATTATGTATTTAATATATTGGCCAAGCGGATAAGAAAATAGATGGGGTAAGGAAAAAACACCAACGAACTATCATGAGAGTGTAGTTTTGTTTGGAAAACAAGTGAAGAAAATCAATGAGGGTTTCATCTTGAGGAACCCTAACTTGTTGGAGGCTTGAGGATCCTTCTACTGTAGGATAAGCCCTTTCCTTTGCTCTTCATGCTATATTTTCTCTTGTTGGTGGAACTTATGGCTTTGTAGCATCTGATACTGCTCTAGGATATGGAACAGTTAATAATATGTAGAAATTAATATGTAGATTCTAAAATTCTCATGAAATTTTATAAATCACAATACTAGAAGCTACTCTACTAATATGTTGAAGCAAATTCATGATCGAGAACACAAAGCATTAACATGCATCAAGATTCAACACACATACACAAAGATTTATCTAGGGGAAAAAAACTGCTTAAAACCCCTTATTATCTATATTACATTAATCAAATAATTTGGATGAATACAATATGTTCTACTCAACCTTGATCTCAACCTGCACCTGCATATTTTTTCCTCTACCTAACTTACTGAACCTGATCAATACTTAGAGAGTTTTAAGCCTTCCCAAGCTCTTAATTCCTTGCATTGTTCTTTGAGGAATTAGTCCCCTATTAATTAGAAAATTCCTCCAAAATGCTTGCGTAATTCCTAGGATTGATCGCCTGAACAATACAATGAACTATACACTCAATCTAGTATATAATTAATTATACACTACCTTGGAAGCTCCACCACAACTTGGCAATTTGAATTATGAGCATGCATGAGCTAATTTAGGCTAATTTCTTAGTTATCTGGATGATCACTGAGTGTGGTTGAAGTTCCACTTCCACAACTTGACCTTCCACTTGTTCCTCTAATCATTAGAACTATTTTAACTAACCATAGCTCAATTTAAATGAATTAAATCGCTTCAACTAAAATTAACTCAACCTAGGCTCCTAAAATTTAGAAGCCCACTACACAAAACTAAACTTCATGCCCCTAACTCGAATTAACTGAGCTAGACTACTATATTTTAGGAATCAACTCAAGTAAACTAAAATTCAACTCATTAAATTGAATTGAATGTTTTGAAATGAGTGACAAGTGCTATCTCACCTCAGTTAACTCCTCCAAGTTGTCTGCTTCTGTGGAAATTCAATTTTTCTCAATTTTAATTAAGGAAAAAAAACCAAAATCGAGACTTTCTTGCTACATTTTCAACTTAATCAATGATTTTTGTTGGATTGGGAGTAATGAGACCAACCAAGTGATTTTACAATCCACTAGTACAAAATGGCTAACTAGTTGCTATGAAAATGACTAAAATTTACATATAAACGACCATTTTTTAGTCAATGACCAATAGTAGCTAATTTACAGTATCTTATAACACGACAAACTTTTAGTTGTATTTATCTTAGTCATCAATTAGTTGGCTCAATTTTAGCGTCTAGTAGTATATTTAGTCTTAAATTTGGTCGTTAATTTAGTCATTGATTGAGTCATCAATTGCCACAATTAATTACCAAATACACAAAAAAAAAAATTCTACATGATCACCCGAGAAAACCAATTAATTAAAAAATAAATATGACCTATTATCACTCAGAAATAACCCTGAGTATACAGGGAAATATCCAAGGTAACCTCTAACCACTTTGGAATGAAATCTAGCCCTTTAATTTGGAGAGGGATTTCTCCTTAACTCAACTACCAAGTGTCACCTTAGTAGTTGGTTTCTAAGCTCATTAGCCAAATTTAACTTGTAGGATGAAATTGGTTAGGAAAGAAGAGAACAAGGACCATTGGGCATGGAGTGTGGTGTAGAGGAAAGCTAACCACATGATACATAAACAACCCTTAATAGAGGAAATATAGGATGTAACTTCTTAGATAGGATACAATCAAGATATGGAGAGAAAATATGGAAAATAAATATAACAATTGAGAAATAAGAATTCTGCTATAAATATTTGAGTAGAAAACATGGAAAGAATTTGTATAACATAAATAAAAGCATTCATAAGGAATTCTAATTCATAACTTTTTATCCAAAGTACTAAATACTTAATGATGAAGAGATGTATCATAAAAAGAGACTAAATAGCATGAGGAAAAATAGACCAGAAGCTATACACACATGAATCTCTTCAAAACTTAATATGTAACATTGCATATAATAATATTTTGGTCAAGACAAACACACAATGTTTCTTCTTCAAAAAAATTTAAACCCTTGTTTTTTTTTCATTATCAGCTTTATATAATACTTACAGAACCATAACCAAGTTTTCAAAAAACAATTAATTACAAGGTCCAAAAATAGACAATTATATCTCTAATTAAAACTACATACATTACATTGTTCAATCATAAAACAAGAATAGAAATATTATGTATCTAAATATCATGTTATTATTGGAAACACAGATGAAGCTAAGGGTCAAAACTGACTACTGATATTCTTCTCAGATTTTCTGAAAAGCCTTGCTTTATAATCATGCTTGATGTGGAGATTTCTCCCTTAACATTTGAACTTGATCTACAAAAAGGACAATTGATAAGTAGACCCTTCCTTCAGGGCTATATTCACTCCACAATGCTTCTTGTTACCTTCAAAAATATCCTTTCCCCTAACATTGATGGATTCATCGATACACCTCAAATTGGCAGAAAAATTGGGATCACTTATGGACTAACTTTCAATGCTCCATAAAAACAGAGGCAAAATCACACTGACAATATAACTGTCAGTGCTCATCCAAATGAAGCTGAAAAAATTGACGAGTTGACTATCAACCTCCATCAATATGCCTGCAAAATCTCTTTGCAAAACAAAAGTTTTCTTTGTATATGTTTTAGCTGAGTCTGCTAGCTCCCTCTAACAAAATGTTAATTTCACTTTGTCCCGTTCTAGTTTTCTTGGCCTTTGTAGTAGGCTTCTTACCTTGATCGTTATGCATCTTAGAACTTGAAGGTTTTTCTTATTTATGATAAAATCATTTTGAGGTGTATTATCTACCTCAATGATTTGTTTTTCCAGGCTTGGGTTTGTTTAAGCTTTAATTTTAGCCTCAGTTTGTTCAATGGTCTACTATGCGACCTTCTTCCCCCATAGATCTCACCAAAAGTAGGCTACTTAATATCTTATGTTTTCTCTTTCTTTGGCTCAGCAACTTCAACCTTTATTTCCTCTATTGGTTTAGTACTTTCATCATATTTAGGAGATGGCAAATGGGAAGGAGACAAGTTCTTTTTTTCCCGAAGCCTTCCACTTCTTCTTGTATAAACCCTTTCCATTATAGGAATTGGAGGAGAAGGAGGTTCTATCATTGTACTTCTCCTATGGCTTCTAGTTTGGAGAGATGAAGTTCCTTACTCTAAGGTCTGGGGCGATTCAATTTTATTTTTCTTATTTTCGATTTTCTAGTGGCATTAGGTTTGGGCGATACAGGCTCTAGAACACCCCCCCCACCCCCCCAATAGAGAAAATGCTCCTATGTTCTATTGATTTTCCATAAATGGTTTTCAATTAGTAATATGATTAACCATATGTGACAAATGAAGTGGGATGATGCGTCAATATTTTCCATAACTCTTGTTGCCATTTGTTTGAGACTCAACAATAAAATGAAATTAGCATTCATCCTTACCTATCCAACAATGTGAGCAAGAAAACATAAATGATACAAATTGACTCTGTTGAAGTGCCCTTCACAAGTGAAATAAGATTTTGTAATCCTTACGATAATATGATATTAATCCTTCAACCAAGACCTATGAAGCTCGAAACACCATGATATATCCTTATATTCATCCTTTAAGAAGAAATAAATATCAATTCTAGCCAAAATGTGGCTTTTAAACCACCATTCTCCATCAGTGGGGAGGCATGTAACCTTTCAACCACTTTCTCTATGACAGGGAAGGAAGTACCTCCAACAGTGACCCACTATCCATCAAACCCTTCAAAAAAAGTTTGAGAAACATTGTCATGGTAATCCCTACACCAAAAAAGTAATTTGTTCCATCTAACCTCCCAAAAACGCTCTAAAATCTATGGATATGCTTCGAGGAGGTTAGGTGATCCGTCGGGTCCCCCCCGTGCAATTTTCTACTTTTTCCCGTAACTTCCACCATCCAGAAACATAGGCAACAAAAATGAAAGTGGGATTCAATAATGAAAATACATGATAACAAACTTTTCACCTTGGCGGATAACACAATACAATGGATTAAGCCTACACAACTTTTAACTCTGAATGATATAATTAATTCCACCGTCGAGAAACATTTGAGATTAAATGCAACAGTCAATCAATCACACATAAAAATGATTAATTACACCACTAGTTTAACATGATGATTACCCTCTAGCGCCCGAAATAGTCCAATTTGAAATCATGAAATGACGTGTCGTCATTTTTTTAGCCAACACCCAGTTGACCAAGTGTCCAATTTTCTTCTAATGTGTGATCTGTCGTCTCTTTGCTTTTGAAATATTTTTTCTTTTTTTACAATTAGCACTAATAATACAACTATGAGTACCTTTGTTCAACATTTCGAAATTGGCACTAACAATCCAACTGTCAGCGTCCTAAATTTTTTTGAATAATAAAAAATTACAATGTTGAACTTAAAAACTATGTAGCAAAACTGAGATAACATGACAAAAATGTTCGTAGCATTATAAAGTACTATAAATTAGTTACTAATAGTCATATATATGCAACTTTTAGTCATCATTTGAAACCAATTAATGACCAAATAAATATGACTAAATTTTGGTCGTCTTATAAGAGACTATAAATTAGCTATTAATAGTCATATATATGCAAGATTTAGCGATCATTTGTAATCAAAAATTTATCATTTACAGTAGCCATTTATCATTTTTTGGTAGTTTCATATTCATTATATAAACGACTGATTCAATAGTTTATATTCATTTAATTTAATTTAATTAATATTCATTATAAGCATCTAATTTAGTCAACATAAATTCATTTTATTTGTTTTCATCATTAATCAATATAAACTACTAATTTAGTAGTTTAGATTGGAGTTTGTAGGTTTCTGTGGTCAGGATTTTAATTTTGAGATCTCGAAGCATCCACAATATTTATTTTTAAGTTTCAACATTTCAAGTCAATACCATGACTCATCATGAGGAAAAACGTGATTGATTTTATGTGTTCATTATTAATCAACATAAATTAATTAGTATGACTATGCATCTTGTTACAGGGAAAAGTGTCTATGCAGAACTACTAATCCCACTAAGGTGTGGTAGCTACCTTAGAAACAAAAAAAGTAAAACTACTTTCGTTTTCCTTTATGAAAGATAGATGAGAGAAGAATAAAGGAGACCAACCACTGTCTTGCACTTGGTTCCTAATTCGATTCCCCTCTCTTCTGATAGTCCTTTGCTACTTGCTTCTTTGTACACCTAGCTTCACAGAGTACCTGTAGAATCAAAGTAGCATAACACTATACAAGAACATGTATCTATTATCATAAACAATCTAGGATCAGATGTATATTGGCCATACAAATGCATGAAACATAAATGACACAAGAGTATGGGGGAAAACTTGAATAGCTTTATTGATAATCAAGAAAGAGCCAAGAGAGTTACAACTAGTTGTTCTGACCCAGCATCATCCTCTCAGCAAGTAAGCCCTTCTTCACCTCATGCAAAGCTTAGATCACCCAACACTATGATATTGCCTCAAGAAACCAACAACAATTCCTTACAAGATGCAAAATTCTAGCCTCTGGATCTCTGGGATGAGGGCTCCATATATAGATATTTGTAAGGGAGATGAGTCAGCTTGTGATTTGATTAGTGTCTTCCCTCTGATAGTTGTTGTTTCCACTTGGAGATTGATGATCTCTTACTCATCCTTGGTCGAATTCAGAGAGGCAAGTGTCACAGGAGAAGTTTCTGGAAGATTCCATGCCTCTCCACCTTGCGGATTGACACTGCCATTTGTCACTTCTTGCCCATCGCACCCCATAGAAGGGCTTTTTGAAATGCAACGCACCCATAGAGTGTACTTAGATGAGATGCAACGCACTTTTCCTATGGAGCAGGTGAAATGATCCTGTTGGACCAGTTCTAAGCAGTTTTTTATGGAGAACTTCTGGGAGAAGCTGTAATCAGTTGACCTTGTTCCTTTAGGGGTTGGAACAAAACTTTTAGGGATTTAGGAGCCCTTGGTTTATGGACATTTTATGCTTGGGGTTTTAGTGCCCAAAAATGTCTATAACAGTTGCCCCCTAAAGCATGAGGTCATTAATCGTTTTTGGTGTCAGGTGAAATGCTTTATCATGAGGGTCTGAAGTTCTTTCAAGCTGGGAGGAGACCTGTAATAAGATACAATACAATACATTATCTTCATAATATTTTCATGATCTAGCTGAGGTGGGCATTCCCATGCTCAACTTTATAAATTCATTTTCATGTACATAAGACAGACAATTTTCTTAGTGTAGACTGATGATTCTGGTAGAGCCATCATCCCTTTGATTGGATGATTATCTGTGCAGCAATGATGTACAGTTGATTTCTTTATTTCCCTGAATATATATCGCAGCTCGGATGGATGAAACTAGATTTGGGGTCTTCAATCTCACTCGATCTTCACTCAAAGTACAAGTCGATCCATGTGAGAGATGTTCTAGAGTCGAACATGGAAAGACATCGCCTGATTACCAGCCAATGATGTAAGTTGTTAACAGACGCGAGAGGAATCACCGATAATGATAATGACCCTCAAGGTACTGTAGTACAATTCACGTGGTGTGAATAAAGGACTTGGCATCGAACACCATGGAAAATCTTTCGGTCGAGGGCCATTGATGTTAACCTGTCGCCGGAAGTGAGAAACTTGCCATTGAGGCATGCAAGCTTCAAAGTACTGAAAGGGGTGTCCCTAGATCAACTTCTTGGATAATGAGCTGATGTCGACAAGAAGCGATCCGTCATAGGAGGGCCTTAATGAATCCCACATCAATGACACGGAACGGAGCAAATGATTTTAATGGAGGTGAAAATGATCTGGTGATATAAGGCTCAGGGTGGTGGTCATGAAAGAATGGAGCGTAAATGTATTGCAGCGGGTGAGACACAGGTGAATTCTCTAAGTGACTTCTCTTGAACATATCGGCGACACTAACGTGATGGATTGGTAGCATTAACCCCAAATGTGGATGGTGTGATGGGACCATGGTGATGTGACCGGTGAATGAAACAACCCAACCCGACTTGGATGCGGAGTGAAAGTGTCATCTTCAAGAGCGACTTGCTACCAACAAAGTTTCTTCAAGTTTTCTTCCCAATTTTTCCCCAGTCATTTCTGACCAGTACCTCTTTATTTTTGTCAAGCTTAAGGAGGATAACATATGCTTGTTCTATAATTTTTCCATCAGGCAAATCCATCGCTATGTTTTAACGAGCCTAGCGATAGTGAAACTCGTTCTTGTCTACTATGGACAAGTTTGTCGCTATTAGGTTTTTATGAGTTTAACGACAAAGATAACTTGGTCCTTTTCAATTTTAGAGAGTCTGAAAAGGGACGTAAAGGAAACTCCAAAATCCTTTTTCGTCATCTAATCCCTTAAGTCCGAAAAAGTATAAAACAATACAGAAGGGATGAATTTTTGATACTTTTAACGAGCCGAACAAAACAAGCGCTCGATATTTTTGTGTAATAATCCCTCAGGTCCAAAAAGATTAAACTCTAAAGGAGGGATAGCACTTCCGGTCCCTTTAACGAGCTGGAGAGGCCAATGGCTCAGAAATATTTTCATATTTTACGAGTCAGTTGAAAAGAGCTTAAAGGAGACTCATCTTTGAGGAACGAGTGATAAAATTGGGTAGCAGCTGATTCCAAGTAAGGTTTGGAATTTTCCAATCACGGCAGTGTTATAAGGATGGCTAGCGGGATCACTCGTCACAACTGTTCCTCAAAAGGGGTAAACAATCAAATGGAGGTGAATGATCGGCCAATACAGAGTGGAGGCGATGATGGGAACACAACCAAGGCTTTAAAGGCTGAAGTACTACATTCACGATGGTTATTTACAGGGAATTGGTTCATTTTTTATTGAGCTTAAATGCTGGGGGAAACATTTGCTCATTGCTTATGTTTATTTTTTAACGAGCATGAAGTCCGCGTTAAAACTGCTCGATATAACGGTCATTTCTTGACTTTACCATAAATAGCTTTGTTCTTTCAAAGATTGTACTGCATGCTCAATTGCTTCATCAATCTAGTTAGAAATGAACAATATATGTTTGAAAAATGAGTTAGAATACTAATATTTTACAAGAATTACGTAAAAAGTAATTTAAAAGTGTTTTTACCTCTCATTTTACCATTTCATTTGAACTTTGGCTTGTTGGAGCTTTGGAGGTGCTTTCCCCCTTTGATTTTCATCAGTTGATTCCAAGAGATTCTGTGGACAATTTTCGGCGCTATCTGGACCAGGTAGGAGCTAAACCTGAGCTCTTTCATTTCATGCTTTCCATTTTGCATTCTAAGCCGGATTTCTGGTTTTTCTGAGCCTCTGGGGTTTGAAAATCTCGCCCTGTCTCCATCGCACCTTTTGTGTATCAAAGGTGCATTGGATGTTAGCCTGTCTACTGGCCAACTGACATGCAATGCACCCAGAACCTTACTGTGGGTGCGATGAGCGCAAGGAAGGAAACTTATGCACAGTTTTTGATGGAAATTTTGTCTGTTTCTCACCAAATCAGGATCTAACTCTTCTCTTGTTTGTTTTCAGATATTTTTTGGAGCAAGATGACTATTACATGGTGAGAACGTGAGCATGAAGAAGAGAACATGCTTGCTTTACATGATCCGATTACAGTAAGCGCACTGCGGAACTGTGGCTTGCTGAAGTTTTTCCGCATTTCTAGCATGAGACAACAAATCAAATTGCTGTAGTATTTGCTCGATGCTTGGGATCCTACCAGCTAGGTGTTCTAGATTAGGGGCAAATCCATCCCCTTGACTATAGTGGACATCTATTTTTTGACCGGCTTATCGAGGCGGGGTGCCCCCATCTCTTTATCAGGTTCGGCCTGAGGAGGTGAATCTGTGAGAGATTATGTTCGCAGGTATTGCAGAGAGGGATCTCAGCCGAGTAAAGATGGCAAGATCATCATCTGAGATGTCACTGATAGATCCCTGAGGACTATTCTGTTCACTTTTGGTAGGATGGCTGGTGGTGCGGCTCTTCATGTGGCCAACCGATCTTATATGCAGTACACCTTGGAATGTCTCCAACCGAAGGTGTTCAACTGGTGTGATGCAATACTCCTTGTGATGAAAGAACAGTTGACCAAGGTGAAGAGTGGGAGATTGAAGAAATTTGGATATGGTTCTATCTTGACCGCCTTCGCCTTGGAAAAGATACCACTGATGCAGCCGCAGTATATTGCACTCGATTTACCTCCACCGACTGAACCACGTATGTAGAGATGGGTCGACCATATGTCTGGGCATGCTGGTCAGTCTCAGATTTCCTTTTCTGATACCTTCTTTGGGTGGTTTGATCGTCAGGAGATGGTTTATTCCGAGTATCCATATGCTAGTATGGACTTTCGGGGTGACCCAGATTTGGTATTGCCGGCTCGTGAACAGTGGGGTGCCATTGGTAAATTCTTTGACCATATTCCTATTTATCGTTTCTTTTTTCATAATGTCCTTGTGCTTTGTTCTGTCAAGACTAATCAAAACTCATGTGTTCATGCAGATGTCGGTCCTGTTCGGCCAGTAGTACGCCTGAGAGTGCCAGCTGCCGCCCCAGTAGGAGAGGCTGTCGGAAGGGTTATCCTTCGCGACCTCGATGTGGCCGAGACTCTTTCAGAATTACAGGATCAGATCGACAGCCTCACTCTCGGTATTCTATATGTGAGGAATGATGAGCTGCCTTTGAGGTTGCAGCGGCATACTACTGGCATGCCAAGTCGATGGACTAGGTTTTTACGCATGATTGCACAGGCGGTGACTTGTTATCACGAGCATCATTAGACTAGGGTGCCCCCTAGTGTTTTGAGTTTTGGGTCATTTGACTAATTTTGTCTTGGTTACAGAACATTATGTGTAAACCATAAACAGTTATATATATTTTTGATTTTCGGAGTTTTATTTTGGTCAAGTTGCCTGATCCTCATGCAAATATTGGTGAGATGCTTCTTTTTATAAATGTTGCAAATGTCTATCTAACACATAATTTTCCAATGAGTCAATTAATGTGTTTAAGGTTATGGAAATATACTTATATTGAATAAAATAAAATTGCCTTTCCAAAATCTTGACCCTTAGGAACATGCGATAGATAGCTGGATTTCGAACAGAGTAGATACCAGTGAGTTGTAGTATGACGAGCTGTGAGTCTAGCCTGACGACCAGTCAGCGTATGCCATGTGTGATGGCATCAGAGAGAAGTTCTATCAATGCGCTATATTCAGCGATGTTATTCATTGACCGACCAATGCATACCCCTCTAAAACTTACTAACTCGCCGCTTGGGTCAAAAATGGCCCAGGCCACAGAAGATAGGTTCCGCGAATTACGAATTGCTCCGTTGGCATATCCAACAAAAGATTCCAATAGGTTTGACATCTGCGACAAATGTAAAAAGTGGATTTACTTGACCAAAACAAATACTTTAGCGAAAACAAAAATGTAAGAAAATCATATAGGTTACCACACTGAATCAAACATAGTAACGCTTAAGGTACAACCCATTACGAGGTTGTGCCAGTGGAATCCCGTCATAATCCATTAACTCGTAGGCTCCTTTTGCTAACACTCACTTAACAATATAGGGGCCCATCCATAAAGACTTGAATTTACTGCCCCCAATTTATCGGATTCTTGGTCATGAAGCAAGACCAAGTCACCTTCTGAGAAGACACGGGGTTTGACATTCTTGTCGAACTGCGCCTTGACTCATTTCTTATGGGCTTCATTAGCCAAAGCGACATCACGATAGTTCCAAGAAACAGCCTCCTCTTCTAAAGTCCCGGGGAGAAGGTCGATTGCGAGTTTGAGGGATGAGATTTCACACTGGATTGGTAAGATTGCTTCTAGACCATACACCAGTTGGAAAGGTGTAAACCTAGTTGCATTCCTTACCGATGTTTGGTATGCCCACAAGGCTGAGTACAGGATCAGGTGCCAACTCATTTTGTGAACTCCAATCATCCTTTGCAGCATGCGCTTCAGGACTTTGTTGATTGCTTCAACTTGTCCGTTGGCTTGCGGGTAATATGGAGTAGAGCTGTCGTGAGACAACCCTAATTTGGTAGCTAATTCGACCATCATGTGATTGTGAAAATGCGATCCATGATCTGTGACTATAGCCTGCCAGACGCCGAATCTGGCGACTACATGATTGAAAAATAAGAGGGCAGTTGTTTCACCCGCGTTATCCAATGTAGGCATCACCTCGGTCCATTTGGTAAAATAGTTAACTACGACTATGATATACCCATGCCCCCCGGTCGAGGTGGGGTTACATGTCATGAAACCGATGCCCCATTTGACGAATGGCCCAACAACAACTATTGGCTGTAGAGGTGCAGGTGGTCTTCTGGTTTTGCTATCAAAAATTTGACAGGCATGGCAACTTTTGACTGCGGTTATGTAATCTTTGAACATTGTTGGCTAGAAGTACCCTGCTCGTAAAATTTTTTGCGCCGTAGCGTAACCAGATTGATGCCCCCCACATGTGCCTGAATGGCAATCATTCAGGACCTTTTCGGCCTCCTCATGGGTGAGGCACCTCCGTAGAACTGTATCGACACCACGATGGTAAAGTGTATCACTTATGATCATGTAGTCTTTTGATTGGTATCAAATACGTTTTTGTTCAGAGCGGGAGGTATTGGGCCTATATTTTTGGGTTTGGAGATAAATGATTATATCCCCATACCACAGATTGCTTGAAGATATCAGAAACAAATTTTTGTCCACGATCGTTTCTTCGGATGTTTCATCGTTGGACGACGATGGGAGATCACATAATAATTCTGCGAAAACCAGGGCTTTCTTTGACTTGGATTTTACAAATTCCAGATCAAACTCTTGTAGAATCGCTATCCATTTTGAATATTTGCCCCCAGCAACTGTCGCGACAATATATAAGTCATGGGGTTGCAATCTGACAGAATGGTAGTTTTTCGAAAGAGGACATAGTGTCGAAATCTCTGTATCGCTTGAACAGCCGCGAGCACTAGCTTTTCATCATAAGAATATTTTCTTTCTGTATCATTTAAGTTCTTACTTAAATAATATATAGGATGTTCAATTACGATGGTTGTATCCGCTGCAGCCAGATACAGGTTAAAGTCTTTTTGATAATCAGGAGCGTACATTAATGATGCTTTCATTAGGGATTCTTTTAAAGCATCAAAGGAAGCTTGCGCAACCTGATCCCAGACGAAGGGTACTTCCTTTTTCAAAAGATGTGTATAACCTTTAGCAAGTTCGGCATAATTTGGAATGAACCTCCTCAGAAAGTTTTCTTTCCCTTGGAGTTTCTGAATCTGAAGCAAATTCGAAGGTGGAGCTAAATTTATGATTGCTTGAACCTTACATGGGTCGAGACGAATCCCATCCTTTGAGACTACAAAGCCAAGTAAATGACCAGAACTGACATAGAACACACATTTGTGTGGATTGAGTCGTATCTTGTAGTGTGGGCAACGTAGAAATATTGCTCTTAAGTGTCGCGGATGATTAGTCTGCTTTCGCAAATGAGCCGGAAGGTCATCGAGATATGGTTGAACGATTTTTTTAATGTCATGGTCAATGAAGGGTAATTTTCGATATGCAAATGTGCCCCACGAACAAATAAATGCAGTCTTTGACTGGTCCTGTGGGCGGATATTTATTTGATTATACCCGGAGAATCCATCCATAAATGAAAATATTTCACATCCGGCGCATTCATCAATTATCTGGTCAATGAAGGGTGTAGGGTAGTTGTCTTTTGGACAAGCTTGATTTACATCCCTGTAATCGACGCACACTCTAATCGTTCCTTGTTTTTTCATAACAGGAACAATATTCAATACCCAATCGGTTAGAGGAACCAGGTAAATGAAACCAACATGGAGAAGTTTTTCAACTTCTGCCTTGATGGCAGCGACTTTCTTGGGGTGCACCTGCCATAGCCGTTGTCATACTAGTTTGACATCTTGATACATCTTGATTTTGTGTTCAACGATACTCGAGTCAATGCCTAACATTTCATTATATGACCAAGCAAAGACATCTCTGAATTCACGAAAAAAGAGTGTTATATATTTCCAGTTCTGAAGGAGAACAACATTTTCCAACATAAATATTCTCTACAACATCTGTTTTGGTCGAGATATTTATGGCGATAGTATCTTCAATGTTGGACAAGTTTCACTCGGAATCCATCGTGTTTACAGTATTTGATAGAAAATAAAAAACTGAAGGATGATAAAGGTCATCATGAGTATCTTCTTCACAATCCGGAAGAAGGGAATGATGGTGGTAATCTTCCCACAGTGCCCCTTCCATTACCATTGATTGAACAATTCCTTCGTCGGTGTCATGCACTCGCGACCAAGGATCTGAAGGGGTGCCATATTCCTTAGACCTATCTATCCAAAAACTTGATGAGCATTGATTTGGGTTTGCCTCCCATGCTAGGAACATTGATTGCTACAATATTTCTGTTGGGTTTGGAGGCAATACCTGCGCATGATCCATGTTGATATCGTTTCCTGAGATATTTTTAATTGAAGATACCATATTGCAGGTTCCTATCGACGCTACTTCCGCAAAATTGATTGGAGGCGGAATGGCAAAAGTTCCCATTAATATAGGGTCTTTTAGTAGGCCTACTCCGATATTTTGAAGCGAATGGGGGCTTCCATGGATCATTGGAATGCTTCCCGTAACTTGAGAACCATTGGGGAGGAAGGTTTGTTGATCGACGATTGTAATACCTCCTTGAAAGGGAAATGCAATCTTCCTAAAATAGGTCGATACAACAGCAGCCATAGCATATATCCATGGTCTTCCCAGTAGGATTTTGTAATCGAGGTTTCCGTCGATTACTTCAACATCTATTTATACTGTTTTCCCTCCTAGTTCAACCTTCAAGTTACTTAGAATACCATATGGGGTATATGTTCGTCCGTCAAATGCTTTTAATGTTGTCGAAGATCGCGACAAGGTTGGAGATCCTAAAGTTTTCTAGCAACTCATCGACATAATACATGTAGATTCCCCCTCATCAATAATTGTTCGATGAATAGTTTTGTTGAGGGCTTTCACTTGAACGAGGAAAGCTAGTTGAGCTGGCAACTGAGGATCGTATCCTTTATGATTAAATGATACAAGATTGGAATCCTTTGGATAAAGCCTGCTTTTGGGATGGGAAATTTTGCAGTACCTCAAGTGTCGACATAGCGAATGGTGATTGGGCCAGATCTTCCACTATATTATAATGTTGTGTTGTTGTAGCACGAGGATTAAATGTTGACTTGTGTACTACTCCCTTTGGCAGTTTTATTATCAACTCAGGAATGATGAGTGGCGCAACTTCTGTCGAAGTTGTTGTCGAACTACTAGGTTGATCTTTTTCCTTGTTGTTCGATAGCTGTGGATTCTCCTAATCTTTGTTCCTTGTCAATACCAAAGCATCATTTTGCTGTTTGGAAACTGACAACATCAGCACTTGAGACGGGGAAGAATTTCCACTATCAACCAAATTTGTTCCTGGATTTGGAAACGGATCAATTAATACTGCCGAGGTTTTTGAATTCTTGAAGAATTTTTTAAGCTCAGCTCTGTGTGGACAATCTGCTGTCCAGTGATCCTCATCGCATATAAATCATGGACGATTTGCTTTCCTATTTCCAGAAGGGTTTGTAGAAGATTTTTCAGGTGATGATTCCTCCTGTTTCTTCTTCTTCCCTTTGATTTTCTTCTTGCCCCCTGGTTGCTTGGTTTCTTTGCCTTTATCTGTCGAGACGGCATTTACTTCCGAGGCAAGAAGTTCCTCTTTTGCATTTTGACTGGAAATATTACGGGCCTTTTTAGATGTATCCTTTGTCGATTTCGTGTCTGTTGCACCTATCACACCATCACCAGCATGAGAGTCATTGTTTGATTTAAGAGTAGGGGGGACCGAAAATTCCGGTCTGGGAGCGTCAAGTATTTTATCGTAGAGCGTGCCAGACTGAGTATAAATCAAGTCTAAATATTGCGCACGAGCAATGACTTGCTCTTCGGTGATGACTCCCCCTTTTTCCACATCTTCCGTAATGGAAGGCAATAATGAATTAATAAACCATTCAGCTAAAAGCTGATCAGGAACATATGTTTTTACCATTCTACGACGACGTCGCCACTCATGTATATGATCAGATATGTGAGTGGCCGTTGTTTGTTTGAAATTGGTAAGAAGTTCCGTTCCTCTTTCGTACCTCATCGGTAGCTGAAAATGGGTTAGAAAGGTTGTGGCTAGGGTACTGAAGTTGTCAAACGAAGCTCTGGGTAATTCGATATATCATTTTGCTACCGGACCAGTTAACATCCTCTGAAAAAGGCGAAGCCTAATCAAATCATCGTTTAGGGTGTTTAATGAACACCACAGATGAAAGGTCATCACATGATTCGATGGATCTTCACCCGGATTTCCATTAAATTAGGAATATCTGATGGAAGTTTATGCGGAATTGCCGGCCACTAAGGGGCGTAAGCGATTGGATTGTTTGTTAACTGATTTAAATCAGGTAACTCTAAAGTTGCCACAAAGGGTAGCTATTGATTCAGGTTAGGTGAAGCATACCCAAGATAAGATGGAATCGAATGAGCATTTGGTCTTTGCATGCCAGCATAATGCATTTGATGCTGGTAACTTTGGTAAGGTTGGTGGGCGTGACCATTGTAGAATGGTTGATTTTGACTGTTTTGAATATACGGCTGCCCACTATTTGCAAAGATTTTTTGCTCAGATCCTTGGTATACTTGTTGAAATTGCGGTTGTTGGTATTGCATCAGCCATGGTTGTGAAGCCATGTGTTGTTGCTCGATACTAACTGTTTGACCAAGATGTGGGGTAATTGTACCCATTTGGACCTGTGTCATTCCACCAGTCAGCGATTGTGGTTGAGTCGCAGGGTCAAGGGGCTGTTGCATTACAACCTGAGAAACTTGAGGTTGGCATATAACAGGCAACGCTTGTACTTGTGACACCGTCACAATAGCTGGCGTAGTTGGTATATTTGGCATAGGTAAACATTGTTGCATCGAATATACAAATCTTGGTTGTTGAGGTAGTATCGGTACCCAACTGCTAGACGTAATTCCAGCATAACTTGAATTTTGTTGTGAGCTCCCGTATGGCTGTCCTCCCGGAGGGGACAACAAAAGGGTATACTGCCCCCCATGCGGTGATAATCTGGTACTTAAAGGAATGGTTTGCCCTTGAGGACTGGACTGCCCAAATCGACATCCCAATGGATCAATTTGTCGAGACTCAACATAAGAGTTTTCAGATACTATTCTGGATGAACAAACAAGAATGGACTATACTGTCGAAATAGCCCCTGAGTGGGCTCCTCCTAGTGATTGAGAGCTAGTTGGGACAGATGGTATACCGGCGAACATTGTTGGAGTGATAGTAGGAAGTTCTGCCGTCGCTGTGTCGGACGACACAGTCCTAGATGTTGAAAGTTGTTCAGACATTTCTAGTCTATCCAAAAGATTACCTAGCGATTCTACAGGAGCTTCCGCTAGCGGTAGAATAATTTCTGATGAAGAAGGATACAGAGTGATATCGACTCCAAATTACGATGGAGTACTAGATGGAGGATCCTCCATAATCTCTTCTATAGCAATCAGACCAGGTGGAAGAGGTAGACCATCAGGTCCGTAGAATATTTCTGGTGCTGAAGAAGGTATGGAATCTGCAGCGACAGATGTTTGGGGAACAACTGTTGTGGGGAAAAATGCCTATACAGGACGATCCTATCCACCTAAGTTATGACAGTGCCTTAGCAACAAAAAGATACAGCTACTTCGGTTTCTTCCTTTATGAAATGTGAAAGAGGGGGAGATCGATAGACTTATGGTTGTCTTCTGTTTGTCCCTCGATCCAGATCCTCTCCTCTTTGGGTGTTCACAGCTACTTGCCTCCTCGCTTGCTCAAGAGAACAACTACTTGATTCCCACGATATCATAAGACAACAACTACCTGTGACAAGAGAACAACTACTTGCGACAAGAGAAGAACACAACACAAAGGCAAATATTCATATTCATAAATGATTTAGGATTAGAAGTAAATCAAATACACTAATGCAATCATATAAAATACACCAGCATATAGGAAAGAACCAAGATAGCTTTATTGATTGATAACAAGGTTCAGGAAGAGATACAACCCATAGGGCTCCAATCCAGCATCTCCTTCCCAGCAGAATGGAATTCCTTCTTCAGCTCCCTTCAAAGCATTAAGCACCCAATGATCCAATCTCAAACCAACAACAATTCTTTGCAATAACAAAATTCCAGCCTCTGGATCTCATGGAGGAGAGATCTATATATAGTTATTTTGGAGAGAAGATGAGTCAGCTTGAGATCTGACTAGTGTCCTCTCCCTCTCTCAGTTCTTGAGTCCACTTGGAGGTTCTTGCTTCCACTTGGAGATTTGGAACCTCTTACTCATCACCAGTCGAATTCCCTGAGGCAAGTGTCATTTTGGAAGCTTCCTGGGCATTGACACATTGAGGAATGAGCCTGCCACTTGTCCAAACTCGCTCAGTGCAGGTAGCTAGTGTTGGAGTTGAAATTCAACGCAGGTAGCCAGTGTAGCAGTTGACATTCAGCGCAGATGCTCAGTGGAGCAGTTGACATGATCTTGAATTGACTTGTTTTTGAGTAGTTTCAGGTGGAGAACTTCTATGAATTGTTGTGGTTTGTTGGCCTTGTTCCTCTAGGGGTAGGAACAACATGTTTAGGGACTTTGGATCCCTTAGATTATGGACATTTCATGCTCAATGCTGTAAGGCACAAAAATGTCTATAACAGTTGCCCCCTAAAGTATGAGGCCGTTTATCGGGTGAAATGCTTTATCCAGGAGGGTCTGAAGTTCATCCATTTGTTGGGAGGAGACCTGTAATAAGATACAATACAATACATTATGATTCATACTACTTTCATGATCTAGCTAAGGCGGACATTCCCATGCTCAGCTTTATAAATTCATTTTTTGTACATAAAACAGACAATCGTCTGATGGTAGACTGATAATTTTGGTGAAATTATCATCCTTTGAGTAGGATGATCATCTGCTGCAATGATGTACATGTCAAATATCTTTATTTTTTCCTGAATATATATCGCAGCCCGGATGAATGAAACTAGATCCGGGGTCTTCAAACTCGTTCGATCTTCGCTCTAAGTACAAGTCGATCCATGTGAGAATTGCGCTGAAGTCGAACATGGAAAGACATCGCTTGATTACCGGTCAATGAGGTAAACCGTTAACAAGCGCGAGAGGAATCACCGATAATGATAATGACCCTCAAGGTACTGCATTACAATTCGCCTGGTGTGAATAAAGGACTTGGCGTCGAACACCACGCAAAATCTTCTGGTCGAAGGTCATTGATGTATACCTATCGCCGGAAGTGAGAAACTTGCCATTGAGGCATGCAAGCTTCAAAGTACTGAAGGGGTTGTTCCTAGATCAACTTCTTGGATAATGAGCTGCTGTCGACAATAAGCGATCCGTCAAAGGAGGGCCTTAATGAATCCCACATCAGTGACACGGAACGGAGCTAATGATTTTAATGGAGGTGAAAACGATCTGTGACATATGATTCAGGGTGGCGGTCATGAATGGATGAAGGATAATGTATGACAGTGGATGGGACCCGGTTGACTCTTTCTGAACGACTTCTCTTGAACATATGGCGACACTGATGCGATGGATCGGTAGCATTACCCCAAGTATGGATGGTATGGCGAGACCATGGTGATGTGACCGGTGAATGAAACAACCCAACCCGATTGTGGTACGGAGCAAAAGTGTCATGTTCAAGAGTGACCTGCTACCATCAAAGTTTTCTTTAGTTTTCTCCCAATTTTTTCCCAGTCATTGCTGACCAGTACCTCTTTATTTTTGTCAAGCTTGAGGAGGATAACATATGCTTGTTCTATAACCTGCCCTTCGGGCAAGCCCATTGCTATGTTTTAACGAGCCTAGCGATAGTGAAACTCGTTCGCGTCTAAAGACAAGTTTGTCACTATTTAGTGATTTTAACGAGTCTAACGACAAGGATAACTCGACCCTTTTCATTTTTAGAGAGTCTGAAAAGGTACATAAAGTTAACTCCAAAAGTCCTTTTTCGTCATCTAATCCCTTAAGTCTGAAAAAGTATAAAACAATACAGAAGGGATGAGTTTTTGATAGTTATAACAAGCCGAACAAACAAGCGCTCGATCTTTTTGTGCAATAATCCCTCAGGTCCAAAAAGATTAAAATCTAGAGGAGGGATAGCACTTCCAGTCACTTTAACGAGCTGGAAGGCCAAAACTCGGCAATCTTTTCATATTTTACGAGTCAGCTGAAAAGAGCTTAAAGAAGACTCGTCTTTTGAGGAACGAGTGATGAACAGGGTTAGCAGCTGATTCCAGGTACGGGTTGGAATTTTCCAATCACGGCAGTGTCACAAGGATGGCTAGGTGAAATCACTCTTCGTAGCTGTTCCTCAAAATGGGTAAACAATCATATGGAGGTGAACGATCGGCCAAATGAAAAGTGGAGGTGACGGTGCAAACACGACCAAGGCTTTTATGGTAGATGAGGTTACATACACAATGGTTATTTACCGGAATAGGTTCATTTTTTAACGAGCTTGAATGCGCCAAAACACTGCTCGACTTATGTTTATTTTTTAACGAGCATGAACTTTATGCTAAAACTGCTTGTTGATAAGTTTGCATGCCCCCAGCATAATAACGCAAATTGAGGTGCATGCCCCCCCAAGCTTCATTGCATTCAACTCGGTGGTTGGAATGAAGGTTTACCTTTGAGATTTGAAAAGGGGATTTGTTTCATTTTTTAATGAGGTTGACATAGTAAAAGAACTATCCTCATGACTCCTTGTTTCATTTTTTAACGAGGTTGACACGAGATAAGAACTGTCCTCGAAGTCCAAATCCATTAGATATAGAAGGTTTCATATTCCACTGTGGCCACTTCCGCCAGATTACTCGGAGGCGGTAGGGAAAAAGTACCCATTAAGGCAGGGTCTTTTAGGAGACCTACTCCGATATCTTGAAGCGAATGGTTGCTCTCAGGGATCATGGGAATGCTTCCCGTAACTTGTGAACCATTAGGGAGGAAGTTCTGTTGGTCGACGACCGTAATCCCCCCTTGAAAAGGAAGGCGATCTTCCTAAAATAAGTCGACACTACAGCTGCCATGGCATAGATCCACGGTCTTCCTAGTAGGATGTTGTAATCAAGATTCCCATCGATGACTTCAACATCTATTTCTACTGTTTTCCCTCCTAGTTCAACCCTCAAGTTATTTAGGATACCGTACGGGGTATATGTCCTTCCGTCGAATGCTTTTAATGTCGTCGAAGATCGCGACAAGGTTGGAGATCCTAAAGATTTCCAGCAACTCATCGACATAATACATGTAGATGCCTCCTCATCAATAATTGTTCGGTGAACAGTTTTGTTGAGGGCTTTCACTTGAATAAGGAAAGCTAGTTGAGCTGGTAACTGAGGATCGTATCCTTTGTGGTCGAAGGATACAAGATTGGAATCCATTGGGTCAATGCCACCTATTGCTGATAATAAAGCTTGCTCTTGGGAGAAGCAATTTTGTGGTACCTCAAGTGTCGACATAGCGGACGGCGATTGGGCCAGGTCCTCTATCTGTGCTATTTTTGCACAAGGATTAAATGTCGATTTGTGTACTGCTCCCTTTTGCGACTTTATCATTGGCTCAGGAACGATGGGTGGCACAACTTCGGTCAAAGTTGTTGTCAAACTACTAGGTTGGTCATTAGCCCTATTGTTCGACAGCTTTGGATTCCTGTAATCTTTATTCCTCGTCAAAGCATCATTTTGCTGCTTTGATATAGACAACATAAGCACTTGGGATTGGGAAGCATTTTGATTAGCAACCAGTTCGGTTCCCAGGCTTGGAAACGGATCAGTCAACACAGCTGAGGTTTTCGAACTCTTAAAGAATCTTTTAAGCTCAGCTTTGTATGGACAATCTGCTGTCCAATGATCCTCATCGCATATATGACACCCCGCAGGGGGTTTCCTTTTTCTCTCTTTCTTTTTCTTCTTGCCCCTTGGTTGCTTCAGTTGTTTGCCCTTGTCGTCCAACACGACACTTACTTCCGAGGCAAGAAGTTCCTCATTTGCATTTTGACCGTAAATCTTACGGGCCTTTTTAGGTATATCCTTTGTCGATTTCATGTCTGTTGCGCCAATCACGCCATCGCCAACATGAGAGTCATTGTTTGATTTAGGAGGAGGAGGAATTGAGAATTCCTGTCTAGGGGCATCAGGTATTTTGTCGTAGAGTGTGCCGGACTGAGTGTAAACCAAGTCCAGATATTGCGCACGAGTGATGACTTGCTCTTCCGTTACAACTCCCCCCTTTGCCACATCTTCCGTGATGGCAGGAAGTAATGACTTGATAAACCATTCAGCTAATAGTTGATCGGGAACGTATGTTTTTACCATCCTACGACGACGTCGCCACTCATGTATATGATCAGATATGTGAGTGTCCGTTGTCTGTTTTAAGTTGGTTAGGAGTTCCGTTCCCGTTTCATACCTTATGGGTAATTGAAAATGGGTTAAGAAAGTCGTGGCTAAGGTACTGAAGTTGTCGAATGAAGCTCTAGGCAATTCGATATACCATTTTGCTGCCAGACCAATTAACGTCCTCTGAAAAAGGCGAAGCCTAATCGAATAATCATTTAGGGTGTTTGATGAAAACCATAGATGAAAGGTCATCACATGATTCGACGGATCTTGACCCGGATTTCCATTAAATTTAGGAATATCTGACGGAAGTTTATGCAGAATCGCTGGCCACCGAGGGGCATAAGCAATTGGATCATTCGTCAGCCGGTTTAGATCTGGTAATTCTAGAGTTGCTACAAAAGGCAACTGTTGATTCAGGTCAGGCGAAGCATACCTAGGATAAGATGGAATCGCCTGAGCAGTGGGTCTTTGCATACCAACATAGTGTATTTGATGCTGGCAACTTCGACAAGGTTGATGGGCATAACCATTATAATATGGTTGTTGGTAACCGCTTTGTAAATGCGATTTCCCATTACTTACAAAGACTTGTTGCTCAGGTCCTCGATATGATTGCTGGAATGGGGGTTGATGAGTTTTAACCAGCTCTGGTTGTTGGACCATTTTCTGTTGTCCAATACTGGATGATTGACCAAGATGAGGAGTCATAGTACTTGTTTGAGCCTGAGTCGCTCCAGATAAGGAGGCACTAACCGGAGGTTGTGATTGAGTTGTCGAGACAAGAGGCTGTTGCATGGCAACCTGAGAAACTTGGGTTTGACATACAACAGGTAGCGCTTGTACTTGTGACGCAATCACCATACCAGGTATAGTGGCAACATTCGACACAGGGTGGACTGGTTGCATTGAATATGCAACCCTTGGTTGCTGAGGCATTATCGGTACCCATCCGCTGGATGTAATTCCAGTTTGACCTGAACTTTGTTGTAAACTCCCATATGGTTGTTCTCCAGGGGGAAACAATGAAAAGGCACTCTGCCCTCCATATGGTGGCAATCCAGTACTTAAAGGGTAGATTGGCCTTTGAAGACACATTGGATCAATTTGTTGAGTTTCAACATAGGAAATACCAGATGATAATCCGGATGAAGAAATAGGAACTAACCATGTCGTCGAAACAGTCTCTGATTGGACTCCAGCTTGTTGTTGACAATTTTCCGGGACAGATGGTATACCGGCAAACATCGTTGGAGTAGCAGTAGGAGGCTCTGCCGCTACTGTGTCGGATGACACAGTCCTGGATGTCGACGGTTGTTCAGACATATTTAGTCTATCCAAAAGATTTCCTAGCAATTCTACAAGAACTTTCTGATGAAGGTAGACTAACTTCGAAGATCAACGAGGGAAAGATGATGATTATTCCGTTTAAAATAAATTTTAACGACGCTTGGACACAACTTGCATTTTCAATTTTAAAGAGTCGAGAAAAAGCAAAAGATGACTCTAGTCTCCTTCGATGTTTTAACGAGCCCGAAGTGACAAATGCTCGGATGGACTTTTTCTGTTATAGAGTCTGAAAAAGGCCAAAAGAAACTGCTCTAGATTTCTAGGCAGAGGGTGTGCCAAAATTTTCGCAAAACCGCAGAATACTTTTTACGGTACGGGCAGTCGATCTTCGTGAATGCTGTGTTCACTGCATTGCGATCAATAGGGCAGCTGACACGGCTTCCTAAGGATAAAGGATATATGCCTATAGGGGTCTCCTAATATATACGCGATGGTACGTGGGAGCACAATCCGTACTAGCGCTATCGTCTCTCAAGGGGAATCACCCACCTTCCACGAGATCGACAGTCACTAGGCTTAACGACGCCGGAACACGTCTCTAGCCTAGACCTCTATGTTGTGCGTTATGTTGCAAAGCGTTGTTAGGTTCATTCAGTTTATTTTAAGTTGATCTTTTTAGAAGTTTGCCTTTTAGGATCACCACGAGATGTATGGTACAATTCCTAAATGCAGTCTAAGATGATAAGCAAGCTTTATTATCTTTTCAACTTTGAAAATCCTAGCTACTAAGGGAAAAGAAATACACTATCTTTTCTCAAAGAGCAATCAGCACACTCTAATGCACTCTTTCCTAAATCAATCATGCAAACTTATCAAAATGCAAATGCACAATGCAGGTGTTTGTTTTCCGCTTTCTTAGTATTAATGACCACAAAGAAAGATTTTTGTACAACTTTGAATTTGCTTTTAAATGACAGATATAAACAAGTTTACTTTTTTCGAAATCAACAAGGGTAGAAGAGATTACAATCACTTTGCGACTTTCGAAATGAATACTTGTTTCTACACTTAAAAGAGACAAACTCAAACCAATAAGCAAAAGCAAATGTATAATCAACTGCAAACAGCCAATGAACTCTCTCCTAAGATCACAATCAATCAGATCTGAATCAAGGGCTACAGGATGATTATTTCACTCATGCAAAGGAAAACTGTAAATGACGCCACAAACACATAAAAACACTTACAGTCTTTTTGTACAAAAGGAGGCGGAATTCAAGCAAAGAAAAGGAGTTATCAGACTGGTACCTATGCTGGTTAAAGGCTGCAAAAAACAGAGATCAAAACAGGGCAACAGACAGCAGAGAACCCCAGCTGCACAAGGCCAAACTGGTTCAGCGCAACCTCAACACTGTGGGTTTGACATTCAGTGCAGGTAGCCTTCACGGGACCTGCGTTGAAATGCAGACTGCCTTCACAGCAGTTGCGCTGAAGGAGAAACTCTCGTTTCTCTTGGGTTCCGGGTCATAAAATGCTCAAAAATCAACTGTTTCAGGCCAAATCAGAAACACAAGCAAGGTATAATCAAAGGGATGCTTTGAGAGGGTACTAAAGACTATCACAAAGGATCATCAAGTCATTTGTGAGTCCATTGTTCAGATCATAGACAAAATCCAGTGAATGATCAAGGCAACAACAGTCTACTTTGCAGAAGCAGTTCGATTGTTGCTGTTGAGTCTATGAAACAAACAATGATATAAACACAAATAAAATGACTAAAACAAATCTCCCCAGTGGAGTCGCCAATTTGTTGTGGGGAAAAATGCCTATACAGGACGATCCTATCCACCTAAGGTGTGACAGTGCCTTAGCAACAAATAGATACAGCTACTTCGGTTTCTTCCTTTATGAAATGTGAAAGAGGGGGAGATCGATAGACTTACCGTTGTCTTCCGTTTGTCCCTCGATCTAGATCCTCTCCTCTTTGGGTGTTCAGAGCTACTTGCCTCCTCGCTTGCTCAAGAGAACAACTACTTGATTCCCACGAGATCACAAGAGAACAGCTACCTGTGACAAGAGAACAGCTACTTGCGACAAGAGAAGAACACAACACAAAGACAAATATTCATATTCATAAATGATTTAGGATTAGAAGTAAATCAAATACACAAATGAAATCATATAAAATACACCAGCATATATGAAAGAACCAAGATAGCTTTATTGATTGATAACAAGGTTCAGGAAGAGATACAACCCATAGGGCTCCAATCCAGCATCTCCTTCCCAGTAGAATGGAATTCCTTCTTCAGCTCCCTTCAAAGCATTAAGAACCCAATGATCCAATCTCAAACCAACAACAATTCTTTGCAATAACAAAATTCCAGCCTCTAGATCTCATGGAGGAGAGATCTATATATAGTTATTTTGGAGAGAAGATGAGTCAGCTTGAGATCTGACTAGTGTCCTCTCCCTCTCTCAGTTCTTGAGTCCACTTGGAGGTTCTTGCTTCCACTTGGAGATTTGGAACCTCTTACTCATCACCAGTCGAATTCCCTGAGGCAAGTGTCATTTTGGAAGCTTCCTGGGCATTGAAACATTGAGGACTAATCCTGCCACTTGTCCAAACTCGCTCAGCGCAGGTAGCTAGTGTTGGAGTTTACATTCAACGCAGGTAGCTAGTGTAGCAGTTGACATTCAGCGCAGATGCTCAGTGGAGCAGTTGACATGATCCTGAATTGACTTGTTTTTGAGCAGTTTCAGGTGGAGAACTTCTGTGAATTGCTGTGGTTTGTTGGCCTTGTTCCTCTAGGGGTAGGAACAACATGTTTAGGGACTTTGGATCCCTTAGATTATGGACATTTCATGCTCAATGCTGTAAGGCACAAAAATGTCTATAACAACAACACTCTCTGAACTGGTTGTAGATGGAACTGGTTTAGTGATAGAATTGTTTACCCTCAGACTAGGATCAGTACTATTGTCCTTCGGTGGCTGCTAAACTTCTTCTGTAAAGGCAGGGATACCAGAAATGTTTGGAGTAACTGGAGTCTCCAATGTTGTTGGAACACTTGTTCTAACTTTACCAGGAGATTTGGAACCGATTAAACGAGTTCGCTTTGTCCATAATAGTTTCGATTCTGGAGACAAAGATGGTTGACTCATAAGCCTCTGCGAACGACAGGGTTTCAATTGAATTTCTTCCACGATTGCAGATTACTTGATCAACTAAAAATAAAGGGGAAGTATGTTTCCGAATTAGATGAATTTTAGACGCTTTTGACACAACTTGTTTTTTCAATTTTAAAGAGTCGAGAAAAAACAAAAGATGAGTCTAGTCGCCTTCGATTTTTAATGAGCCTGAAGTGACAAGTGCTCAGATGGATCTTTTCTGTTAAGGAGTCTGAAAAGGAACGAAAGGTACTACTCTGGAAATCTAGGCAGAGGGATTACCAAACCAATCACAAAACTGCAGAGTACTTTTTATGGTACGGAAATCAATCTTCCTGAATGCTATGTTCAATGCATTGTGATCGATAGGGCGGCAAACACGGATACCTATGGATAAAGGATTAAGCCTATTGTGGTCTCCCAAAATATACTCGACGATACGTGGGAGCACAAGTCCGTACTGGCACTTATCATCTCAAAGTGGAGGAATCACCCAACCAACAATGAGAACAACAGTTACCAGGCTTTACGACGCCAGAATATGTCTCTAGCCTAGACTTCTAGATGTTGTGCGTTAGGTTCCAAAGCGTTGTTAGATTCAATAATTTTTTTTTATAGTTGATCTTGCTTAAGAAATTTTCCTTTCATGTTCACCATGTGATGTATATGTACAATTCCTAAAATGCAATCTAAGATGATAAACAATCTTTTATCTTCTTTGTGCAATGAAAATCCTAGCTACTAAGGAAAGAAAGGCATAATTCTTTCAACAAAGAGCAAAGAGCACACACTATATGCACTGTCCTAAATCAAACCAATCAAATAGTCTAAATGCAAATGCACATGCATGTATTTGTTTTCAGCCTTCTTAATATGTGAATGATAAAAAGAAAGCTAATGCAAAAATCTGAATTATTTTTCAAGTGACAATTACTAAACAAGTTTCTTTTTAAAATAAAAAATGAAGACAATGACAACACTTTGCGAATTGGAAATGAAGACTTGCTTTCGAAACTAGAAAAACCACAAATTCAGATCAAATACAATAGTAACAGGGTAATCGACTGTCAAGAGAAATCAGACTCCCTTCTATGACTGAAAACAACACTTGCGACAGTTTCAAATCAAGAAATGACAGTACAATTATGTTACTTTTTGCAAAGGAGAACTGAAAATGACTCAACAAATACACAAAAACATTTACATTTCTTTGCACAATAGAGGTGGAATATCAGCAAGGAAAGGGGTTTCAAACAGAGGTGTACTGACCATAGGTAGCAAAACTCATGAATAGAACTGAAAAGAATGAACACAGAAACCAAAATTCAAAAACAATGCCTAGTCTGATTAGCGCACCTGTAACACAGTGAATTTGAAATGTAGCGCACCTACTACATGTGGGAAGTGCATTGAATTTCAGATTCAAAGAACAGAGAGTGTGCTCAGCCAGAACGAGACTTTGCTTGTGTTTCGTGTCACAGTTTGCAGTTCAGTTCGGGGTTTTTGGCCGAGCAAGTGGTAATCAGTAAATCAACAACAAGGGTAGATCTAAGGAGGTTACTAGAGCCACCACAAGGGCAATTAGAGAGTTTGTAAATCAGTTGTTTAATTCATAAAAAAACCTGGAGATTGACTGAAGCGACATTTATCTACTTTGCATTTGCATACCAAATGCAGTTCGAAAGCTACCTGGCTCAACTTCAGGCTCCATCTGTAAGTTTATAAAGTAAACAAAAATGTAGATAAACAAACAACCTAGTCGATCCCCAGCGGAGTCGCCATTTTGTTACAGGGAAAAGTGTCTATGAAGAATTGCTAATCCCCCTAAGGTGTGGTAGCTACCTTAGAAACAAACAAAGTAAAACTACTTTCGTTTTTCTTTATGAAAGATAGATGAGAGAAGAATAAAGGAGACCAACCTCTGTCTTGTGCTTGGTTCCTAATTCGATTCCCCTCTCTTCTGATAGTCCTTTCCTACTTGCTTCTTTGTACACCCAGCTTCATAGAGTACCTGTAGAATCAAAGTAGCATAACACTATACAAGAACATGGATCTATTATCATAAACAATCTAGGATCAGATGTAAATTGACCATACAAATGCATGAAACATAAATGACACAAGAGTATGGAGGAAAATTTGAATAGCTTTATTGATAATCAAGAAAGAGCCAAGAGAGTTACAACTAGTTGTTCTGACCTAGCATCGTCCTCTCAGCAAGTAAGCCCTTCTTCACCTCATGCAAAGCTTAGATCATCCAACACTATGATGTTGCCTCAAGAAACCAACAGCAATTCCTTACAAGATGCAAAATTCCAGCCTCTGGATCACTGAGATGAGGGATCCATATATAGATATCTGTAAGGGAGATGAGTCAGCTTGTGATTTGATTAGTGTCTTCCCTCTGATAGTTCTTGCTTCCACTTGGAGATTGATGATCTCTTACTCATCCTTGGTCGAATTCAGAGAGGCAAGTATCACAGGAGAAGTTTCTAGAAGATTCCATGCCTCTCCACCTCACGGATTGACACTGCCATTTGTCACTTCTCGCCCATCACACCCCATAGATGGGATTTTTAAAATGCAACACACCCACAAAGTGTAATTAGGTGAGATTCAATGCACTTTGCCTATGGAGCAGGTGAAATGATCCTGTTTTGACGAGTTCTGAGCAGTTTTTTATGGAGAACTTCTAGGAGAAGCTGTAATCAGTTGACCTTGTTCCTTTAGGGGTTGGAACAACACCTTTAGGGACTTAGGAGCCCTTGGTTTATGGACATTTTATGCTTGGGGTTGCAGTGCCAAAAAATGTCTATAACACATCTAAATTAAAAAATGTCATACAATGTGCATGTTCATCTAATATGAAAACACAAAGTTACATATATTAATTACAATACCAAATAATATCAAGTACAACTATAAATAATTTCAACTACATAAATTATATTATATGAAATGTTAAGTATTACAATATGAAATTCCAACTTAATATTAGTTGGACTACAATTTATACATGAAATATTATTTCATCACTTCAAAAAATTATCATTGTGTTGGCAAGGCATTGCAAGTGAATTCACCAACTTTAAAGACTTGACCATCATTTTGTATGTGTGTGCCTAATGCATGGTATTGGATTTAAGGGTATCACTAGACCAATTATCTTCTCTCTCTTTTTATGCATTTGTTTCTCCAATGTTATTGTTCTCCTCTTTCTTCAATTCCTTATTTTTACCATAAAAAACAAGTTCCTCTTCTGAAAATGAAAGAAGATACAATACAGAGTATGAAAAATGAAAGACAATAAACACTGTAATATAAACTAAAGTAGACTATAAAGGATACATAGGACATATACCTCAACATTGTCAATTCAATTTTTCCCTAGAAAAACAAGAAACTCAAACAAGTTTTCTTCAGTTGGGCGATAGTGGCCATTGTCTGGCTAGATGAAATGTATAAGAAAATCAAATCAAATTTCATCATAGATAAGAACAATTTAGGAACTTAGTGTTCAAACTCAAAGAAAATCTTAGGCACAATCATGCCAACTAAATTACATGCCAAAAATCTTAGGCTGTATATAACTTGTAGAAATATAAATAACCTCAAATGATATAACTATCCTACAAATAATAAAACATAACTGTGTGAGAATATTTGGAATAGGAAAATAAGAAATGGCCTATTGAACAAAATTGATGTTTCATACAATCCAAAGGGACTTCCAGGAATAAGGTTACCTTGATATTGAAGTGAAATTTTCTTCAAACAAAATGAAACAATAAATCTGTTGGAAAGCCTCCGCGCTATTCCAAAAGGCAGGGACAATGAAGATTAATATAGATAAGTGCAAGTTCAATAACACTGAAAAAATAACACATGGACCAAAAGCACCAATATGTACATCTGTTAAATAATTCGTGAGATGGTTGGGTCAAATTCAATATATTTTGCAACAAATGCTAAAGGATTACTGAATTAATATTTAGGCAGTCATCATTTAGAAAATTATTCTAGCCTATTTGAAGTCAGTTTCCTTCCAAGGAATTATGTATTTCAATCCGTACTTTCACTGCCTTCTTGGATTTATAAATTTACTATTGTTTTCTTGAAAATAGGTAACAATGTTTTTAGTAATAACCATTTTCTAGATGTAATCCATGTGGTGAATATGGCCACAGTCTATAATACGCCATTCTTCATTATCCTTAAATTCCTCCTGCAAAATCAAGGTAATTATTTATAATAGATTGAATTCTAAATACCAAGATCTAATTCCTTCATAGAACATGTCAGTTGTAATTAAAACCAACTTGTAAGTCCTTTCAAGTAATGTTGCTAACTGTGAATCATTATATAAATTCATGAGAAAATAGTATATACTTGACATATATTGCAGAGTTCATCCTCTGACTACTCCTTGGAGGCTTCATCTACACAGAACTCTATGACAGAATAAAAAGCACTTTTTCAAACACTTAGAAACCATCTCTTCACTTAATCCTATAATAACATTACCTCTTTATTCCTCCAAATCCAACAATTCCTTTCATCATGGATAAAATGATTTTTCTAGCTTAGTATTTTAGGACAAAAGAAAATCAAAAAACATGTCAGTTAAACCATCTTATTATGAGGCAAGATATTCCTACTAGTATGAAATGGGCTCACCTCATAAGTCATGTTATCCACATCTAATCACATATCTCTATGTTGATCATGTGCTTCGGCAGTAACGTGAAATGTTGATATCCTGTAATTAAGAATGGTAAGTTTGCAAGAACACAAGTATAATATTTTTAGTAGACACAACACTATGTATACTACCTATAGAAAAAAAAAATAGAGATATTGAAAAAAGACAACTAAGATCTACAAAATCTTGAGATATTAATTGCTACAAATTTGCAAAACCTTGTAATATAGATACAAAAAACTAGTCCTCAATGGCCAAAGACTCCAATGAGTAAATTAAAGAATTATCTAGATGTGTTTTAAATGTAATTATAAAGACTCTCACAACATAAAATCTTGGAGGGATATGGAACATATGTTGTGAAAGGCTTGTATATAAAGTGCCTTAATTTAGTTGACATTCCTCCCTTATGCGTCAGAGATAAACATTATAACCAAATGGCCATAAAAATTTTTCCTTTCATTTTCCATTGTTTTATTTTTAACGAGCCTTCACATGCAACTTGAAAATAAAAAAATATAGAAATACATGAACACATATTAAAGGACATTTTTTTTATAGGCTTCCATACCAACATTTACATGTATAACAACATCCCATGCTAAAAATGGGCCCTTTATCATAAAACATGTACAATGTGAAACAATATTGTCTTAAAATGCTCAACACTCCGTTGACAGTGCTGGACCTACCAATATTTAAGGGGTATCCCTGATATGAAGTCCTAATTAGACCTCACACTGTTTGGAGTAAGATCCCCATTCAGAGTATGGCTCGGTTACCGAAATGGTGGGTTTTAGTGTTATGCCTTAGCTGCAATACACATAAAATTATATATTCGTGACTTTGATGAAATAAGTGTGTGACATCATGAAGGGTTAAGTGCAATGCATGAAATGTTATAACATGAATAAAGGAAGGTGAGTGAGCCCTGTTGGCCAATTGACATTGTCAGATTATGGTATTTGGTATGTTGGTATTAATGTCAACTGGACTAACATTGAAGAAAAGAGATTTGTAGCCATGTTTTAGGTAACATATGGGATCAAATCCTACATTAGACCTACTCCATTGGAAAGTGATATGAAATATCTTTCCAATGGTATGTGGAATTCAAGAAATGGCCAGTGGGATCAAAAGTTATTGATGGCCAAAGTAAAGGATCTTGGAGTCCTTTGAAGTAGGTCAACTATCAAGAGCCGAATTTCGAAAGGCAAAATATAGGATGTAGGGAGCCATCGGGACCTTGAAAGTCTATTTAAAATAAAATTGAAAGGAACAACCAAATATTAGAGCCGATTTTAGGAGGTTTGGGACCTCGAGATCCTAGAGATTTCAAAACCCGAAATATCGGAGCAGGTAAGATCAAAATATCACAGAAGAAGGAATATCAGAATACCACAAGTTGGAGGCCATCAGAACATCAGAGGTTGGAGCATATCAAGACCTGATATCAGAACCTCGGAGCAGAGGACATTTCAGAATTTCAAAAAATGGAATTTTGCAAGGCCTTAATAATGAAATTCTTTAATAGTGTTGAGGTTATGAGGATGAGTAATTAACAAAGGAAGTCATTGAAAACCCATGGACGTATGTACCTTTTCTTTCTCCTCCAATTGGACACATGGAAGTAGTTGATTGGCCTTGGCGAGTTGACATGGTAGATGAAACCAACATGACATGGCAGTATGGAGGACATGTGGTAGTCAGATATGGTATTTTGGGTGGCCTAATGGGGAAATCTTGGTGATACATGTCACCACTAAGGAGATGTCATGTGGAGACGAAGACTTCAGCATGATTTCATCTTAGAGGATGGAAGATCAAAGGTCAGGATTTCGTAACCTCTTATTGAATCCTTTTGAAAAAGTTTCTATCCAATGAAAGGGGCTCTGATGTGGACTGGTGTTTGGTCATGGGAGACCTAGATGACTAAGGCCATAGAGTGGGGTTATCACCTAAGTGTTATCTGATGCCACGTGGGAATTATTTTGGAGGTTAGAATTTCAAAACTCCTCCGTAATTTAAATTTGAGAAAAGTTATGAAATGAGGAGCTTCTCATGTATTGGTGCCTGAACAAGAAGTTAAAGGAACCAAGGGCACAAGAGAAAAATACACAGGGATAGAGGGCCCGGGTAGGATCCTGAAGGCATTAGAGGCTAATCATTATGCCCCCAATCATGACACCTAGTCCTATCAAGAAAATTCGATAAAGGGCTATGTAGAGAGAGTTAAACATAATTGGGACTTTGCAATTTTGTAGGGTCTATTCAATGCAAGTTACGATATGCAGGGGATCCGATATAAAACTAAAGTGGTATGTGAAGTTTCTAGTCACAAATCCTGGTCCCGTGGTGAAATAACAAGCGATAAGGGCTAAGCGCTAATGGGTTAAAGGCATTAGAATTGTGTGATTTTGTAACATTATTTTTATATGAGTTATAATAAGTTATGGTTCTGATACTACAATACAGAGTGAAAGGATGAATGGGTCGAAAGCTAAAGAGTAAATTCAATCCAAAGGAGTTGGTTTGTAGAGTAATGGCCACTATCAAATATCACTCAGTTAAGGCAACAAGAACCACTACATGTAGGAGTATATAATGGAGCATGTATCGAGTAGAAGTAAGGGATCACTTCTATTGTTTTCATGCTTCAACAAATGGAACGAAGAATAGAGCCATGCTGGGGTACATTCTAATCTCGATGATAAATTTAATAAGCATGTGGAGCCTTGCTAGAGTGCGCAGATGGACTAATATTAAATTCTCAGCATGGAGGATCATACAAAGAGTTGGTGAAGTGTTGAGGATACCATACTAATGTTTAATACAACGACAAAACTCAAGAAATAGACTCAACAATAGTATGGAGGTGTCATACATAACTACACTCGATTAGTGTGGAAACTGGTAGGAGATACAACATTGAGTAAAGTGCAATAGAGGAACAAAATTAGTGATTTCCAAAGAGTTGTGTGTGGAAGATAGAAGTCTTAGATGTGTTGAAGAGAGTAGAGTTGAGTATATGAGATCTGTACATATGGACCAAGTTGTTGGATAGTAGTAGAGTGCTTCAGAGAAACTGTCGAACAAAAGGCTAAGAGCAAAGTATATATAGTTGTGAGAAGAGGATAGGTTGCTGCTATGTGAGGCCAAGAGAGCCTGTGGAAAGTTACAGGACTAAGAGAAGCAACATGCTTCTACAATGAACCAAATTTCCAAATTGGTATTTCTCTATATATGCAATTTCCTCTATTTTTAGTTTGAAAATTGTATTAAAGTTATCACAGTGACTAGAGAAAGTGGTGGTTTGCATTCAAAATAGGTTGGTGCCTCTAGGAAAGTAGTTTATTTCTATCCTAAGTGGGTCGGTGCCTCCTACAAGTGGGTTCTCACAAAAGAACTGATTTAATTAAGTAGGTGCTTAATTTACATCATAACAACAAACAAATTGGTGGTTTTTTCCCTTTGTGTGTCCACATAAAAATACTAGTGTAAATATGTGTATGATGCTCATGTGATGGATTGTATCTACATATGAATGTGTCATCTTGGTACTCATTTGTATTATGTATGAATTCTCTCATAAGTAACAAATAAGAGAGGAGAGAACTAAAGCCATATTCGTACAAAGTTTTAAAAACCTCACTATGACTAATTCAGCCCCCCAGTAATTCCTTATTCCAACAATTGGTATCAGAGCCAAGTTCCTTCACGATTAGTCTAACCACTTAAAGGTAGATACATAAGGAATTATATCTAAGCAAGAGAGTGAAGAGGCTTACTCAAGCATAATACTAATCTTTGATGGGACAAATTATGCCTTTTGGAAAGTTGGGATGGAAGCCTATCTTATGTCCCTAGGAGCAAATGTTTGGAGCTCAGTACTAATAGATTATGATGTCCTTGATGTCCCTCCCACGAATGCAGATGGTAAAAAAATGTATGGAAATAATGCTGAAGCTAAGAATTCCATTCTCTTTGGCCTTAGTCAATCTGAACTTGTAAAGGTTATGCAATGTAAGTTAGCCAAGGAAGTGTGTGTGAATCTCGATCAGAATCATGAAGGAGATGACAAAGTGAAGCATACCAAACTTCAAACTTTCAGAATGAGTCTTGAAAATTTAAAAATGAGTGAAGAAGAAAGTATATCAGAATAATTCCTTAGAGTTGATGAAGTAACCAATATGATTAGAGGACTTGGTGAAGAATTCAAGGAAGATATGATTGTTCAAAAAGTATTAAGATCCCTACCCATGAGAATTAATGCCAAATTCTCAGCTATTGAAGAATTGGCTAATTTAAAGTATATTTAGATGGATCACTCGCCTGGTACTCTCATAACCTATAATATTAGAGCAGGAATAGAGAAGTTTGAACCCAAGGAGGCAACACTCAAATTGTCCAAGAAAGCCAAGGAGAAAAACGATCATCAAGATTTCTCTAGCAGTGAATATAATCAAGAATTGGCTCAATTTTCAAGGAAACTAAAACATGGCTCAGGAAAGTATAAAGGGAAGCTTCCCTTTACATTATTTGATTGTGGAAGAGTTTGACCTTTTTTCGTCCAAATTCCCTTACAAGGAAAGGACAAAAAAGGAAGATGATAAAAAATTTAGAAACAAATCTCAAAGACAATAGAAGAATAAGTTATATGAAAATGGGCTCTATTCCAAAGAGGAAAACTTAGCGCCAAAATCAGACAACAAAGACTCTTCATAAAAAATTCAAATGAGTATTTACTCATGCCATTTGATGTAGACTCCAAGAAATAAAATATTACTGACTCTACAGAGGAAGAAGTATAAGTAGGAGTAATGGACTTTGAAGGGGAACTCATCAGTGCTCTTGATGAGTTAAAGAAGGCTAGGAAAAAGAACATGCAACTAAAAGAAAAACTACAACATGCTGGAGAAGATATGTACAACTCAGACAATGAAGAGTCTTTCATCAAAAAGAAAAACGTAAAGAATCCATTAAAAGAAAAGATAGTTTAGCCCTTATACTAGAATAAAAATAGGGAACATGTGAGAGTCACTAGAAGAAGAGAAAAATCATTTAAAACAAGAGTTGTTGAAGGTGTAGAAGGACACAATCACAAAAACATGCAAAGTTGAAATTATGTCCTTGAATGTCAAATTAGAAGAAGCTAAGGAAAATGAATAATTTCTTCGCGATTTGATCCATGAATGGAAAGAGAACTCTCAGATTTTGAAGGCAGAGGTTGTCTCCCTGAGAATGAATCTTGAGAGAGTGGAGACCGAGAAAGGTTTAAATGAAAAATTTGGAGAAGGCACAAGAAAGCTATATTAGACTCTAAACAATCAAATGTCTTCAGGATACAAAAAAGGTTTGGGATACTCAAGAACACAAGAATCCTCTATGGGAAAGATAAAATTCAGGTTTGCAGGATTTGAGGAACCAAAGAGCTATGAAAATAAGCTTCAAGAAAGAATAAATGAAGATAAAATGGTAGAAAGGCAAAGAGGATATCATCACTGGAATAATAACTCCATCCACTGCAAGGAACCACACCAATGGAGAATGAATCAATCGTCCAGATAACAGAGGTGCCTACCTACTTAAACTCATAAACCTTTCAAAAACATGTACAATTATATATTTTATGGTTATTGTTATAAGTATTACATCTTTGGACATAATGTTGTTGATTATAGAAGGATCAAAGTTGAAAGAGGTGAAAATCATAGATATAATAAGAATCAATATTTAGATCTCAAAATTCTCCTCTCAGAGATTGAAATGCCTTATCTCCACTATTAAGTGATATGAGTGTTTCAAATGTAATAATTTTTGGCATAAGGAATGTGAGTGCAGGAGAAGCTTTGAGTATCCATCTATGTCCTAGAATATTTGATAGCCAAATTCTCAAAAGGATGAGGAGAATTGGAAATGAAAAACCGAAACGGTCATGCAATATGGACTTTCTTTATCCACACATAATCAAGAAAACAAATGATATGTGGATAGCGGTTTTTTTAAGAATATGACCAGGGATAAGGGAAAATTTCTATTGCTAAAAGAAAAAGACAGAGGGAACAATGTCACTTTCAGTGAAAGTGCCCCAACAATAATTAAGGATAAAGCAAAACTTGCTTAGTGTAATGGCTATGCTATGATCTTTCAATCCAAGGACTATGAGATCCAAAATGAGAAACATGGAAAGATGGTGGGAAAATAAATCAGAACTCACAACAAAGTATATATGTTTGATGGCTCTAGAGTAAACTGCTATTTAAGAAAAAGGAATGAAGCACGATTGTGTAACATGAGACTTGGTCATCTGAATTTTGACATTTTGATAAGAATTAGCAAGCTGAGAGTGGTGAGAGGTTTGCAAAGAATGTTAAGGCCTTATAATTCAATTTGAAAGTGATGTCAATTTGGTAAGAAAACTATAAATCATTTCAAGTCAAAGGAGTTCTCTTCATCTATGCCACTGGAGCTTATTCACACAAATATATATGGCCCGACTAAAGAAAAAACCCCAAGAGAAGAAAGGTCTTTTATGCTACTCATTGATGATTTTACCAGGGTCACTTGGATTGTGCTCTTAAAAGAAAAATCAGAATCATTTAAGAATTTAAAAAAATAAAGCTCAAGTGGAAAATGTTAAATATTTAAATATCAAATGCTTAATATTAGATAGAGGAGGAGAATACACTTCAAGAGAGTTTGAAGAATTTTGTGAAGAGCGTGGTATTACAACGAAATATTTTGTAGCTAGAACTCCATAAAAAATGGAGTAGTTGAGAGAAAGAATAGAACAATCTAGGAAATGGCCAGAGCTATGATTGATGAAGTAGATGTATCACAAATATTCTAGGGAGAAGTGGCACAGGAAATAATGTACCTATCAAATAGTACACAACTCAGGCCTAATAGTGATAAAATTCCCTATGAGTTATGGAAGGGAATACATGAATCAGTTAAACACTTTAAGGTGTTTGGGAGAAAATTCTTTATCAAAAGGAATGATAAAAATCATGGAAAGTTTGATTCACATGCTGATGAGGGCATATTACTCTGGTACTTTGGTCAAATTAAATGTTACAAGTTTTACAACAAATGGACAAAGAGTGGCTGTGAGGATTGGGCTGGATCCATGGATTGGTTGTGGTAATTCTCATAGGCTACCAATAGAACTCACAAACCACCTTAATGCAGCGAATACCACTCAAATTAGTCACATCGTAGACTCTGAGCATACCACCTTATTTCAGCAAGCATGGAAATCAGCTCACTGTCTGAATATCCCACATCAGTGGATTAAAAACCTGGAATGATTATATTGAGGCCCTTACAGAAGCACACATCCAAATAAGTGAGGGTGAATATGAGGTAATCTAGGAACTTTCGAAGACCTAAGGAAGGCTATCCTGTGTTGGTTGAATCTCGCAGATCTCTAGACATTGAGTCATGGTGGAAGAATCTTTGGAAACTCAAAGCACCTCCCAGATCTAGACTCCTGATGTGGACAATTTTAAAAATAAAAATACCCACAAGAGACAACCTCCTCAAGTGTTCTCAATATGGTCCATATTTATGATGCCTCTGTAAATGTTGTAATGAATCGATCCCTCATATTTTTATAGAGTGCATAGCTGCACAAGAAATATGGAAATCTATCTTAATTTTGGTGGCACCACAATGTAGGTGGACAGGAGCATCTATCATAGAAGAATGTTTTGAGTGGTGGATTGACGCTACCCTGACCAAGCTTAGGAACCTACCACTCCTCGTTAGTTGGGCTCTCTAGAACACAAAGGACAGACTCATTTTCCAGAACATCACCCCACATTGGCCCTCCATTGCTGCTCGTGTTTTTTCTTATTTCGCCCTCATTCTAAATGACACTGAACTCTCCAGATCCCACATTATTGCACCAGAGACTATTAATCATTAGATTCCTTGGGCCTATTTTGATGTCTCTAACCAAGAGGGAGGATGTGGTAGAGGCACGATTCTTCATATTTTTGTTTCCCACCAATACAACATTCAAATGGGATTAGGGTGGGGAAAAGATAACTTTGCTTAACTAACCATTGCAAAATTTGTTGTTCAATTTGCTTTGGATAAACACTACAAAGATGTACAATTATTTGGGGACTCTAAAGTTGTATGTGATTGGTTAAACAAAACTACTAGATTCTATGCTTTTTTTTTGAGACATATTCTGGATGAGGCTCTGCGACTTATCTTTTTTTTTACTCTTTTACATGCCACCATATCTACAAGGAAAATAACACAGCTACCAATAGATTATCCAAAGAGGCTACGGACAGGCCTCCTGGAACTTGGTTAATTCAGGAATAGAGGGAAGGTGCTCATTTTGAATACTTCCATCGGCCATATATGGACATAGTTGTATAGCATTGGTTCAATGGCAGCCAAGACATTTTCATATTTTTTTTTGTCTTTAGTCATTATATCATCTGTAAATATACATGGTTTTCTCTTGCGATGATCAAAACCATCCAAGTGCTGGACTATTTATCCGTTAAATTATTTTTGCAGTATATTACATGACATTGATGCCTCCCTACATGGACATAAGGCATCAAATTTTTGAACAGTTACATACCTGAACTTTACTTTTCGACAGGAAACACCTCCCTTACATCATATGCATCATGCATTTACAACATCTAATTTTTCTTAATTAATGAAAATTATGATTTCTCCAAGGGGAAAAAATGGACAAAGAGGGTTGAGGATTGCATTAATGTGGTAGTAGATGAAATAGATTCAAAACCTGAGTCCTCCAAAGGAAACATTAACTTAGATGGAGAAAAAAATTCATACATTAGGCCCTCAGATCAAGATGAAACATATCCAGATAATGAATATGTGGAATCAAGCATAACTCCAAGGTCCAAAACACCCTCTAGGTATGTACAAAAAAACATCCTAAGAGTCAAATTATTGGAGAACAAAGACTTGGTGTTCAAACCAGGAGGAAACTTGTTGGAATTTCAAGTTGTGCAAATATTTCTCTACTATCTTATATTGAGCCTAAAAATATAAGCCATGCAAGTGAGGACAAGTTCTTGATGAGAGCTATGAATGAAGAACTTGACAAAATTGAGAAGAATGAAACTTGGTAGCTTGTTCCAAGACCAAAAGAGAAAAATTTCATTGGAAAAAAATGGGGTTTTTAGAAGCAAGATAAATTAGTAGGATCAAGTAATTAGGAAGAAGGCTCATTTGGTATACAAAGGGTATTCCCAAAAATAGGGTGTATATTTTGAGGAAACCTTCGTACCAGTAGTGAGACTCGAATCTATCAGAATGTTTCTTGGCTTTGCTAGTCCTTAAAATATCAAGGTATATCAAATGGATGTGAATATTTCCTTTCTCAATGGAGATATGGAAGAAGAGCTTTATAGTGAGCAGCCAAAAGGATTCATGCTCATTGAAGTTAAAGAATTTGTATGCAAACTTAAAAATTCCTTATACGGATTCAAACAAGCTCCAAGAGCTTGGTATGCAAGATTGGATCGATACCTTCAAAACAAGACATTAAGAAAGTTATTGTAGACAACAATTTATGCATAAATTCTGAAGGCCGTCATCTACTAATTCTAGTAGTATATGTAGATGACATAATATTTGGTAGTGACATGGAACAATTGGGACATCAATTTGCAAACTGCATGCAAACAAAGTTTGAGATGTCCATGATCGAAGAGTTGTCTTTCTTCTTGGAATTGCAAATTTTTCAGTCTCAAAATGGAGTGTTTATCTCCCAATCCAAGTACCTATGAGAAACTATAGAGAAGTTTGGGCTAGAAGATTGGAAGCTAGTTAGCACACCTATGGTTATAGGCTGCAAATTGTGCAAATAAGATGAAACATTGTTGGTTAATAAAACTAAATACATATCCATGATAGGAAGCTTGTTGTATCTCATAGCTTCGTGACTAGAAATCATGCAAGCGACAGGTATTGTGGCTAGATTTCAATATTTCCTCATGAAAGTCATGTCATTGTTATCAAAAGGATCTTCAAATATCTTCAAGGGACAACGGATTATGGACTATGGTATGCTTAAAGAAGATAGTTTAAGTTGAAGGCTTACATTGATGCTGATTGGGCAAGAAGTATTGATGACAGGAAGAGCACCTCAGGTGCAACATGCTTTTTTGGAAATCTCTTAGTGTCATGGATCAGCAAGAAACAACCCTCCATTTCTTTATGAACTACTGAAGAAAAACATATTGCAATTTCCACTTGTTTTTCGCAAATTATATGGATGAAGAAGACATTGAAGGATATTAAGGTAGAGTTGAATGATCCTATTCCAATCATGTGTGATAATACTAGTGCCATCAATATCTCTAAGAATCTTATCATGCAATCCAAGACCAAGCACACCCTTATCAAGTTCCATTTTTTAAGGGAACAAGTTATGACCAATGCCGTTATACTTGAATATGTGGGCACTAAAGGCCAACTTCCATATATATTTACTAAGCCACTAGTAAGAGAACCCTTTGAATATATAAGGTAGCATATAGGAGTTTTGACTCCTCCTCCCAAATGACACAATTTTGGTGTGTATTGGCAGCTACTCAACATGTGGGATCAATGGAAGAGTAGGTTGCAATGGTTTATGGGGAGTATTCAAGGGAATACTTTACCGTTAATGCCAAATGGGGAGAATATTACTAGAGAAATTATGAAGAACAATAATGAATAAGACCATGCTTGGTTCCATGGGGAGCTTATGTTGTTGCAATCAATGCAAAAGGGGGATATTTTTGGCCAATTGACATTATCAGATTATGGCATTTAGTATGTTGGCATTGATGTCAACCAAAATATCATTTAGGCAGAGATATTTGTAGCCATGTTTCAGGTAATGGATGGGCTAAAAGCCTACATTAGACCTACTCCAATATAAATTTCTTTGAAATAGCTTTCCAACGGTATGTGGAAGTCCATAAATAGCCATCGAGATCAAAAGTTATTGATAGTTGAAGTAAAGGAGCTTGGAGTCCTTTTAAGCAAGCCAACTATTGGGAGCCCAATATTTGAAGGCCAAATATTGAAAGCAGGGAGCCATGGGGACCTCAATAGTCAATTTAAAAGAAACTTGAAAGAAGCAGTCGAATATCAGAGTCAATTTTGAGAGGTTTGGAACCTCGAGAGTGTGGATATTTCAGAACCTGAAATATCGAAGCAGGTCATATGAGAACCTTGGAGCAGAAGGAATATTGGAATATTAGAAGCTAGAGGCCATCAGAACATCAGAGGCTAGAGCACATAGGGACCTGATATCTAAACCTCAGAGAAAATGGCATTTCAAAATTTCGGAAATCAGAATTTCTTAGTGCCTTAATAAGGCAATTCTTCGAAAGCGCTGAGGTTGTGAGGAAGAGGAATTAACAAAGGAAATCATTGAAAAACCAAGGACCAATGGACCCTTTCTCTCTCCTCTAATTGGACACATGGAAACATTTGATTCAACCTTGGGAGTTGACATGGAAGATGACATAATCATGACACGGAAGTATGAAGGACACGTGGTAGTGAGATATGGTATTTTGGGTGGGACTAATGGGGAAAATATCGGTGAAACATGTCACCACTAAGGAGATTCCATGTGGAGATGATGACTTCATCATCACATCATCTCGAAAGATGGAGCATCGGAGGTCATGATTTCATAACCTCTTATTCAATCATTTTGAAAAAGTTTTGATCTGATGAAAGGGGATCTGATGTGGACTGGTGCTAGGTCACAGGAGACCCAAAGGACCAAGGGCGTAGAGTGGGGTTAGCACCTAAGTGTTATGTGATGCCATGTGGGAAGTATTTTAGAGGTCACAATTTCAAAGCTCCTCCGTAATTGAAAATTGAGAAAAGTTGTGAAATAAGGAGCTTCCATTTTATTGGCATCTAGATGAGAAGATAAAGGAACCAAGGGCGAAAGATAAAAATACACAGGGAGAAAGGGCACTAGTAGGAGCCTGAAGGCCTTAGTAGATAAGTGTTATTCCCATGGTCAGGACACCCAGTCCTATGAAAGAAATGCAATAAAGGGATAAGCATAAGGAATTCAATGCAATCAAGACTTTGAAATTTTGTAAGGTCTATTCAATAAAAGTTACGATATACAGGGGCTCCAATATAACACTACAATGGTATGTGAAGCTGCTGGTCACAACTCCTAGACCCATGGTGAAAGAACAAGTGATAAGGGGTAATCACTAAGGGGAAAAAGGCATTAGAATTGTGTGATTTTGTAACATTATTTTTATATGAGTTATGATAATTTATGGCTCTGATATTGCAGTACAAAGTGAAAGGATGAATGGGTTGGAAAAAAAAGAGTAAATGCAAGCTAAAGGAGTTGGTTGATTGACTAATGGCCACTATCAAATATCATTGGTTCAAGGCAGTGAGGACCACTACATGTAGAAGTAGATAATGGAGTCTGTCTCAGGCATAAGTAAGGGATCATTTCTCTTGTTTGCACGCTTCAACAAATTAAAGGAAGAATAAAGCCATGATTGAGTACATTATGATCTATGTGATTAGATTAATAAGCATGGGGAGCCTTTCTAGAGTGCAGAGGAGGTTTGGGATTAAATTCTTAGCATGGAGGATCAATCAGTAATGCAATAACAATATGGAGGTGTCATACAAAGGTACACTTAGGTAGTGTGGAAACTGGCAGTAGAGACAACATTGCGTAAAGTGCAATAGAGGAACAAAACTAGTGATTTCCATAGAGTTGTGTGGGGAAGATGGCAATGTTGGATATGATGAAAAGAGTAGAGATGTCTGTATGAGAGTTGTGAAACTAGATCAAGTTGTTGGACTGTAATAGAGTGCTGTAGAGAGACTGTGGAATAAAATTCCAAGAGAAGAGTATATACAATAGTGAGCATAAGATAGGGTGTTGTTGTGTGAGGTTGAGAGAGCCTGTGGAAAAGTAGATGAACAAGAGAAGAAACATGTTGCTATAGTGAACCATATTGGTATTTCTCTATATATGTATTTTTCTCTGTTTTTAGTTTGAAAATTGTATGAAAGGTAGAACAGTGGCTAGAGCAGGTAGTGCCCTGAATTCAAAAGAGGTTGGTGCCTCTTGGAAAGTAAGTTCTTACTATCCTAAGGGGGTTAGTGCCTCCTGTGAGTGGGTGCTCACAAAACAAAATGATGTAATTAAGTAGGCGATTAATTTACATCATAACAAAAAAAAAGTATGGTGGCTTTTTCCCTTTTTGTTTCCACGTAAACATTTCAGTGTCAATATGTGTATGTTTCTCATGTGATGGATTGTATGTACATATGAATGTCTCATCTTGATTCTAATTTGTATTATGTATGAATTCTCTCATATGTCATAGAAAATAGAGGAAAGAACTAAAGGAATATTCATAAAAAGTTTTAAGAACCTCACTATTATTGATCATAAAAAGTTTTAAGAACCTCACTATTATTGATTCAACCCCCTCTCTTAATTGTTTATTCCAACAAGCCCCTTAGAAGTCTGTAATAGTACACAACTTGAAAGGAACACACAAGCATAAGTTATCCTGCAAAGTAGTTTACAAGTTAACTATGATGAAATATACATCAACACGCATTCAACAAGATTCATACTAATGCAAATGAAATAGTTCATAAGAATTAGCGTAAATGAAATAACATATATTGCAAACATAACGAGAATAGTCCTACTATATTACAAAACATATGCATGAAAACGTTTCGGCTTTGAGCTTTTATTAAAGTGAAATTCCTAAGCATACATATATGAATGATGAATCACTAGTCCCAATAGTGGAAAATTAAGCTAATGCCTTTTCCTCCAAAGAACGATACTCCCTCTATGCTACGGAGAAGCCAAGGCTCTCAACAAAACTCCCAAGATTCTGATCCTAAGGCAAAATCCCAGTCAAAATCCCTCTACATGACTAGTGAGGGAATATTTATAATAAAAGGTGTGATTATTCATCAACCTTTGTGACTCTTTCACTTCCCTCATGACTGTTTGACTTCCTTCAACCATGAACTTTGGACTTCATTACAAATGACTCTTGACATTCTGCATTTGATGCTTGGTTTATAAAAGGAATTTTATAATATCGCTCATATCCATATAATACAAAACTGGGTAGAGTCAATTAGATAGCCTAATAAGACAAAACATGTCAAGGTTGAGTTTGGGAAAACTCTTACTCAACCACCTTGTAGTTTCTCGATAACATAGTGGTTCCAAGCTTTGTACTATATGAAAAATTCCCTAAAATATGAGCCGAGATCGAGCTTGAAGTTGACTCTAGCCTCCATTGAATCCGTGTAAACTAATTTAGAATCAGTCTGAATTTATTTATTCAATAGGAGCAACATAGTGTTGGTCTGGAGAGGGCCACCAATGTACTTTTGCATATTGTGCTTGTTCACACCTCCAGATTTTCCTTGGAGGTGATATGTCTTAGTTGTTCCAAGTATTCTTGTACCTCCTACCTGACCTGATTTCTACGTTTGGCCTTAGTGAGTCAACCAACTCAAGGGATCTTGTGTGATTTTTCCATCAAATCCATGTTATTATATAATCATGCATATGAGGTCTGAATATTGGCAATAAATAGGGCAATTTTTTTGTTACTCTCAATGATCATCTGAACTTGTGCTTTCTCCAACTCTACCTATAATCTTGTTTTATTTCCCAACTAATATGATGCCCCTTTGTATTCCATTGACCACTCGTGCACAACAATGATGGCTATGTGAAAAACCTTGAGGTTTTTAGCATTATCTTTGCACTTCTGCTTCATGTCACAAAAGTGTACAACTGCTTTATGTATGGTGACAAGCTCTTCATACAGGCTCCACATGGTATCACCTAGTGTCGACACTTCTCCAAGTATGTCTCCCTTAAGTTCTTCGAGACATGCCTATGCAGAAGCTTCTTTTTGGACCTCTGATTGGAGTTGTTCCACTTATTTCATTGTAGCCTATAAGTTCTTTGATATTTGTCTATTCTTGACCATAATATACCCCTTGTTTGACTTGGTAGCACCTGCAAAGGCCAAGTTGGCTGAAACAATTTCTTATGGATTTCTTTTGGTGTCTGTCACAATCACCCTTTCTCTAATGAATGTAGGATACATGAGTTTATACAAAAATTGTTTCTTTCTTTCTTGTAAAATATTTTTCTGAATTTCATCGTAAGTTACAATGTACATATCCATGATTGGCCCATCATCAAGAGGAACAATTTCCTCTTCTTCATTCAAAGCTTGATTTGTTGTCTAAGGAGGGGGAGACTAAATGGTGATCGAGCGAGAGATCGACATAAGATTAACATCTTGGTTTTGTGGCTCCGACTCCATTTTCATGTCTTGAATTATAATTAGTTCTTCAATTTCTTGGAAAATTTCATTATCTTGCATTTATATGCTCTCTTATTCTAGCCACTAGTTCTTCTCTTGTTCTTCAACCCTTTTTTGAGCTAACTCTTCTTCTGCCATCTTCCACCTTTCTTCTTGTTCTTGTTTTTGTCTTTCTTCTTCTTCTTTGTGTTTCTCACTTTATTCTTATAATATGTCCCGCTCATGTTCTTCCTTTTGCTTCATTTCTTCCTCCTGCTTCCTTTTTTTCCTTCTCTTATCTGATGCTATAGCCACTTTCAAGATAATTGGGTTTGCTTTCATCTTGTGATTATGCTTTTCCACTGGGCTATGTGCAAGTTTCCTCTTGCCCTTCTTGCGCAGTAGGTTGCACCTTACTACTAGTCTACCTTTAAGGTGACTTCCTTATGTGGAGTGGCCTATGATGTTCTTATGAAGCTTACTAGTACACAAGAGTTGGAGGCATTGTAACAATTCTTTATCTCTTCCTCCTCAGGCCTGTAAAATGTCCCTCTTCGACACTGGAAATGGATATTCACACAATGTTCTTTACAAACATTCCTAGGATCATACAGATTGAAATCCAAATGATCTAATTTTTGGGTGAGTGTTATATTATTTCCACGACTAGTCCCATGTGTTGTACATTGCATTGAGCATAGTTGGGCAGTGACAGACCCTCTTTCAGGGGGTTTTCAAGGGGGTGGTAGCCCCCCTACATGAGTTCGAAGCAACACCCTGAGATTTTTTTTTTTATGTAGACCTAAGGATGAGGGGTGAACCCAAAGATGGTGGGCGGACCTACCCATGGTTTTGTGCATGTGTTTTTCACATGGTTTTGGGCATGATGGTTTTTTCCCATTGTATTTTGTGGATCCATTCAAGGGAACTATGATTATCTTCTAATATAGCGTTACTGGATTGGGGTTTATGAATGCTTCGGCATGTATATATATGTATTGTAACATTGAAATGAATATAATGAAAAATAAATCTGGTAGCCTTGATTTTTGGATGCAGGGGAAAATATATCTGTATATTTGTTTTATTTTATTGCCATTGTATATTTTATGTTTTAAGAATTCATTTGCAGGTGATTTTTATACAAGGTTAAAACCTACATTTGGTATCAGAGTTGTTTTGGCTTTAAGGGCATACCTTTTCTACTAAGGAGTTTTTCTCAGGCCTGTGGTAGACCCTATTACATTGGGAGATATGTAGGAGAGATTCTTGCAGTCAATGAATATGGAAAATAATGGAAAGATAAAGGTCAAAAATTTCAATGGAAAAAGTTTTGAGGTGTGGAAGCTCAAAATGGAGGATCTGTTGGTGGAAAAAAATTAACGGATCGGAGTAGATCTGTGTACTAAACCAACAACACTGTGAGAAAAAGGCTAGGAAAAGTTGGATGGAAAGGAAAGGTGCACAATATAGTTGTGTATCTCAGATCCAGTATTATTGAATGGATCAGGGGAAGCTACAAAAAATGATGTGTGGGACAAGTTAGTGAATTTTTACCAATCTAAGTCTATGGTGAACAAATTGTTCCAATGGAAATAGTTGTATAACATGAGGATGAAGGATGGAGACTCGATGATCGAGCATCTGAATGCCTTTATTATTATGGTAAGCCAATTGTTATATTTTGATGTAAAAATTTCACATGAAGATAAGTGCATCAATTTGCTACGTTCTCTACTAGATTTGTAGGATGGTCTGGTTGTTGCTATAGGTAGCAATATAAATACCTTGAATTTTGATGAAATAGTGTCATCCTTGTTGTCAGAGGAGATGAGATGGAAAAATATGGAGAGCTAGAATGGAGATTCCTTATCTGTACGAGGATGGTCTCAAAATAGAAACAAATATAAGTCCTCGATTGGGAGATCTAAATCTCTAGAAAAACCTGTAAAGACGTGTTGGAAGTGTTGAAGGAAGGGCACTAAAAAAATTACTATAGATCTAAAGCTCCTGAGAAAGGAAAGGGATATGATGATTCTCCTTCTCAAAATGCGAAAACCACCTCTGATGAAGGCCAGGATGTGTAGTTGCCTTCTTCTTCAAGTACACATGTAGATCATGAGGCATGGTTGATTAACTCAGGTGCATCCTTTCACTTCACTCCCGATATGGAGTGGTTCTGCGAGTACGAGAAGTATGATGGCGGTGATGTCTTCTTAGGTGATGATATGAAGGCCAAAATGATTGGATGCATAAAAGTCATGTTGAATCTGTAAGGTGGAAGGATTAAAATACTTCCTAGTGTTATCGATATTCCTACATTGGTCATAAATATGATTTTTGTAAGCAAGATGGATGATGCAATTGTAAAAATAGTGTTTGAGAAAGATACCTACAAGAGAGTTAGGGGAGTACTGGTATTGATGCAAGGAGTTCAGATTGGAACTCTGTACAAAATTCTTGGTAGCATTGTTATTGATGGGTGTAATAGTTTTTTGGTTCCTAAAAGTGAAACAAAAAACTTAGTGGTCTCTAGATAAAAGACCATTCTATGGCATGAAAGGCTTGGACATATTGGAGAGAAGGGCCTTTGAATATTTCATGGTAATGGTATGTCTAATTACTCTCTATATTTCAATTTCTATGAGCATTTTGTATATGGGAAACAAAATCAGGTGAGTTTCCTCTCTTGTGCTAAGAGGGCAAAAGGGATATTAAAGCTTGTGCACAATGATGTGTTTGGGCCTCTTTCAATTCCATCACTAGGTATGTTTGTGTACTATGTCTCATTTATAGATGAGTTCTCAAGGAATACATGGATATATTTCCTCAGGAAGAAATATGAAGTCTTTGACAAGTTTAAATAATTTAAGGATCTGGTGGAAAATCAAATAGAGAAGAAGATCAAGGTGTTGAGGACAGATAATGGTGGAGAGATCTACAAGAAGGAATTTGAATACTCCTCTAAGAAGTGTGGTATAACACGATATAAGACTACTCCATACACACCTAATCCAAATGGAGTTGCAGAAAGAATGAACAGGATGTTGATGGAAAAAGCAAGAAGCATGCTTAGTGGAATTGGGTTAGGACAATTATTTTGGGTAGAGGTAGTGGAGACTACATGTTATCTAGTTAATATATCACCTTCATCAACATTGGAGGATAAGACTCCACATGAGGTATGGACAGGTAATAATCCCTCTCTTTCACATCTAAGGGTATTTTCCTGTGATGCATATGTACATGTTCAAAAGGAGAAAATAACCAAGTTGGATAATAAATATGAAATGTGCATCTTTATTAGGTATAAGGATAGTTTAAAATGTTATAATATTTGGAACCTAGAAACAAGGAAGTTTGTGTACAACTAAGATGTGGTGTTTTGAGAGGTGAAAGATGTTATTAAAAATGAAGTCCTACCAAAGGAACTTGAGAAAATCGAGTTTGAACTAAAGGAGGAAGGATCAAACTCTACAGTAGAACAAGAATGAGAAGAGGAAGAGCCACAAACTCTAGTCCTGAGAATATCAATTCAAGATAGAAGGAAGCCAGAGAGGTATATCCCATATTCTTTCTATTTAATTGTTTCTTTATGTATTACTGATTATGATCCCAAAACTGTCAGGGAGGCAGTGGATTCAGATGATAGAAAAATCTAGAAAGAGGCCATAGTTGATGAAATGACATCTTTGGACAAAAATGAGGCTTGGGATCTAGTGGAGTTACTGGTTGGAAGGAAACCCATTGGAAACAAATGGGTGTTTAAGAAGAAGATGGATGTAGAAGACAAGGTGGAGAAATACAAAGCTTGGTTGGTATCAAAATGTTATTCCGAGGTGTCAGGAATTAATTTTGGTGATATCTTTTCTCCAGTTGTGAAGTTAGCTCCTATTAGATTACTTTTTTCTATTGTTGTTGCATTTTATTTTGAGGTAGAATAGATGGATGTGAAGACAACATTTCTTCATGGGGACCTGGAAGAAGAGATCTATATGAAGCAACCTAAAGTATTTTTGGTGAAGGATAACAAAGAACTTATATGCAGGTTAAAAATGTCTTTGTATAGGTTAAAAAAATCACCAAGGATGTGGTATCATAAATTTGATACATACATATGGGGACTTGGATTCACTAGAAGCAAATCAAATCACTGTGTGTATTTTAAATTAATTGGTGACCATGCTATTTATTTGGTATTGTATGTGGGTGATATGTTGTTGATTGGAAATGACAAAGAAATTATCCAGGATTTGAAAACCCAACTTTTCTCCAAATCCGACATGCAGGATCTTGGTGCTGCAAACTATATTTTGGTCATGGAAATTAAATGAGATCAGGAAAAGAGGAAGCTCTAGTTAAACCAGAGGAAGTATGTCCAGACAATATTACAGATGTTTAATATGTAGGATGATAAACTGGTGAAGGTTCCTATTCCTTTAGGTGTAAAGTTATCTGCTGACAGTGTCTCAAGACACAAGAAGAGGAAGAGGACATGTCTCATGTTACATATGCGAGTGCAATTGGTAGCCTGATGTATGCAATGATATATACTAGACCATCCATTGCACATGCAGTGGGAGTATTGAGCAGGTTTTTGTCAAAAATAGGGAAGGAGCATTGGACAACAATGAATCAAGTTTTTAGGTATTTGTGTGGCACTAGTGATTATGGTTTGTGATACCAAGGAATACTAGGCTAGAGATCTGGATGAAAAAACACCTATAAGTGGGTATGTGTTTAACCTATTTGGAGGAGCAATCAGTTGGATGAGTAAGAGGTAGTCTATAGTGGCACTTTCAATTACAGAGGTTGAATACATGGAAACCACTCATGCAAGTAAGGGAGTTTTTGGTTGCATATATTGTGTTCAAGTATGGGGTTGGTGCACTGTGCTATAAAGATAAACTGTAACATCCAAATTGAAATTTTCTTTGCAAATAACCATGCTTATCATTCAAAGACAAAGAAGATTGATGTTAGTTATCACTTTGTGAGGGATATGGTTGAGGACAAAAAGGTGTTGCATACTTGGACCAATGAATAAGCTCTCTTGTTACCCCCTGCATAGAAATAAAAAAACAAGTGGGAAAATGTTGGGTGTGTGTTATGTTCTTTCCATGACAACTCCCACATGCCATACGTTACACAAGATGTAATGAGGAGGTCATGGGGGTGGGGAGGGGGTTGTAGACCCCCTACATTGGGTTCGGGGAAACGCCCCAGGATATATATATATATATATATATATATATATATATATATATATATATATATATATATATATATATATGCAAGCCCAATAATAGTTTGGAAAACCTAAGGATGGGGGGCAGACCCAAATATGGTGAGTGGATGTTGGGACAAGGTCCCATGGGGTTAAAGTTTGTAAAAGTTTTGTTAATAATGTGAAGTCTCCACATTTTGAGGAGCGGAGCACGAGCAACATAGGTTGACAGGAGTCAAAGGAGCTTTAGGAAGGTCAAAGCCCCTTATTTTGTTGAGATTCAAGTTGTTTTGTGACTTGCCCATGGTTTACAGAACATGGTATTGTAATGAAGAAATCTATAAAAAGGAGTCATAGAGGAGTTATAGAAGTCAATCAATTGATCGATAGATGATCTAAGTAATGTTAGAAAATTATATACTACAGATTAATGGAACACATAAAATATTGCAGAAATATAACACAGAAAACACATAATACAAGAGAGACACAGATATACATGGTTCAACCAATTTGGGCTACGTCTACTGAGAAACAACCAGTCCTTCCTTTTATATTATCCAGCAAAATTAATGCAACCTGCAGTAGATCCACTGTAATTTCCTCTTCTCTCTCTCTCAATATCCTCTCTCTTCGCACTCAGAGTACATATCTACATAGACGCAGTAAAATTCCCTCATATATAGCGAGGGGGTTGCCTTCTAGGGAAAAACCCTTAATTAAACATAACTTCTACTGTCAGATCTCCACCTAATGAACGACCTAGATTGACCACCCCATTATGAACTCAGGTCCAATGCAGTGATACCTCTGAATAAAGAAAATAATTAGGCTCCACACCCAACAAGTAAGAGATAGAATTCTATTTTTTGTACTTAGGCGAAGGGGAAGGCTCTTGCAATTGTGTTCGTGGAGACCTTGGTAAGTCCGCAACTAAGTGTGCGGGTCCCTAAAATCATGTGCGTAGGGATGGATGAATATGTAATTGAAGATCTAAGCATAATAAAGGTTGTTTTGAAGAATTATCTATGTATATGTTTGTTATTGTTTTTTTTTTCTTCTGAATTTACTCAATTTTAGATTTGATTGAATGCAAATAATATGAAAAGATACTTAATAGATGTGTGAAGAAGTAGATTGGCTTATTTATATGATGTTATGAATGTTTAGCACAATTAACGAAGGGTTTAGATATTTTCATTGTTAGTTGTTGTAATTTTTTGAGTTTTAAGGGTTAGGGTTCGTGAAGGTCGGAATAATTCCCTAAGTTTAACAAAAACACATCACATAGTCCTTTGGATGTAGAAAGTTATTTCTAGCATCCCCCAATACTGCCTTGGGTGAGATTGCAACCTACGCTATGAGGGTTGTTGCCAAAAGGGACGGTAGTGTAGGGTTTTGTTGGTTAGCGTAGGTAACTTTGAACCTATGTCCACGCCCCCTCAAGCCAACAAATGGTTTTTTTGTTGGGACCGATATCTATCTAAGGAATGTGTGATGTGGCATAAGTGGATACTGACTAAAAAGGAGATTGAAAAGTGGAAATGTCAGAAGTTGTATGAGTTTGCAGCTCAAGAAGACAGTAATATGTGCTTGTCGAAAGAAGAGTGGTGGAATAGATACCTGTATACACAAGAACATGAAATTTTATTCTTCTCCTTTCCATCTGAGTTATAAGAATGGTTGGCTAAATTGGTGGATGGTCAAGGTACTTGGAAGTTGGATAACCGTATCGTGTGGACCCCAAAGTTAGTAAGGTGCCTCGAAGGATAAGAAAAAAAGATTGCGAGGGTTTTCGATCACTGGATTGATGGTATTTTGGGTCGATTTATTACTGAGTTTTCAATTGATACATCTGTCAATTATAGTGAATCTGAATGCTAGTTTTTCAAAGGACCAAGAAATGAGTAGCTAAAGGCTCTGAAAACTTGGATTAAGATGTTATATTGTGAAAAGAGGGTTATGCCATTAAACTAATGTTTAGATGAGACTTGACAAGAGCTACACAAAGTGGGAATCCATTCACAAGAGATCTAAATTTGAGTGCATAATACAATCCTTTATTGGGAGCATCTGATAGCGATGAGGAAAGTGATAATCTAAAGACACCCCAAGCTGCACTGTAGGTGGTAAATCAGGGTGTTGTGGGAATAGCACATCCATCCACTCCACCTCACACATCTACACCTCCACCTCCACCTCCATCTTCAATATTCAACATGGGGAACACTTTGAAGATGCTTATATTCAAAGTTTTGGGGACTGAAGATCTTGAACAATTCTAGTTTTTAGCAGATGCTATGTGGAAGTCACAACAGATAATGGATGATGATCTGAAGAAAGCACATCTGGTCACAACATTGCAAGATACGATGTTGAGCTAGTAAATTAAGTATAGTACAAATCATCCAGCTACAACATTGAAAGACACGAAAGATCTGCTGAATAATGAATTCAAGAAGTGGAATTCTTAAGCTCAGTCTCTAACTGAGGTCAAATAAATCAAGAAAAGGGTAAATGAATTTGCATGGGATTTTGATGAAAGGTTAAAATGTCTGCTACAATAGGCTAATCTACAGATCTTGAATGAGCATCATAAGGATTGGTATATTGCTTCATTGTTACCTCACTTGAGATTGCCATTGTCACAGGAGAAGCTTGGAACGCAGGCATAAGCAATAGAAATTTCTATGAATTTGGAGGCTTCACCTATTGAGGATACAAATCAGGGAGTGCGGAAGATTCATTCATAGTTGGCTAGCCTGCATATGGAGTTCCAAGATGTCAAAAAGGGAAAATAGGTCCAAAGTGAGACCCGCATGGAAGTATAGTGCTTAAACTACAAAGGCCATGGTCATGACAAGGATCATTGCCTAGTGTGTCAAAATTATATAATTGGGGGAGGTCCTGCCCCTCTGAAGCCTAAAAATACCACTGGATTGAGTATTGGTGTAGTACCATGGTGCGCTATTTTCCAGACCATAGGAAAACATATGAAAGGCAATTTCGACTTGTTACAAAAGTTTGTGTAGACTCCACAACAACTGTTTTTCAATTTTTATAAGTCTATAGGCCATGATGAATACAATTTATGAAGCTATGAGTTAATGATGGGCAGAACTCTGAAATATAGAGTACACGCTGAGACATGTCCTCAACAAGATTAGGGCGCATCTACAATGTGTGGAGGATTTCAGGGACAAGGAAGAGGATGAGGGGGAGGAGCTAGAAGAGGTCATGGACAGAACATCTATTACAATTGTGGGGAATCAGACCACTTTGTGCAATATTGTCAGAACTTGACAGACCCATTTTCACAATATTGTCGACAGTTTGATCATATCATAGAGGATTATCCCGTGCTCATCGTAAATATGCAAGAGAATGAGAACTATCAACCTACTTAGAACATCGAGATGATGACATCAGAACCGCGTGATGATGGGCGCAGTGTTAATATCATTATGCGAAGTGATGTAGCTACTGGGGAGGATAAAGGGAAACAATAAGAAGAAAGTATATGGGTGTGCAAGGTTGTTGACAAAGATGGTAGATTGATTTAAATAAGGCAAAGGAAACTTTTATGGATGTGAAGAAGAGCTTTATGAATTCAGGTGCTTCCACATCAAAGGCTCAGGGTGAACGTACAGAGAATCTTGAATAAGTCATTGCTGCAAATGAAACAAATCCTTCATTATTAACATCTTTCCTACAAACCTACATGAAGCTATTAAGGGACTGAAAAGAAGTAGAGGGACTATAAGAATTGATAGACAACTATGTTCGGTAGGGTAAGCCATTGTGTTTACAATGCGTAATGCACAAAGTGGACAAGGGTAAGAAAAGGATTGGTCAAGAGATGAGATTGATTGCACAGATCAGAGGATTTGAAATGGACCAGGTCATCCTAGATTTGGGATTTGATGCGAATGTCTTGCCTAAATATACATGGGAAAGAATGGGAAAGCCAACACTACAATGGTCCCCAATTCAACTGTGAATGGTGAACTAACAGGAGATATATTCTGATGGGGTGCTTACATGGAGTAACTATAGACATTGAAGGGGTGCATGCTATAGTTGATTTTGGAGTGATCAAAATAGTGAATGATATTAATCCCTACCCGATGCTGATTGGAATTGATTGGGAATTTGATATGAATGTGGTCATCGACTTGAAGAAGCATAACCTAACGTTTGAGAAGAAGGAAATGAGGGTCATTGTTCCATTGGATCCATATGAGGGTGGGAAATATACTGAACCAATCTGAGATTACTATGAGGATGACGATATTAAACATATATATAAGCTTACTGCACGGGATGAGGATTGGATCAACCCTATGATGGATGGGATAATTACTTGCGAAAAGGATAATTCTTGCAACTTAGATTCAGATGAGGAGCTCGAGCATTGGCAAAATAGATTGCATGAGGTATCAACATTGTGATGTAACAAGCTTACTAAGTGACTCTAGTGTATATCTACTGAGGCACGCAATTAAACATATTATGATGGCTTAGAATATGTAAATTTGTTTCTAGATAAATTTGAAAGGGATGTACTGAAGGAACATTGATTCAAGGCACTAGATATCGCGCTGAGAGCTATGCTTTCCAAATTGTGGGGTACACATAAGGAAAAAATTCAGACTGGAAGGAATATCGTAGGATGATGAAGCTGCGGTTTGGGTATGCCAATACCCACATCACTAAAAAATATACAAGGAAGGATGATCCGCATGAGCATCTGGCTTGCTGGATGAAAGCATAGGGAGAGGAACCATAACCTGAATGGGTGCACATATTCTGCCAAACTTTGGATACTATTATGATGAACTAATATCTAGAAATAGCTACGACATGGAACCATAGAGTGGGATGTTTTGAAGGAAATATTTATGTTAAATTTATGTTTCGAGGATGGGTTTGAGTGTACTGATGAAGCATTACAAGAAATTAAGGATGCAATATTTAGGATGCCAAAAGAATCTGTCACATGGGTACAACCAGTCTGGAGTACGCAACTGCCCCATGCTCTGGAATGCTACAACGTGACCACATAAGAGGTTAAGGAAGATCCCACACATATCAATATCCTTGAGTTTGAGGGGTAGCGTGAAGTCGTAGGGCCTAAGGCGGAAGTTCCTGACATCTCAAAACCATTGAAAACAAAGAAACTGAACATCAGGTCGAAAGCATAGCCAAAGTTCGTAAATATAGGCAACTATTGGGACAAGGACACAGTTGACAAAGTTGTAGAGCTAGTACGATAATATCAGGATTTGTTTCCAATGAATTTTCCTGATTTGAAGGGGACGGTATGTGATCTAGGTGTTATGAAGATCAATATGAAGCCAGATGTGAAGCTGGTAAAGCAGTTCCCATACTGATTGAATCTGAAGTATAAATAAAAAGTGCAAAAAGAATTGGATAAGATTCTTGTAGCAGGTATTATTGAGCCTATAGAAGAATCAGACTTGGTTAGTCTTATGGTGTTTCAAGAAAAGAAGACGAAGGGATAAATATGGATCTGCATAGATCTAAGGAAATTGAATGATTCTTGTGTACATGATCCATTCCATGTGCCGTTCATAGATGAAGTATTGTAGAACATTTGATGGTCAAGAAGCATAGCTATTTACAAATGAGTTCATAGGGTATCACTAGATCAAGGTCACACCAGAAGATCAAAGTAAGACTACCTTCGACATAGAATGGGGTTGTTTTCAGTGTACAATTATGCCCTTTAGACTTAAGGATGCCCTTGTGATATTTTATATGGTGGTAGTTGCAACCTTTAAAGAATTTATTCATAAGTTTTTGGAGGTTTACTTTGATGATAGATGGTGTTTGGGTTAGTGAAAAAACAGGTTTCAAGTTTGTCTAATGTTGGATACTTGCAGGAAGTATTAGATATCCCTTAATCTAAATAAGTGCATCTTTTACATACCATATGGTATACTTTTGGGCCACGTTGTCTGCAAGTAGGGGTTGACGGTGGACCCTGCCAAAATTGCAGTGATTATCAACCTGGAACCTCTAAGGAATGTAAAACAGTTGTGCACAACATTGGCCCATACAGGATACTATAGGAAATTCATCAATACATATGCACAGATCACTGCACCCATGGAAAAATTATTGAAGAAGGATGCGACATTTTGCTGGGATGAGGATTTCCAAGAAAACATGGATGTATTGAAGGAAACGATGGTTACACCACCTATTCTAGTGTTCCCCGATTAGAATAAAGAATTCCATGTACATGTTTATGCATCCTACATAGTGTTAGGAGCAGTGTTAACTGAACTAGATGCAGGTGATATCGACAACCCAATTGCATTTTCAAGTAGAAAAGTGTCTAAGGTAGAGAATAATTATTCAACCATGGAGCACGAAGGATTGGTGATGGTGTATGTTTTCCAAAAGTTTAGGCATTATTTGTTAGGTGCACACTTCAAAATGTACACAAATAATTCTGCTTTGAAGTACCTAGTCAACGAGCTTGTGTCAGGGTGGGGGGAATTTGTAGATGGTTACTGTTGTTTCAGGAATATGACTTTGAAGTAGTTGTGAAGCTAGGGAGATTAAATGTTGTACCAAATCACCTTTCACGAATTGAGAATTGTGAAGAACCTACAAATATTGATGAAGTATTGCCTGATGCATAGCTCTTTTCTTTGCACATTGTAGATGAACATTTTGCAGACATAATCCAATTTTTTCTATGGGTACATCTCTTGAAGGGTATATGACGCAATAAAATAAATAATTGGTGGTCCAGGCTGTAGATTCTTCTATCATTGTAGGGAAATTGTATAAAATGGGATCAGATGAATTTTTATGTAGGTATGTATCGGATTATGAAATATACAGTATCCTTGCTAAAGTGCATGGAGGAATTGCGGGAGGACATTATGTGGTAAGGGCGACTGTGCATAAGATCCTACGAGCAGGGCTATGGTGGCAAACTTTGCACAAGGATTCCAAGGAATATTACAAGGCATGCAATGTCTGTTAGAGGATGGAGATGCCATCATGAAGGGATGAATTGACTCTGAACCCGCAAGTGTCATTACAGGCATTCAATAAATGGGAAATAGACTTTTTGGGACCGATTCAACCACATGAAAGAAGACAGGATCATGATACATCATCACAACAACAAAATAATTGACCATGTGGGTTGAGCTGTAGCTCGTGAAGGATTGTAGCATGGCTGTAGATGTGAAGTTCATATTTGAATACATTTTGTCTGAGCTTGGATGTCCTAATATTTTGATGAGTGACAGGCGTTCACACTTCCTGAATGAAACAATTGCTGATATGCATGAAGAATTCCAACTATATCATCAAAAAATCACACCATATCATCCTCAAGTAAATGGTATAGTGGAAGCCTTTAATAAAATCCTTGAACGTGGTTTGATGAAGATTTGTAATGAAAATAGAAACAATTGGGATGTGCGCATACCAGCTGTTCTTTGGGCATATCAAACTACTTACAAGAAATTGACTGGACAAACACCATTTAGGCTGGTTTATGGACAAGAGGCAGTGATGCCAAAGGATTATATTGTGCCCAGTTTGAGGATTTCTACAGTCATAGAGATGGCCGATCGAGATACTATGGAAGAACGGCTTGTGCAAATAGTTGAGTTGGAAGAAGATCACTTTTTGGCAGGTTTTCATCAGTAGGTGCAGACGGATAACGAAAAGGCATGGAATGATCAAAACATTAAGTAGCGCACATTTAAAAGTGGAGATTTATTATTTCTATATTATAGTAAGTTTACAAAGTTTTCAGGGAAATTTCAGATGCATTGGCCAGGGCCACACATTGTCAAGGATATTATAGATGGAGGTGTAGTTTAGCTTGCAAATTTGAATGGGGAACTATTTCTAGGAAGAATCAATGGGAGCTGACTGAAGTTGTACAAGGGTGATCCCACTCCTACACAATGACTATATGAATGCAGGATGGTCTTGGTACTTTAGGAAGTTGCAAGGAAATGTGAGACTATAAACTAAGAACCTTTGAACTTCCTAAAACACCTTTAACCCCTATCAACTTGCATTACTTGTGCTCCACTCCTCAAAATGCGTTACATTATTAAAAAAATGTTTACAAAATTTAACTGAAGGGGACCCTATCTGAATAGGCAACCAACACAAAGTCTCTGCCAAAGAGACAAAAGTGCCGAAGGAGAAAGCTATAACCATGTCGCATGCAACTATTGACCTTCAAGCACTAGAAGAAAAGCATACCGATGTAGAGGTGAAGATTTAGGATGAAGAGGAGATGGGGCGCAGACTTGGAGTCCCCCATCATACTCAAGAGGAGGTAGAAGCAAGGTTCCACAAGACCTCGCAAGAAGTAGAATTCCGACAAGTCCGCAAGCACGACACAATTGATCCTCATAGAGGGGTACCTGGATGAGATCGATGATGTGGGCCCCAAATCTAAAAAAAAAATTTTGGGACACATTGAGGACCACTACCATTAGGCATTAGAAAAGGTACAACAGGGCCTGAGGGAATTGGAGATCCATATAGGGTTAATTCAGGAGAGCGTAGGACAAGCAAGCCTAAAGCAAGTGAGCCTGAAGCAAGCAATCCTAAAGTAAGCTAGTGTGACAACCTAAACAATAGAGATCAATACAGACCTCCACATAGTGCAGTTACTAGAGGGATCATTGTACATTGAGTCTTCAGAGGACTGGGCGCACCTATTTCATATGAAGAATTTGAGCCTTAACCTAGTGGCTCCACCCATTCATACATTGCATGAGTTGCATCAAGGTGTCTTAGATGAGCTCATAGTTTGGGAACAATGGGCATTGCTGGTTATCAATGAAGTGAAAATGAACAACCAACAAATGTTCGAGGAAAAGGCACAGGCACTCAAATAATGGGAAGAGATTGTTGCGTGTAGTTAGTAGCTAGAAGAAAATATAGCACAAGGTTGTAGTGAGCTTCCTGAGCTACATATTCTAGCAGAAGTGACCTCCGTAGAGAAAATCCAGAAGTTAGTTGTTGTGGTGAAGGAGTCAAAGGAGGAAATTGGTAAGGCCTTCTTTGAGTTGCAACTGTAGATATCCAAGCTTCAACTTAAGCTGTAGCCAACCACTCCTCAAGGAGTTAGAGAGAAGTATGAGACTACTATTAAAGAGGATATGACTACTTTGGAAGTTGTATTCAAGGATTGCAACCAATTTTTTTAGAATACCATGGAGATGTGGACCTCGTTGTAGGAGGATCAACACTTGCAGAAAATTGAAGTAGATATCCGAGAAAAATAGGTGCAGTTCAATAAGATCAATGCTACAACATAGACCTTAGAACTAGTGAAAAAGTTCACCAGAATGCAGGAGGGAAGGTTAATCCAGACCCAATTTGATGAGCTACATCGAAATGCATCCATCATATCCTCAAGGATGCACCCCTAGGCTGGTGAGGCAAGCTAGTTGACACAGATAGTGTAGAGCAAGTTGAAGGATATGCAATAGACATAGAGAAACATGGGCCTTGCAGTTGAAGGTCCAACCACTGAGAAACTGGTTGAAGAGGTTCATCAGGCCATTACATAGGGAGTAGCAAGTCCGCAAGAATTGAAGATAGAGTTCAACTATTTGCAGGTAAAGATCGAGGCAACATTATAGTGACTCGGGATGAATCAATACTTTGTGTTGGAGGCCTGTTCGGATAGGGTCCTCTAGAGTTAAATTTTGTAAAACTTTTGCTAATAATGTAAAGTCTCCACATTTTTAGGAGCATAGCGTGAGTAACGTAGGTCTATAGGGTCAAAGAGACTTTAGTAGGGTCAAAGCCCCTTATTTTGTTAAGATTCAAGTTGTTTTGTGATCTGCCCATGGTTCGTGGACCATGGTATTGCAATGAAGAAAGATATAAAAAGGAGTAATATAAGAGTTATAGAAGTTAGTTAATGAATCGATAGATGATATAAGTAAGAGATAGAAGTCTATTTTTTGTACTTAGGTGAAGGGGAAGGCTCCTTCAGCTGTGTGTACAGAGACCTTGGTAAGTCAACAACTGAGTGCCTAGGCCCCTGCGGTTGTGCACGTAGGGCTAGAAGAGTCTGTAATTGAATATCTAAGCATAATAAAGGTTTCTTTGAAGAGTTATATGTGTATCTATGCGTTATTGTTTGTTTCTAAATTTACTGTATTTCCAATATGATTGAATGCAAATAATCTAAAAAAGTACTTAATAGATGTGCAAAGAAGTATATCTGCTTATTTATATGATGTTATGAATGTTTAACACAATTGGTGAAGGGTTTATATATGTTAATTGTTAGTTGTTGTAATTTATAGTTTTTAACGATTAGGGTTTGTGAGGGTCAGAATAAAACCCTAAGTTTAGCATAAACACATCACAAAGTCTTTTGGATGTAGAAACCTGGTTCTAGTATCCCTCAGTACTGCCTCGGATGAGACTACGGCCTGCGCTACGTGGGTTGTTGCTGAAAGGGACGATAGTGTAGGGTTTCATTGGTTAGCAAAAATAACTCTGAACCTGGGTCCAAGCCCCCTCAAGCCAACAATGGACCTAATCATGGTTTTGTGCATGGGTTTTGCAATGGTTTAGGGCATGATGGTTTTATACTCATGGTATTTTCTAGATCTAATCAAGGGAACTACAATTATGTTCTAATCCAGGGTTAATGGATTGGAGTTTGCGAACACTTCGATGTGTATATATGTATGTATTGTAACATTGAAAATAATATAGTGAAAATTCAATTTGGTAGTCTCAGGTTTGGGATCCAGGGGAAAATCTCTATGTATATTTGTTTGATGTTCTCACCATTGTATACTTTATGTTTTCATAATCCATTTGTAGGTAATTTTTGTACAGGGTTAAAACCTACAAAAATGAGAATTTCTCTATCTCCTTTCCTTTGGCCTCATCAACCTTTAGATTCTTGATCTCATACAACCCAATTTGCAAAGGAAGAGTGGGCCAAGGTGTTTTCTTCATCCTATGGAAAATTCTTGATAACCTTGTGGAAAGATGATGGGAAACTTTTTGCATGACCAACTTGTCAGTGGCAAACATTGGTAGAATATGTGGAGACTTTTGATAGCCAAACATTCTAAGGTAAGTGCGATCCAGTGAGGAAAACCAATTTTCTAGTTTTTAAAATGATTCCATTTCCTCATGGGACATGCAAGGTGGGTCTTACTCAAAGATTGACTTGTGAAATGGAATGAGGAGGTTACCAGTCCTCTTTTCCATTACTCCCTTGAAGCTGCACTCTGAAAGTAGCTTGAAGTAAATGTGTGAAACAATTTATCTTGGTGACCAGGTCAAGTTCATGAAGGGGAATGAATTATCAACACATATTGCATCCAACAAGTAGGAAGACATGTAGAATCTGGCTTAGATACTTGGGAGGGTTCTTCGTATTTGTCACATGAATTCTCAACTGTTGAGCCAACACATTTGACCAATTGTATGGTTTTCCTTCATTCGCAAATTGATTAAGAAAGAATACCTAGCTTTCTGGGAATGTATCAATATTGTTTTGACCATACATGTGGAAACATAAGGCTATCAAGTACTGATAGGCCTTCTTGAGAGATTTGGTCATGTAAGTATTGCTGGGTTTTTGGTGAAATTTTGAAGGCTCTTTCACCCAACCTCTGATGACATCCTTCGTGATTAGGTAGTTGGTGATTGAATAAAATTGTGAATCCATGTATGGATCTAGCATTGATAGATGATACATATGGTGGTAATCATGTTCCATGAAAGAAACAATCCTTTTTTCACTAGAATTACTGAGAGTCATGGTCTAGATATCTGTGTGTGACAATATCCAACTAACAATGTCTGCACATGGGAAAACTAGGTACCTACATGCAATGTTGTGTAGACTTGACCTTTGGACATTGACACACACCTGTCAGTCTTTGAGATATACTTTGAAGCTTTTTGTTGAGAATAATTCATTTAACTTCATCAATGTAATGTTCGACTCTTTTTCTATCAACAACTAAGTGTCTAAGTAAATTGACGAGTTCACTGTAGTACTCTCAACTGCCTCTTGGGTGTTGTTTTCTGTAGCATCCTTTGAGACATTTCTCTTGGGAGCCATAGTGAAAATGACTAATAAAGAGAAGTATTCAAAAACTGTAGTACCTGTAAGAGAGAAATGCAGTCATGGAAAACGTAAATTAGCTCAAGTAAAATGAATTACAAAGAAAGATCTAGAAAAAAACCACAAGACTGAGAGGAAAAATTGCACAAATCCTTAGCTGAGGGGAGAAAATAGCTTCATGAAATGTGCATTGTGCAATATCAATAGTCAAGGGGGAGGCATGATGCTTGAGACTGCAGAATGCACAGCCTCAGCCTAGGCAGACTGAGGGAGAGATTGTGCATTACACAGTTTTAGTGGCCAAGAGTCAAGCGTGAGCCTTGGAAGTATGAAATGCATAGTTGGGAAAGCCAAGGAATGTGTACTGTGCACTTAGAGGCCAATAATGAAGCTTGATCCATGGACTTGTACAATGCGTAGTTGAGCATGACAACTGGTGGCCAAGTGAAGGGAAAATATGCTCGAGAAGAGGATGGGAAAGTGGCAAATGTGAGTGATACTTCCATTTAGAGTGTAGATATGACTAGGGAAATATAGATGAGTGAAAATCAAGTGTAGAAGATCAATATGTAGAAGGAAAAGAGACATGCAATGGGAGTTGCTGAAATAGTGACAACTCATGGGAAAAATCAAGAAGCTAATGCGACACTTGTAAAAAAAGAATGACAGACTAAGCCAAAACTTCTACAAGCTAATATAAGTTAAAGTGCAAGAAACAATGAGAAGAAATAAGCAAAAAAACACTCACAGAAGTCAAATGATAAAAAGAGACAAAAAAGTGACAAAAGATGACAAAAATGAAACTTACTTGGGAAAAGCGTTGCAAATTCCACCGAAAGCTCCTTGATATCCTTGGAAAATCTAGAGCTCCAATATTGAATGTGATAATGAGGTCTAGGAGAATCTATTATATAGATCTTGGGTGGATAGGGTTTATGACACAGATGCCTAAAATCAAGGAAAGAGTGACACTTGGTGAATAGTAAAAAATAGCAACTTGTGCCACTCTTTGGGAAACTAATAATCCGGTCCCTATTTTCTAGGAGTTTCTTTTTTTTTTTCTTTTCCAAATAAATTGGCCACTCAGACTGCGAAGAAGGATTGCACAATTCCCAACCATGAGTGACTGGGCATCTCCTTGGCTTAGTGAATTGTGTAGTTTCTAAGGGGAAGGGGAAGCTTTTGTGCAATTTCTAGGCTCAAGGTAGGCTCACCCCTTAGGATTGTGCGGTTTTTGAGCCCAAGGCTTTCCTTCCTCTATGGATTGTCCAATTTAGTTCCTCAATCTTGGGCTACCTTCAAAGAATGTCTAATTTTTGAATGGAATAGAAAAAATCTTGCAAAGTCAGGACAAGAGATGGCTTGTGTTTGAAAAGTATCAAATCATGGTCAAAACAAGACATCAAAAACACTGCATGGAATGATTGTTAGAAAATTATATATTACAGAGCAATGGAACACATAAAATATTGTAGAAATATAAACACATGAAACAAGAGAGACACAAATATATGTGGTTCACCCAGTTTGGGCTACATCCATAGAGAAACATCCAATCCTTCCTTTTATATTATCCAATAAACTTAAGAGATACAACGTACGACAGAGCCGTTGTAATTCCCCCTTCGCTCTCAATCTCCTCTCTCTTCCTCACTCAGAATACAAATCTACATAGACACAATACAATTCCCTCATATATAGCAAGGGGTTGCCTTCTAGGGCAAAAAACCCTAAATTAAACATAACTTCTACTGTCAGATCTCTACCTAATGAACGACCTAGATTGACTACGAAATTACAACATTTTACAAGGCAATTTTACATCTATTCTTAGCTTCAAGGGTGCTGGCCTTGATCCCCCCGCCAGGGGAGGCTCCCAAAGGTCGTATCCACCCCCCCGGACCCCCCTTGCAGCGAATATTTTATGGGCTGTGTTGCCGCTCCATTACGAACTGCGGTCCAATGCGGCGATACTTTTGAATACAAAAGATAATCAAGCTCCACACCCAACAATGATAAATGTTAAAAAAGAAACAATACTTAATGACGGTGAGTGATGAGCTCCTGCGGGCATAAGGGAGGCTCCAAAATCAAAGCATGGGAAAAATTTTGGAGTGTGGTTGTAGCAGCTACAACACTTTACGACACACTAGTAGAACTCAAACTCTTTGCATGGATATTAGCTTACGTAAAGCATGTATAACTCTTCAGGAATTATTGTTCATTTCATTGATCACCATAACTTCTTTACTTAACTGAAATTAACGATATAGTCCTTACAATTCTCTTCATCGATGACACACTAACAAAGAAAAGTCAAAATTAGTTGTTTCGATTGGGGACAAGGAGTATATAGATATACAAGTGAAAAGGATTGTCAGAGTCTTGGTTTTCATCTCTGGTGTTGCTCTGCTACTAGGAGGCCTAGAGAATACCCTAACATAGTCACTTCAAGAACAAAAATGTTACTTCGCTATTAGTGAGCCTAGACAGTACCCTGGTGGAGTTGCTTGCTTCACCTCCTTGCATAGGAATTGTTTCTCTTCTTTCCCGCTTTATTTTTTTTTCTTATTTTTTCATAGAACTGTGCATAGGCACTTATTGATTTCATGGGGTGGAAGATGGATCGTGACTTATTGAGAGAAGAAAACGTTTCCTCTTTAGAGAAGGATACTTATGCACCTTTGAAATGCAGTTTACTTGTTAAAGTTTCCTCCCTTCCTTACTCCACTTGACTTAGTTGACAAGGAAAAACCAAAAAAACATAAAATATCGATTAGAGTAAGTGGTACTAATAGATTCAAGCATCATGATTCCACGATGGTCCTCTCTGAGAAGGAACATATTTTCCATCAAAGTATCATCGAATAAAAGGTGCAAGATCCACATAAAGAGAGGGAATAAACAGATAACCAAGCATTGATAGTAGCACAATTTTCTCTCACACTTCACCATGCTTACTTCAGAAACTAAACATTGTCTCATGCATAAGATATCCTACAAGGAAAATGTAATAAAAGAGAAAGGCAGAAAGTAAATCAAAATAAAAATAAAACAAAGAAAACAAAAACACTACGTCTAATCCTAAACTAATCGATAATAGGATAAGCTTACATAAAATGAAACTTCCAGTGCAACCATTGATGCATAGGTTGACCTATATGGGTGAGGGAATCCATATTAAGAAATATATTCAAGAATAAAAATATAAAAGAAACATAAATTGATACATTCCTCAACATTCGAAGAGTGAAAATGTACACAAAAAAATACGACAGAAAATCATATGCAAAACACTCTACAGATGCATTGTGGTGTTTGTAAACATCACAACAAGGTGACATGTAAGAGCATCATTTCGAACTTATAAACTAGACAAACATAACTAATGTGAAAAACATACATTTTGAAAATGATCTTTCTAGGTATGATTCCTCCAATGATTTAGCGATAACATCGTGCAAAAATATATGGAGGGTACAAAGATTGTGGAAAGGATTGATTATAAATTTGTGTAATCGAATGTTGAGGATCCTTGAAATATAAAGCACTATCATGATCATGCTTTGGAATAGCCTCAAGGCTTCGAGAACTTGACATAAACATTAGAGTGGGCTAAAGTTACTCAACAAATAATGGTAGTTCCAATACATCGAATGGTAGATCATCAAAAACAAGTTGCTTAGAAAGATCAAATATAGTAGAAAAATCAGAGTTGTGCCTAGATGAGTCAATGAATAGATCACGGCAACCATGATAAAAAATTTCAACATCGAAAACAAAGGCATCCTCTTGTTCTAGCGAATTGTAGAGAGGGGAATATTGAAAACAATAAATTTCACCCTCTGTTTCTTAAGAATGATCATATGAAGGATTAGGGAGGTCAGGAAGAGAATATTTTCCCTCTCCTAGTTCATATGTAAAACTAAAATTCCACAGGTTTGAGTGTGATTAGAATTAACATCATCAAAAAATGTTCCTTTGAAATATTCTACAAGTATGAAAAAATCATGGAATATATCAGGATAATGAGGGAGAGGCAAAAAAAATAAACATGAACTTGCATGACATATTATTGTTTAGAAATAAAATCCCACACATAATGATTGTAAATTATATCGTAAGTGTTTTAGTTAACACTAACTCCATCTTGAGTTTGATCTTCATGAGCACCAAAAGAACTGATTGAAACTAATGTATACAACAACTCACCAAAAAGAGGATCAAAAGAACCAATGCATGGAGGATGAGGAGACAAAACATCATCGTAAACATCAAACTCATAGTCCAAACTTGCATTTAAATTATGAGTATGTGGGGTGGGAGAAGATGGTGGTATATTAGTGGATGAAATATCTAGTTCTCCAACCTCAACCTGAGTAAATGGAGCTATCTGATGAGAAGAAGATGAAGAGCCACTTGGAACAACAACTTCCTCTATTTCATATTTAAGATATTCATAACCAATGTATGTCGAGAGACTTTCAAAAGACTCATATTCTTTTGGATTCATCAAAATATGAATGAGAAATTCAAATTTCTCTTTCATGATATTTCAATCAATATCATCTTCAGAAAATTCAAAACATAAATGAATCAAGTGATCGTGAAAATCGTTAAGAGATTCATCGGGTGCTTTTCTGAGATGCATGATTTTTCTCTAAATAGATTTATAATCATACTCATGAAAGGTGTGATAGAGATCCTTGACAAGATGTTTGAAAGAGTGTATAGAATTAGTTGGCAATGTGTAACACCATTCCTTAACGTGCACTTCGATCATCAGAATGAACAACTTGCAAGAAGTATCCTCACAATGAATATCATGTGTAGTGAAAAATTCAATAAAGTGAGTGGTGTGCTTGAGAACGCTTGTTCCACCCTCGACATCAAACCTCAGATTTTGTAATTCATTAATTATCCCCGAGGGAAATTTTAGATTTTCAATTCTAGAAAAACATGTCGGTTTTTAGATATTGGAAGAAGTCATTTAAATATAAGGAAAGTTTAAACAAACATCATAGGCTCAGCTTGTCATTTGGCCCTCCTTCTAGCACTAGAAATGTTGACGGTGTTGGACCCTGCAACATTCAAGAGGTCTCCCCAATATGAAGTCCCAATTATACCTCACACCAATTGGAGTAGGAGCCCCATCCAAAGTATGACCTGATTGCCGAAATGGTGGGTTTTAGTGTTACGCATTGGCTACAATACACATAGAATGGTATATTTGTGACTTTGGTGAAACAAGTGTGTGACTTTGTGAAGGGCCAAGTGCAATTCATGAAAGGTTCTAACATGATGAAGGGAAGGCGAGTGAGGCCCTTAGAAGCCTGTAATATTACACAATTTGAAAGGAACAAACAAGCATAAAAGGGATCATAAGTTAGCCTGAAAAATAGTTCACAAGTTAACCATGATAGAAATATATAACAACACACATTCAACAAGATTCATACTAATGCTAATGAAATAGTTCATAACTGTTAGCGTAAATGAAATAACATATAGAATATTTCAAACATAACAAGAATAGTCCTACTATATTCACAACATATGCATGAAAATGTGTTGGATACAATTTTTTATTAATGTGAAACTCCCAAGCATACATATACAAATGACAAACCACTAGTCCCAATAGTAGAACATGAAGCCAATGCCTACTCCTCCAAAGAATAATAATCCCTCTATGCTATGGAGAAGCGAAGTGTCTCAAAAAAACTACTAAGCTTCTGATCCTAAGCCTAAATCCCAACAAAAATCCATCTACATGACTAATGAGGGTATATTTATAACAAAAGTGGTGACTATTCATCTCCCTTTGTGACTCTTTGAATTCCCTCGTGACTGTTTGACTTCCTTCAACCATGATTTTTAGACTTCATTACAAATGACTCTTCACATTCCACATTTGACACTCGGAACTTCACTAAAATTAATTACAAAAGAATATTACAATATTTCTCATATCCATATAAGAAAAAATTGGGTAGAGTCAACTAGACAACATAATAGGAGATAACATGTTAAGCTTGAGTTTGGGGAAACTGTATCTCAGTGACCTCCACTTGTAGTTTCTTGGTCACATAGTGGTGCCAAGCTTTGTATTGTGTGATGAATTCACCAAAATGTGTGATGGGATCAAGATGGAAGTGGACCCTAGCCTCCATTGCATCTGGGTAGACTTATTTGGAAGCAATCTAAATTTCGTTCTTTAGTAGGAGAAACGCAGTGTTGATATAGATAGTGCATGACATGATTCCTACATTTGGCCTCAGTGAGTGAGCCAATTGAAGGGATCTTGTGTGATTTGGTCATGAAATCCACGCTATTGTACAATCGTCCATATAAGGCCTGAATGCTGGAAATGAACGGGGCACGTTGTTTTTTACTCTAGATGATCACCCAAACTTGTGATTTCTCCAACACTATCTGTTGTCTTGTTTTATTTCCCAACTTGGATGATGCCACTTTGTATTGCATTGACCACTCGTTCATGACAACGATGGTTGTGTGAATAGCCTTGAGGTTTTTAGCATTATCTTTGCACTTTGTCTGCATGTCGTGCAAGCAGATAACTACCTTATGCACAATGAAATTATCCTCATAAAGGCTCCCCATGGTCTCACCTAGTGTTAATACTTCTCCAAGTATGGCCTACTTAAATTCTTCAAGACATGCCTGTGTAGAAGATGCTTTATGGACCTCTGCTCAGAGTTGTTCCACTTCTTTCCTTGGAACATGTAATTTCTTTGGCATTTGTCTATTCTCAGCCATGATATACTTAGTGTTTAAATTGATAACACTAGTGAAGGCCAAGTTGGCTACAACAATGGCTTCTGGATTTCTTCTGGTGTCTATCACAATCACCCTTTCTATGATGAATGCAAGAGACATGAGTTATTCTTGAAAAATTTTCTTTCTTACTCTTACAATATTCTTTTGAAGTTAAACATAAGTTAGATTGTACATATTCATGACCAAACCATCATCAAGAGGAACAATTTTCTCTTCTTCGCTCAGAACTTTCTTTACTGTTAGAGGAGGAGGAGACTGAATGGTGACCAATTGAGTGCTCGACATAATATCAACATGTTGGTTTTGTGGCTTCGACTCCACCTCCATATCTTGAATTATAATTAGTTCTTCAATTTCTTGGACAAGTTCCTTCTCTTGCATCTTTCTTCTCTCCTCTTCTCAATGTCATTTCCCCTCTTTTTCTTTGGCTTGGTTTTTTTCTGCCTCTTCTTCTTCCATATTCCACCTTTCTTCTTCTTCTTCTTCTTATCATTCCTGTTTTTATTTTTCGTCTTCTCATTTTTCCTTTCTTCTTCTAATACGTTTTGCTCCTATTCTACCTTCTACTTCATTTCTTCCTCCCTTTTCCTCTATTTCCTCCTCTTCTCTACTGCTATAGCTACTTTCAGGATGACAGGGTCTACTCTTTTGCTAGGCTATGTGAAAATTTCCTCTTTCCCTTCTCATGCAGTGGGTTGTGCCTTGCTACTAGCTTTTCCTCTGGGGTGACTTCCTTCTAAGGAGTGGCATGTGATGTTCTTGTGAAGTTGACTAGTTCATGGGACTTGGAGTTATTGTAACAATTATTCAACTATTCCTCCTTGGGTATGTAAAATGTCTTGCTTGGCCATTAGAAATGGATATTCACACATTTTTATTTACAAAAATTCTTAGGATCATTCGTATTACATTCCAAATTACAGAATGCAGATTTCCTATCTCCTTGTCTTCAGCCTCATCAACCTTTAGATTCTTGATCTCATACAACCTGATTTATAAAGGAAGAGCGAGCCAAGGTGCTTTCTTATTGCTATGAAAAACTCTTGATAACTGTGTGGAGAGATGATAGGTGACTTCCTTCATGACCAATTTTTCAATGGTATACATGATCTGAAAATGAAACTACTTGTATTTGCTGTTCAAGGTATTCATTTCCATTAAATTATATGTGCAGACTGTTACTCATGTCTTGTAATTGAAACAAAGTGTTTTTGGTAAATTTCTGAGTCTTATGTGTGAAGGAGTATTATTTCATTTTACTGTTTAGCATATTAAATCTGAAAAACACAGCAAGATAAAATCACATAATATAACGCCCACGGGGCTTTGGATTGACGGTGAATGGTGCGTTGTTAAGGCACTCCTTGCAATAGGTCACCAGTTCAAATCCCCTATGGGTACATAGGTTAGTCTTAACTAGAAAAAAAAAATCACATAATATAACACTGCATCTGATGAGGAAGTTCACCCCCCTTCGGCTACATCTTCTGGGTCCAAGGCCCCCAAATGGGCATGTCCTTTCTCTTATTAGATGCTCAAATTGATTATACAGTGATAAGAAATCCTAAACAGGAAAAATAAGCTGTGGAAATGAGTTTAGAACACAAAAAACAGTAAAGTTTGGCTTTTATTTCACCTCCAATGGTTAACCATAACCCAATACCGCTCCAACACTCCCTAGGCCCTGATGGCTCTCCAAGCTTCTATGTGGAAAAGGTACCTAAATATCAGCTCTGTTGGCTCTGCAACCTATACCATTGGCTGTAGAATGCTTAGAATACTCGAAATAAAAAAAAATGCTCAAAAAGGTTATGTCTAGTGAAAGTTATGAGCAACTGAAATTTTGTCCAAGTTGGCCTAAGGAAACTCCACCAAATCTGAAAACTGGAGTTAACTAGAGTTAATTTTGGCAATTGGTGCTAAATTTGGAGTTTTTTTAGGCTTGACCGCCAGCGGAGTCTGTGTGCATGTGACCACATCAACCGGGGGTGGTTAAGGTCAGCGGTTATGTTAATGCGTTGATGGAGGTTAGCGGAACTGCCAGAGTAGATCGCGGCGTGTGAGTTGTGGGGACTATTGATAGGTAAGTGATGGTAGTCTACCCCCAAACAACAAACTCTAGCCATTCAAATATTACCCACGCTCCTTTATAGTTAAGAAACAAAGAATAGCAGGGTTGGTTAAATCACTTGGCTTACCCACGAGAGGTTACGGGTTCGATCCCGCTCGACCTCATAGAAAAATTTTGACATGCCAATTCAGGGCCACGTGGCGGCCTTCGAGCTTGCCATGTGTCAGCCTCTGATTGGTCCAACCAAACAGAATATTCCATCGAATATTTTGGAGAATATTCTAGGGATTTTTTTTTTTTTAAATTTTTCCAAAATTCAAAAATTTGTAGTTTACTGGGCATTTTTAAAATGTGATAACTCCTCCATATGGTGTCATTTTTTTGAACCATTCGCAGCACTAGAATCAGGACGGCGAGATCTATCTGGTCATTCTGGTTTTAACTAATTCTGAGTAGTTCAAATTTTGAGCATTTTCTTCACTTAGAACATGATCACTTGATCACACCTCCCAAATGGGAAGATTTTGGACCCCAAAATCCTTCAATTACCTGTTACGAAGGTGAGGGTACAACTCCCTCACCTTTCCCATGTCCATCCGCTTTTCCTTACTCGGTTTGCTACCTTTAAGATCAACTTGAATAAAATCAACATTTTCCCTCCTCAAAGTGCGTGTACTTCTGTCAAGGATAACATCCTCTTTAAGCTCATCCAAAAATTCTAGTGAGAAGTCATCTATGGATGGCAGTTGAATGTCACTTTCATGATCAACAATTAAAGGAGGTTCATACAAACGTAAGTTTTCCACATTCACAATGGAATAAATTTGCATATATGAAGTAAAATCTAATTGAAAAGCATTATTTCCAACTTGTTTAAGGATCTTGAATGGACCATAATGAATAGACTTCAGCTTTTTACCTTCTCCTTGCATTCTTTCCTTACTAATGTGCAACCAAACCTCATCTCCTTCTTGAAACTTATGATCAACTCTATGTTTATCATGTCTCTCCTTGTACTTTCCTTGACTATTTTCAAGTTGTTCTTGAACTTGCTGATGTATGAGATGAATTATTTGAATGAACATGTGAGATTTGTCAATGTCACTATGCCCATCAATGGAAACATCCTTCTCAAGAATGAAATCTAAAGGTGACTTAGGAAAATACCCAAAACAAGCTTCAAAAGGTGAAGTATTTGTAGAAGAGTGCTTGGCCTAGTTGTAAGCATGTTGGATGTAATGAAAGTGCTCATCCCCAATCTTGGGATGCTTGCTGCAATAAAATTTCAAAAGATGTACAATGGTTTTGTTCACTACCTCTGTTTGGCCATCTGTTTGCGGATGGAAAGCAGTACTCTTCCTCAACTTGCTGTCCATCATCTTCCATAGATTGGACCAAAAATTACCAACAAATCTCGAATCCCTATCACTAATAATAGAAGTAGGAAAGACATAATGAACCCATACATGTTGAAAATATAAATCAACAGTTTGTTCAGTAGTTATAGTTTTCTTACATGGCATACGAATACACATCTCTCTGAATCTATCAACTACTACATAAAGATAATTATGATGCTTTCTAGATAATGGTATACCTCCTACAAAATCCATGGAAACACTTTCCCATGGTCTAGAAGGTACCGGCAATGGCATATCTAATCCAAGCTTCCTATTGCTAGGCTTTCTTGTAGCACATAATGAACAACCTCTAATGAAACGTGAAACGCTATCTACCATGCGAGGCCAATAACAATACCTCTGTAAATGTGCCACCATTTTTCTTACCCCAAAATGTCCAACAATAAGAGAAGAGTGAGCTTCTCTCATGATACTTAGTCTCTCTCCCTATGGTATACATAACTTACCGATATGAAACAACAAATTATTATGCAAATGATAATCATTCTCCTCAACATGATTCCCTTCACTCAAGTTAGCATACACATCCTTAAAATCTTGTTCTATGTAGCTCTCATGTACAATAGAATCATTCTTAAGTAAAGTAGTAGCACTAATAATAGGCCTTGAAAGCATATCAGCAACTTTATTGAAAATACCTTTCTTGTACCTTATTACCAAGTGAAATTGTTGTAGGAAGCCCATCCATCTGAAATGTCGTGACTACTACAATTTACTTTGTGACTCCAAGTACTATAACGGCTGATGGTCGGTATGAACAACCCTTTCTTTGCCCATAAAATAGTGTTTCCACTTTTTCACGCTTTGTACCAATGCATACAACTCCTTATCATATGTAGGATAATTCAAAATACCACCATTAAATGTCTCAGAATGAAATGAGATAGGCTTACCATGTTGTAAGAGAACTACACCCATGGCGTAATTACTAGCATCGGTCTGAATCTCGAATCGCTATCTCAAGTCTAGTAATGCAAGAACTAGAGCTGAACTTATCTTTTCTTTCAAATACTTGAAAGATTTATATTGCTTGTCTCCCCATTGGAAAGCACACTTCACACTTGTCACCGCATGCATAGGAGCTGCTATGGCAGAGAAGTTAGAAATAAACTTCCTCCAATACTGAGCTGCACCCAAAAGCCTTCTTACCTCTGTAATGGATTTGGGTGTAGGCCAATTCACAATAGCTTCTACCTTAGAAGGATCAATTCTCAAATCACCGCCTCCTACTATGTGTCCCAAATAAACCAAAGAAGTCTTTCCAAATTCACACTTTGACATTCTAAGAAATAACTGATTTTTCTTCAAAATATCAAGTACTTTCTTAAAATGCATGACATGCTCTTCTCTAGTCTTGCTGAAAATTAAGATGTCATCTAAGTAGACAATAATGAAATCATCAAGAAAATGACGTAAGACATCATCCATTACCATCATGAAAGTTGCAGGTGCATTACGTAAACCAAATGGCTTAACAAGCCACTCAAAGAGTCCTTGTTTGGTTTTAAAAGTGTTCTTCCAAATGTCACTTTCTTCAATTCTAACTTGATGATAACCACTATGTAAGTCTAACTTAGTGAAATATTTAGCATCTATCATCTGATCTAACAAATCATCTATCCTTGGGAGTCGGTAAAGATTCTTTACCATTATTTTGTTCAATGCCCTGAAGTCCACACACATGTGCCAAGTTCCATGTTTCTTTGGAATCAACACTATCGGTGACCCACATGGCAAAGTGCTTGGTCTTATGAAACCTTTGTCCAACAAGTCTTTAATTTGCTTCTTTACTCCAAAATTCTCCATGATAGACATGTGGTACATGCCTATGTTAGGAAGAGGACAATCTGGATGTAAATATATTTCATGTTGAATCTCCCTTTTAGGAGGCAAACCTGTTGGTTCCTAAAACATCTCATGATGTGCATCAACTACCTCATATAAATATGATTTAAGCTTGGAATCACAACTTTCAAATGAATCATGATTCAGATGAACCTTAGGCTGGATAATAAGAAGTAAAAAACTCTTACTTGAATTAACTAGCCTTTTTACCCGTCCTGCATTTACCATCACGATACTTGCCTTCTTGCAATGTGCCTTGACAATGTACTCCTTGCCATCTTTGAAAAGATGATATTTATTTTCATGGTAATGGAAGATCGCTTTCCTGTCAAATAAGTAAGGACTTCCCAAAACAATTCCTGATATATCAAGCGGTACTACATCAAGTTCAACTGTGTCAATAAAGTGTGCAGTAATTGCAAAGTGCAATATGCACTTTCTTGAGACTTGTAAGTTTTCATCCTTGCATATCCACCCAAGTGGATAAGGCTTTGGAGGTGGAATGGTCTCAATTTTAAGCTGTTTGACCAATTCTTCTGATATGATATTTTCTTGTGACCCACTGTCAAAAAATGTGTCAATTTTTGTATGTTTTGAGACTACCCTCACATGGAACAATTCAATTCTTTCTCCCTCATTAGTAGCTTGTACATGATAGTTTGAAGTACTAGTGCTTGCTTTAGTATAAGTTTCTTTTCCCTTCATAATTTTCAAACCCATGGCTGAAATCTTGGTTTCATGCCCTGAATCATCACCTAAATCTTGAGGTGTAGTTGTAGTAGTTATAGTTTTCTTCTTTCCTTTGTTTTTGTTAAACTAATTTCTTTTTTCAGGATAAAGTTTCCAACAATTTTTCTCTTCATGGCCTTCTCTTGAACAGTGTTCACATCTCACTTTCCCACCCTTCTTTTTGATAGATGCATTCCTTTTTCCTTTCCCTTAAAAGTGTTCTCTTTGTTTTTCCCCTCAAAAGGCTTGTTTCTACCCTCATCAAAAGTGTTTTTCCCTCTAGTCTCTAACTGCGTAGCTTATACACAAACTTCGTCTAGACTAGTATGATTGAACATAAGGATAGTATGTTTAAGGTAGTTGTGCAAACCACCTATATATTTCAGAAAAGTGTCTTGACTTTGTAAGTCTACCCCTAATAAGAGTGCTCTTCTCCTAAACTATTGGGTGTAGTCTTGAACATTTTGTCCCTTTAGTTGTATAAAGTTTTACCAGTTCATTATAGCGTTTTGTAAATGTGCAAGAGGATAAATTGCTTCTTAATTGCGGAAATAAATTCAGCCCATGTTAAAGTAATATTACCATGTTTCTTAATTTCATCCTTGGTCTTGGATTCCCACCATACCAATGCTGCTCCATCCATTCTTAAAGAGGCTAACTGAATCTTGGTGTTGTCATCCTGTAAGTTTTGTATCCTTAAATAAACTTCCAACTGTCTTATCTAGCTATCAAGTTTCTCTACATTGACTTCACCTTTAAACATGGGTAATTCAAATTTAACATCTAGCTTTAAAAATGGATTTTTTCCAGAAGATTTAAGCTTATGAGATTGATTTACCGAGGTAGAGGGTGACGATGGGGATGGTGGATCACCATTTCCTCCATGTCCTTTCTCTGAATTATCATCACCTTTCTTTCCTACTAAAGATCCCTCTCCCTCTTTCTGATGTTTATATCCTTCTCCAACCAACCTATCATTCATTTCTTGGTATAATATTCTTACCATCTCAGTCATGTCCAAAACATCTTTTCTGAATACCCGTTCTTCTTCTTTTGGATACATGTCTTCAGGAACTTCTCCTTCCCTTTTAGACATACTTGAAGCTCCTTCTAAGGATATTGACGGTGAATTAGAAGGTGGAGATAATGGCACCCTGGCCCTCCTTGGTTGAGGATTATCTTGTGATCTAACCAATTGTCCTTTCCCTCTTTGAAGTTAAGCCTAGTAAGCATTAAAACTTGAAAAAAAGTCAAATATATCTTTGCACAAAACTAATACTCAAAGCTTGAGCTCTGATATCATCTGATCTGAAAATGAAACTACTAGTATTTTTTGTTCAAGGTATTCATTTCCATTAAATTATATGTGCAAATTGTTACTCATGTCTTGCAAATAAAACAAAGTGTTTTTGGTAAATTTCTGAGTTTTGTATGTGAAGGAGTATTATTTCATTTTATTGTTTAGCATATTAAATCCGAAAAACATAGCAATATAAAGTCACATAATATAACACATCAACTGATGAGGCAGTTCACCCCTCCTGGGCTACATCTGCCGAGTCCAAGGCCCCCAAATGGGCATGTCCTTGCTCTTATTAGATGCTCAAATTGGTTATACAGTGATAAGAAAGCCTAATAGGAAAAATAAGCTATGGAAATGAGTTTAGAACACAAAAAATAGTAAAGTTTGGCTTTTGTTCCACCTCCAATGGTTAACCATAGCCCAATCCAGCTCCAACACTCCCTAGGCCCTAATGGCTCTCCAAGCTTCTCTATGGAGAAAGTACCTGAAGATTAGCTCTGTTGAATCAGAAACCTATACCATTGGCTCTGGAATGCTCAAAAAATTGAAATTAAAAAAAAAAATTGCTCAAAAAGTTTTTGCCTAGTGAATGTTATGACCAATTCAAGTTTTGTCCAAGTTGGCCTAAGGAAACTCCACCAAATTCGGAAACTGGAGTTAATTGAAGTTAATTTTGGCAATTGGCACTAAATTTGGAGTTCCACCAGGCTTGACCTCCAAGCTGACTGTAACCGTTGGTGGAGTCTGTGCACATGTGACCATGTGGACCAGCAGTGGTTAAGGTCGGCAGTTATGTTAATGCGCTGAAGGTGGTTAGCGGAAGCACCGGAGTAGACCGCGACATGTGAACTATATGGACTGTTGACGGGTAACTACTAGCGGTATACCCCCAAAAAACAAACTCTAACCATTCAAATATTACCTGGGCTCCTGTAGAGTTAAGAAACAAAGCATAGTAGAGTTGGTTAAATCGCTTGGCTTGCCCATGGGAGGTCACGGGTTCAATCCCGCTCGACCTTATAGAAAATTTTTGACATGCCAATGGCCACGTGGTGGCCTATGAGCTTGCCACATGTCAGCCTCTGATTGGTCCAACCAAATAGAATATTCCAGTGAATATTTTGGAGAATATTCTCGGGAATATTCTAAGGAATATTCCTTGGAATATTCTAAGGAATATTCCTTGGAATATTTTTTTTTTAATTTTTCCAAAATTCAAAATTTGCAGTTTACTCGGAATTTTTAAAATGCGATAACTCCTCTATACGGGGTCAGTTTTTCAACCCATTCATGGCACCGGAATCAGGATGACGAGATCTATTCGGTCATTTTGGTTTCAACCAATTCTGAGCAGTTCCAATTTTTGAGCAATTTCTTCACTTAGAACATGATCACCTGATCAATACACGAGTAGAAGATGTGGAGACTTTTGACCACCAATCATTCTGAGATAATTTCCATCCAATGAGGAAAACCAATCTACTAGTTCTTATATTGCTTCCATTTCCTTACGAGACATGCAATGTGGCTCTTCCTCAAAGATTAACTTGTACAATGGAATGACGAAGTGATCAGTCAACTATTCTATTATTCCCTTGAAGCTGCACTCTGAAATCAAATTGCAGTAAATGTGCATGGCATTTTCCCTTGGTGACCAGGTCCAATTCATGCTAGGGAATGAATTTTGAACACATATTGCATCTAGTAAGTAGGAAGACATGTAGAATATGGCTTTTATACCCTTGGGAGAGTTCTTCGAATTTGTCACATGAATTATCAATTGTTGAGCCAACAAATATGACCAATTGAATGGATTTACTTCATTCACAACTTGATTAAGCAAGAATTTCTAACCTTCTTGGAAGGTCTCGATATTCTTTTGACAATATATATAGAAACATAAGACTATCAAGTATTGATAGAACTTCTTGAGAGATTTTTCCTTGTATGTATTGTTTGGTGTCTAGCATAATTTTGAAGGAACGCTCACCCAACCTTTAACAACATCATTTGTGCTCATGTAGTTGGTGACTGCATAAAAGTGTGAATCCATGTATGACTCTAGCTTCAGTAGATGATACATAAGGTGGTAATCATGTGCCATGAAATAAGAAAGCTTGTGTCCATTGGAATTACTGAGAGTCATGGTCTTGCTATATGTGTGTGAAAATATCCAGTTAACAATGTCTGCGCATGGGAAAATCGAATACCTACATGCAATCTTGTGTAGTCTTGACCTTTGGAAATTGACATACACCTGCCAGTCTTTGATATTTTCTTTAAATATTTTTGTTGAGAATATTTCATTCACCTTCTACCATGTAACGCATCTCTCTTCTTTTATGTACAAATGAGTGTTTGAGAAAATTGGCAAGTTCAATGGAGTACTCTCAACTACCTCTCCAATGCTACTTTCTATAGTTCCATTTTAGACAATTCTCTTGGGATCCATAGTACTAGTAACTAATCAAGACAAGTCCTCAAAAACTATATTACATGTAAGAGAGAAACGCACTCATGGAAAACAAAAATTAGCTCAAATAAAATGACTCATAAAGCAAGATCTGGGAAACAACCAGAGGACTAAGAGGGAAACCTATACAAATCTAATACTGAGGGAAGATACTGGCTTCATGAACTATGCATTGCACAATCCCAACATTTAAGGGGGAGGCATGAGGCTTGAGACTACGAAATGCATGGTCTTATCCTGGGTAGACTGAGGGAGAGATTGCGCATTATGTAGTCTCAGTGGCCAAGGGTTAGGATTGAGCCCTGGAACTATGTAGTGCATGGTTGGGCAAGCCATGGACTGAACATTATGCTGTATCAAAGGCCAAGCACAACTATTGAGCCTTGGACTTACGCAATTCCTAGTTGAGCATGGAAACTGTTGTTGGCCAAGTGAAGGGAATATCTTCCTAGGAAGAGGATGGGAAAGTAGCGGATCTGAGTGATAGTGAAATTTAGAGTGTAGATCTAGCTAAGGAAATATATATTAGTGAAAATTAAGTGTATAATATCTGTATGCAAAAGGCAAAACAACATGCATAGGGAGTTTCCAACACGAGGACCACTAATGGGGAAAAACACAAAGCTAATGCAAGACTTGTAAAAAATGACAAAAAACTAGACAAACACTTCTACAAGCTAATATAAGTCAAAATTCCAACAAATATGAGAAGAAAAAAGGAAAAAATAACTCACAAAATTCAAATGACAGAAAGAGTCTGAAAAATCTACAAAAGATGACAAAAGTGAAATTTACCCAGAATAGCGCCACAAACTCCAGCGAAAGCTCCTTGATCTCCTTGGGAAAGCTAGAGCTCCAAGATCAATCATGAAAATGTGCTCTAGGGGCATCTATTATATAGATCTAGGATGGATATGGTTTATGAAACACATGCCTAAAATCAAGGAAAAAGTGACACTTAGCGAACAATAAAAAATAACAACTTATGCCACTCTTTGGGAAACTCTTTAGGAAATAGTCCTTATTTGCTAGGAGTTTCTTTTTCGCTTTTTTCTTTTTTTCTTTCTTACTTTTTTTGTTTTTCCAAGAAACTAGGCATTCAAATTTCCAAGAAGGATTATACAATTCCTGTCCACAAGGGTCTGGGAAACTCATTAGCTTAGTGAATTGCATAAGTTCTGAGGGGAAGGAGAAGGTTCTGCACAATTTCTAAGCTAAAGACAGGCTTGCCCCTCAGGATTGCACATTTTTTGAGCTCAAGTTTGGTCCACCTTACAAGATTACACAATTTTTGAAGGCAAGACCAAAAAATCTTGAAAATTCAGGACAAGGGGTGGCTTGTATTTGAAAAGTATCAAATCAAGGTCATAACAAGACATCACAAGCACTACATGAAATGATACAGTGAATGATGAGATCCTGTGAGCAAGCTAGCAACTCAAAAATCAAAACATGGGAAAATTTTTGGAGGGTAGTTATAGCAACTACAACACACCCTTATATTATCATACTTTAACGAAATCATGCATCCAATATATCATGATTTCCAAATCCTGGTGGGCATGCTCCTCCCTTGAGTGGGGTTTGTTTGATGTGGCTATTTAATGTATTGAATATTTTTGATGTATCCCTAAGTCAGATTGTTGAATGGCCCTGCCAAGTACCATCAAAACTTATTCTTCACTTAAGTCTGTGAAAGGGGATGGGGTCTATTTCTAGATTTACCATCCATAAAAAAATGTTCCTTCTTTAGGAAAAAAGGCCCCAAAATTTGAGGTGATTTTTTCCTCTGAGGAATAAAATTGAATTAAAAAATGGAAATTAGATAACCATGCATAGTTCTTGTTTCATAGTCAAAGAATTTCTACCACACATACATAAATAAAAAGCCAAAAAAATAAATTCTAAAGTTTATTAGACTATAGAAACTAAGTAAATGCCTCAAGCTTAAATAACTAGGGACCATGGTTTTAGATGGACCAAGTATCCATATTTGGACATTCATTGCTTCACTAACATCTTTTTTTATATCTAACATAATTGCTTTTATAAAACCTATTTTACCTATCCAAATTACCACACAAACAACCTAGTACATCAAAAATACAAGAGGAAATGGATATAGGAGGTAATGAGCATAACCCAAAACATTAATTTGTTATTAAATCACATTTATTTTGTAACAAAAAATTGCTTTAACTATTGAAAAATATAATTCCTATTAAAGGATCATAGAACTACCACCACATAAGAAAGGAACTATATATATATATATATATATATATATGGAAGAGTTTGAAATATTAATAGACTATGTATAACATGTGTGGGGGGTCTTCATGATCCCCAAGGAAATAAGATAGCCTATTATGCATCCATGGTCTATCTGTTAGACATTTTGGAGGTTTTTCTTGCCTATTTTCTAGCCTCATTTGCCCAAAGTTTGGCAGGGATTTGTTGGAATCACAACTTTTAGTTGTAAACTCTCCAAAATCCAAGTGCCTAAGGGATTTTTCAATTTTTTGAATGCATATATGTCATCAAAAACCTAGTTTAAACAACATAAATGAAGATTTAGCCAACAAATGTTTCACTAGATTCCACCCAAAAACACCAAAAATCTAATAGACAACACCTATTATGAATGGGGTCTTCAAAATATTTTGAATAATCTAGTCATAAAAGAAATAATTGAAAAATCCAATCAAGAAAAGTATAAATGAAAGAATTTTCTTTCTAAAATCAAATAACATTCTCTCTCTTTTCGAATGAATCTAATTCTTTCAAGTGAGAAATGAATGAGGAGGTAAATCATTGAGCTATGTTAGCTTCTGAAATTTATCCCTAGAATATTATTAAAATGTGAGGTGATGGAATGTCAATTGATCATGTAAATTCAAAATGAAGTGAATATTAATGTGCACGATAATCAATATGAAGTACTCAGTGAAAACAAGCAAACCAAACACTTTGGGAATGGAAATTCAAGGAGCTGCATTCATTAGGCCCTTGGAACATTATTTGAAGGTTGGGTGATGCACTTCAGACTCATCCCCTAAATTCAAAATAAAGTGAATATTAATGTGCACAAAAGTAAATATGATGTATTCAATGCAGGTAAGCCAACCAAACATCTTGAGAATGACTAGTCAAGGAGCTCTACTCAAGAGTTTTTTGCAATTGAAAAATTCAGGTTGGGTTGTTGTTCTATGTTTGTTGGTTTGTGGCCCCTATAGGTGTTTCAATATTCATTGATTTTTATGACTTACATATTTGAGTTCCTTCTAAAGGAATCCTCCCTACTCTCCTTATTCCATCCCCTCAAGCTCTTATTCCACCCAAAAAAAATGTGTTCATAGATGGAAGGTGGAGGTTCAGACAGGCTCCAGTGCATCAAAAACTATAGCAATCTCATTGGGAAGGGTCTGTGGCTCAAGGAAATTTCCCTCTCAAATGTTTGCAACTTCTTCCTTACATTGTAATTCTAGAAACATTGCAAGGCATGTTCTCAAATTCTGGCTTTTCTCCTTCGAAATTTTTGTTAGTGGTTTGGAAGTTTACAATCTCTCTAATTTCTAGAAGGCTTCATTGATTGTTTCAATCAATCACCGTATGTTGAGATATTAATTTTCCCTGTAGATGTATTTAGTTTGAATGGTCTAGGGATATAATGTCTTTTTTATATTTTAATAACATTAAGTCCTACTGCTCACACTGGAAAACTCGTATTCATAACAAGTCCCCAAACGCTCTTTTACATCCAAGCTTAAAGGAATGAGGGGCATAGTTTCTATGGACAAAGCTAATGTTAAAGAAATATAAAGATATTTAAGCTGTCACAAAGAGATCAATAAATGATATTACAGTACTCTAATGGTAGTTTACTAAAATTTGAGATTTAGAATAAGCATGAACCACACACAATTCCAATGTAATGAGCATAAAATTGCACTATAAATAATGATTGCAAAAAACATAAACTGAATGCAACAAGTTGTGAAGCTTAATTTTCACTCAATAAATTTAATTCCGGCATGGCTTCTAATAATCAAGGAAATTAGAACTCACTCCAAGCTATGCCAAATGAAGACATAACAATCCAACTTTCTAACCCAAGGAAAATTGAAGGCCCAAGCTCCCCTCAATCTGCCAAAGAGTGAGGAGAACAAAGTGTCCATTTATTTCTTCATTGATGTATGTTTGAGTGGTATGAATTTTGGGTAAATATATAACAAATAAAAGAAAATAACAACAAACAAGATATAAATAACTCAAAAACTAACCTCAAATCTCAAATTGTCACCTCTTCGGCTCCACTTAAGCTCCAATACACTGTGAATGTGTTACAATGTGAAATGGATCAATATCATTATATGCTTACGACAAGCATACCAAAACATTCATCTACATTCTTATTTAACAATCATCCTAAAAGGATGTAAAAGGTTTTGATACCCCACCCTATGTTATAATTGTTATTAATTAAAATTTACCACAATATTAATTATAAATATATACATATATTCCATTTATCAAAGCATAAAGATAAATAAAAAAAGGGTATCTCAATACAAAATTCAAGCCTTTTTTAATGGAAAAATAACAATCTACCCCTATCAGCGTGGCATTGGCTTCCATCTTTCACACAAGACAAAAGTTGAGGCACCTCAGGAGATGGAAGATAAGATTTCATCATAGTTGGTTTCTACCACTATAGAAGGTGGGTAGGATCTTTTGCACTCAAAAAACTCTATCGTAGAACATAGTTATGATTTGGATGTCACAATCTTTGCCAAAACATAGTAGAAGCCACTGGAGGAAGGGGTCTAATCAACATAGAGCATGAGATAGAATCAAACCACAATGAATCTTGATATTCTATACAAGACACCTTGTTAGGTCCCTATAATACTAGTGTATCCCCCTTACTTGTTGGGTGTGGAGCTTGATTATCTTATTTATTCAGAATTATTGTTGCATTAGACCCCAGTTCCCAACAGGGTGGCAAAACCACCAATTAAAGCCCGTCAGGGGGGTCTAGGGTGGGTCGTTCATTAGGCGGATGATATGATGATAGAAGTTATGTTTAATTTATGGTTATTTTCAGTTAAGAAGGAAACCCTGATTTTATATGAGGGAATAGTACTGCAGTTGTGTACTATTATTCTAAGCGCAAAAGAGAGAGAGGAGATTGTGTGAGAGTGAAGAGGAAATTATAGTGGATCTATTGTAGGTTGTATCTCTTCATTTTGCTGGATAATATAAAATGAAGGAATAGTTGTTTCTCCATAGATGTAGCCCATGTTGGGTATGGAGCTTGGTTACCTTCGTTATTCAAAGGTATCACCTCATTGGACCCTAGTTCATAATGGGGAAGCAATGCCACCCATTTTTGCACACCATCAAAGGAGTACAGGGGGGGTGACAACGATTATTTAGAGCCCCCCCTGGCGGGGGATCAGGGGCAGTGCCCCCAAAGCTAAAAGTAGATGTAAAATTGTCTTGTAAAATGTTTTAATTTTGTAGTCAATCTGGGCTGTCTCTTAGGATGAAATATGAAGGTAGAAGTTATGTTTATTCTAGGGTTTTTTCCCTAAAAGGAAACCCCTCGCTATATATGAAGGAATTATATTTCATCTATGTAGATGTGTATTCTGAGCGAGAAAGAGAGAGGAGATTGTTTGAGGGCGAAGAGGGAATTACAATGAATTTGATGTAGGTTGTATCTCTTCATTTTGCTAGATAATATAAAAGGAAGGACTGGCTGTTTCTCCATGGACGTAGCCCAAATTGGGTGAACCACATATATCTGTGTCTCTCTTGTTTTTATGTGTTTTCTGTGTTTATATTTTTGCAATAATCTATTGTTACAGGGAAAAGTGTCTACACAGAACTGCTTATCCTACGAAGGTGTGGTAGCTACCTTAGAAACAAACAAGGTAAAGCTACTTTCATTTTTCCTTTATGAAATATAGATGAGAGAAGAACAAAGGAGACCAACCTCTATCTTGCACTTATCTCCTAGTTCGATTCCTCTCTATTCTGATAGTCCTTCGCTACTTGCTTGCTTGTACGCCCAGCTTCATAGAGTACCTGTAGGATCAGAGTAGCATAACACTATACAAGAACATGAATCTATAATCATAAAAAATCTAGGAACAGATGTAGATTGACCATACAAATGCATAAAACGTAAATGACACAAGAGTATGGAGGAAAACTTGAATAGCTTTTATTGATAATCAAGAAAGAGCCAAGGGATTTACAACCAGTTGTTCTGACCCAGCATCATCCTCTCAGCAAGTAAGCCCTTCTTCACCTCATCAAAACTTAGATGACCCAACACTATGATGTTGTCTCAAGAAACCAACAACAATTCCTTACAAGATGCAAAATTCCAGCCCCTTGGATCTCTAGGATGAGGGATCCATATATAGATATCTGTAAGGGAGATGAGTCAACTTGTGATTTGATTAGTGTCTTCCCTCTGATAGTTCTTGCTTCGACTTAGAGATTGATGATCTCTTACTCATCCTTGGTCGAATTCAGAAAGGCAAGTGTCACAGGAGAAGTTTCTGGAAGATTCCATGCCTCTCCACCTCACGGAATGACACTGCCATTTGTCACTTCTCACCCATTGCACCCCATAGAAGGGATTTTTGAAATGCAACGCACCCACAGAGTGTACTTAGGTGAGATGCAACGCACTTTGCCTATGGAGCAGGTGAAATGATCCTGTTTTGAGCAGTTCTGAGTGGTTTTTCATGCAGAACTTCTGGGAGAAGCTGTAATCAGTTGACCTTGTTCCTTTAGGGGTTAGAACAACACTTTTAGGAACTTAGGAGCCCTTGGTTTATGGACATTTTATGCTTGGGGTTGCAGTACCCAAAAATGTTTACAACAGTTGCCCCCTAAAGCATGAGGTCATTAATCTTTTTGATGTTGGGTGAAATGCTTTATTATCAGGATCCGAAGTTCTTTCAAGCTGGGAGGAGACCTGTAATAAGATACAATAGAATACATTAACTTCATAATATTTTCATGATCTCGCTGAGGCAGACATTCCCATGCTCAAATTTATAAATTCATTTTCATGTACATAGGACAGACAATTGTCTGAGTGTAGACTGATGATTCTGGTAGAGCCATCATCCCTTTGATTGGATGATTATCTGTGCAGCAATGATGTACATTTGATGTCTTTATTTCCCAAAATATATATCGCAGCCCGGATGGATGAAACTAGATCCGGGTTCTTCAAATCTCATTCGATCTTCACTCGAAGTACAAGTCTATCCATGCGAGAGATGTTCTGGAGTCGAACATGGAAATACATCGCCTAATTACCAGCCAATGATGTAAGCTGTTAATAGGGGCGAGAGGAATCACCGATAATGATAATGACCCTCAAGGTACTGCAGTACAATTCACGTGGTGTGAATAAAGCACTTGGCGTCGAACACCATGCAAAATCTTTCGGTCGAAGGTCATTGATGTAAACCTATCGCCGGAAGTGAGAAACTTGCCATTGAGGCATGCAAGCTTCAAAGTATTGAACGAGGTGTTCCTAGATCGACTTATTGGATAATGAGCTGATGTCGACAAGAAGTGATCCATCATAGGAGGGCCTTAATGAATCCCACATCAATGAAACGAAACAGAGCAAATCATTTTAATGGAGGTGAAAACGATCTGGTGATATAAGGTTCAGGGTGGCGGTCATGAAAGAATGGAGTGTAAATGTATTGTAGCGGGTGAGACACAGGTGAATTCTCTGAATGACTTCTCTTGAACATATTAGCGACACTGACGTGATGTATTGGTAGCATTAACCCCAAATGTGGATGGTGTGATGGGACCATGGTGATTTGACCGGTGAATGAGACAACCCAACCTGACTTGGATGCGGAGTGAAAGTGTCATGTTCAAGAGCGACTTGCTACCAACAAAGTTTCTTCAAGTTTTCTTCCCAATTTTTCCCCAGTCATTGCTGACCAATACCTCTTTATTTTTGTCAAGCTTGAGAAGGATAACATATGATTGTTCTATAATTTTCCCTTCGGGCAAACCCATCGCTATGTTTTAACGAGCCTAGTGATAGTGAAACTTGTTCTTGTCTGCTATGGACAAGTTTGTCGCTATTAAGTTTTAACGAGTTTAACGACAAAGATAACTCGGTCCTTTTCAATTTTAGAGAGTTTGAAAAGGGACGTAAAGGAAACTCCAAAATTCCTTTTTCGTCATCTAATCCCTTAAGTCCGAAAAAGTATAAAACAATACAGAAGGGATGAATTTTCGATACTTTTAACGAACCGAACAAAACAAGCGCTCGATCTTTTTGTGTAATAATCCCTTAGGTCCAAAAAGATTAAAATCGAAAGGAGGGATAACACTTCCGGTCCCTTTAACGAGCTGGAGAGGCTAATGGCTCGGCAACCTTTTCATATTTTACGAGTTAGTTGAAAAGAGCTTAAAGAAGACTCATTTTTTGAGGAACGAGTGATAAAATTGGGTAGCAGCTGATTCCACGTAAGGTTTGGAATTTTCCAATCACGACAGTGTTACAAGGATGGCTAGTGGGATCACTCTTCACAGTTGTTCCTCAAAAGGGGTAAACAATCAAATGGAGGTGAATGATCGGCCAATACAGAGTGGAGGTGATGATGAGAACACGACCAAAGTTTTAAAGGCTGAAGTACTACATTCACGATGGCTATTTACCAGGAAATAGTTCATTTTTTAATGAGCTTAAACGCGGGGAGAAACATTTGCTCATGACTTATGTTTATTTTTTAACGAGCTTGAACTATGTGATAAAAATGCTTGATACAATGGTCATTTCTTGACTTTACCATAAATAGCTTCGTTCTTTCAAAGATTGTACTTCATTTTCAATTGCTTCATCAAATTAGTTAGAAATGAAAAATATATGCTTGAAAAATGAGTTAGAACACTAATATTTTACTCGAATTACATAAAAAGTAATTTAAAATGCTTTTACCTATCATTTTACCATTTCATTTGAACTTTGGCTTGTTGGAGTTTTGGAGGTGCTTTTCCTGCTTGATTTTCATCAGCTGATTCCACGAGATTCTGTGGACGATTCTTGGCTTTGTCTGGACCAGGTAGGAGCTAAACCTGAGCTCTTTCATTTCATGCCTTCCATTTTGAATTTTGAGCTTGATCCCTCATTTTTCTGAGCCTTTGGGGTTTGAAAGACTCAACCTAGCTTCAGTGCACCCCTTGTGTATCGAAAGGTGCGTTGGATGTTAGCCTGTCTACTGGACAAATAACATGCAACGCACCCAGAACACTACTGTAGGTGCGATGGGCACAAGGAAGGAAATTTATGCACAATTTTTGATGGAAATGTTGTCTGTTTCTCACCAAATCAGGATCTAACTCTTCTCTTGTTTTTTTTAGAGCTTTTTGGAGCAAGATGACTATTACATGGCGAGAATGTGAGCATGAAGAAGAGGACATGCTTGCTTTACATGATCCGGTTACAATAAACACACTGCGGAACTGTGGCTTGTTGAAGTTTTTCCGCATTTCTAGCATGAGACAACAAATCAACTTGCTGCCGTATTTGCTCGATGTTTGGGATCCTACCAGCCAGGTGTTCTAGGTTAGGGGCAAATCCATCCCCTTGACTATAGTGGACATCTATTTCTTGACCGGCTTGTCAAGACAGGGTGCCCCCATCTCTTTATCAGGTTCGGCCCGAGGAGGTGAATCTGTGAGAGATTATGTTCGCAGGTATTGCAGAGAGGGATCTCAGTCGAGCAAAGATGGCAAGATCATCATCCGTGATGTCACTGACAGGTCCCTGAGGACTATTCTGTTTACTTTTGGTAGGATGGCTGGTGGTGTGGCTCTTCATGTAGCCAACTGATCTTATATGCAGTATGCCTTAGAATGTCTCCAACCGAAGGTGTTCAACTGGTGCGACGCAGTACTCCTTGTGATGAAAGAACAGTTGACCAAGGTGAAGAGTGGGAGGTTGAAGAACTTTGGATATGGTTCTATCTTGACCACCTTCACCTTGGAAAAGATACCACTGATGCAGTCGCAATATATTGCACTCGATTTACCTTCACTGACTGAACCACGTATGCAGAGATGGGTCGACCATATGTCTAGGCATGCTAGTCAGTCTCAGATTTCCTTTTCTGATACCTTCTTCGGGTGGTTTGATCATCAGGAGATGGTTTATTCTGAGTATCCATACGCTGGTATGGACTTCCGGGGCGACCCAGATTTAGTACTGCCGACTAGCGAACAGTGGGGTACCATTGGTAAATTCTTTGACCATTTTCCTGCTTATCATTTTTCTTTTATAACGTGCTTGTGCTTTATTCTATCAAGACTAATCAAACTCATGTGTTCGTGCAGATGTCGGTCCCGTTTGGCCAGTAGTACGCCTGAGAGTGCCAGTTGCCGCCCCAGCAGGAGAGGCTGTTGGAAGGGCTATCCTTCGCGACCTCGATGTGGCTGAGACTCTCACACCATTACAGGACCAGATCAAGGGCCTCACTCTTGGTATTCCAGATGTCAAGACTGACGAGCTACCTTTGAGATTGCATCGGCATACTACTGGTGTGCCAAGATGATGGACTCGGCTCTTACGCATGATCGCACAAGCTGTGACTTGCTATCATGAGCACCATTAGACTAAGGTGGCCCCTAGCGTTTTGAGTTTTGGGTCATTTGACCAATTTTGTCTTTGTTACAGAACATTATGTGTAAACCATAAACAGTTATATATATATATATTTGATTTTCGGAGTTTTATTTTGGTTAAGTTGCATGATCCAAATGCAAATATTAATGGGATGCTTCTTTTTATAAATGTTGCAAATGTCTATCTAACACATAATTTGCCAATGAGTCAGTTAATGTGTTTGAGCTTCTAGAAATATGCTGATATTGAATAAAATCAAATTTCCTTTTCAAAATCTTAACCCTTAGGAACATGCGATAAATAGCTAGATGTCGGACAGAGTAGATACCAGTGAGTTGTAGTATGACGAGTTGTGAGTCTAGATTGACAATCAGTCGGCGTATACCATGTGTGATGGCATCAGAGAGAAGTTATATCAATGCGCTATATTCAGCGATGTTATTCATTGATCGACCAATACATACCCCTGTGAAACTTACTAACTCACTGCTTGGATCAAAAATGGCCCAGGCCACAGAAGATAGGTTCCGCGAACTACGACTCGCTCCATCGGCATATCCAACACATGACTCCAATAGGTTTGAGATCTAAAATAAATGTAAAAAGTGGATTACTTGACCAAAACAAATACTTTAGCAAAAACAAAAACATAAAAAAAGCATATTGGTTACTATACTGAATCACGCATAGTAACGCTTGAGGTACAACCCGTTATGAGGTTGTGCCAGTGGAATCCCGTCATAATCCATTAACTTGTAGGCTCCTTTTTCTAACACTCACTTAACAACATAGGGGCCCATCCACAAAGACTTGAATTTACCTGCCCCCAATTTATCGGATTCTTGGTCATAAAGCAAGACCAAGTCACCTTCTGAGAAGACACGGGGTTTGACATTCTTGTCGAACTGCACCTTGACTCATTTCTTATGGGCTTTGTTAGCCAAAGCGGTATCATGACAGGTTTCATCCAATTTGATTAGTTCCAAGAAACGAGCCTCCTCTTCTGAAGTCCCGGGGAGAAGGTCAATTGCGAGTTTGAGGGATGAGATTTCACACTGGATTGGTAAGACTGCTTCTAGGCTATATACCAGTTGGAAAAGGTGTAAACCTAGTTGCATTCCTTATTGATGTTCGGTAAGCCCACAAGGTTGAGTACAGGATTAGGTGCCAACTTCTTTTGTGAACTTCAATCATCCTTTGCATCATGCGCTTCAGGACCTTGTTGATTGCTTCAACTTGTCCGTTGGCTTGCGGGTAATATGGAGTAGAGCTGTTGTGAGACAACCCTAATTTGGCAGCTAATTCGACCATCATGTGATTGCGAAATGCGATCGATGATTTGTGACTATAGCTTTTGGGACGCCGAATCTGGTGACTACATGATTGAAAAAGAAGAGGGCAGTTGTTTCACCAGTATTATCTAATGTAGGCATCGCCTCGGCCCATTTGGTAAAATACTCAACTGCGACTATGATATACCCATGCCCCCCGGTCGAGGTGGGGTTACATGTCATGAAATCGATGCCCCATTTGGGGAATGGCCCGAAAACAACTATTGGCTGCAGAGGTGCATGTGGTCTTCTGGTTTTGCTATCGAAAATTTGACAAGCATGGAAACTTTTGACTGCGGTTATGCAATCTTTGAACATTTTTGGCCAGAAGTACCCTGCTCGTAAAATTTTTTGTGTTGTAGTGTAACCGGATTGATGCCCACCACATGCGCCTGAATGACAATCATTCAGGACTTTTTGGCGTCCTCATGAGTGAGGCACCTCCGTAGAACTGTATCGACACCACGACGGTAAATTGTATCACCGACGATCATGTAGTCTTTTAATTGGTATCGAATATGTTTTTGTTCAGAGCGAGAGGTATTGGGCCTATATTTTTGGGTTTGGAGATAAATGATTATATCCCCATACCACAGATTGCTTGAAGATATCAGAAACAAATTCTCATCCACGATCGTTTCTTCGGATGTTTCATCGTTGGACGACGACGGGAGATCACATAATAATTATGTGAAAACCAGAGCTTTCTTTGACTTGGATTTTACAAATTCCAGATCAAACTCTTGTAGAATTGCTATCCATTTTGAATACTTGCCCCCCAGCAACTGTCGCGACAATATATAAGTCATGGGGTTCCAATATGACAGAATGGTAGTTTTTCGAAAGAGGACATAGTGTCGAAATCTCTGTATCGCTTGAACAGCTGCAAGCGCTAGACTTTCAACATAAGAATATTTTCTTTCTGTATCATTTAAGTTCTTACTTAAATAATATATAGGATGTTCAATTCCGTTGTCTTCTTGAACTAAAACCATTGCGATGGTTGTATCTGTTGCAGCCAGATACAGGTTAAAGTCTTTTTGATAATCAGGAGCATACATTAATGATGCTTTCATTAGGGATTCTTTTAAAGCATGAAAGGAAGCTTGCGCAACCTGATCCCAGACGAAGGGTACTTCCTTTTTCAAGAGATGCATATAACCTTTAGCAAGTTCGGCATAATTCAGAATGAACCTCCTCAGAAAGTTTGCTTTCCATTGGAGTTTCTGAATCTGAAGCAAATTTGAAGGTGGAGGCAAATTTATGATTGCCTGAACCTTACATGGGTCGAGAATAATCCCGTCTTTCGAGACTACAAAGCCAAGTAAACGACCAGAACTGACACAAAATACACATGTGTGTGGATTGGGTCGTATCTTATAGTGTCGGCAACGTATAAATATCACTCTTAAATGTTGCAGATGATCAGTCTGCTTTCGCGAATGAGCCGGAATGTCGTCGAGGTACGGTTTAACGATGTTTTTGATGTCATGGAAGGCATAATTCATTGCCCTCTGAAATGTTGCCCCTGCATTCTTTAAACCAAATGGTAATTTTCGATATGAAAAAGTGCCCCACGGACAAATAAATGCAGTGTTTGATTGGTCCTGTGGGTGGATATTTATTTGATTATACCCGGAGAATCCATCCATAAATGAAAGGATTTCACATCCGGCGCATTCATCAATTATCTGGTCGATGAAGGGTGTAGGGTAGTTGTCATGGAAAATTTTAGGGGCTAATGTTCGCCCAGTGGGCTAATTTTCCATGATTTTTCCACAAAAAAGATTCGCCAATTTCCAATTTTATAAAAGACGATTCGCCCAAATTTTAGAATATAAAATTATTTTACCTTAAAAATCGCCAACATTATAGAGAGACTATATATAAAATAATTATAAATTTGATTAATTTTACAAATATATCAATAAACATTTATAATTTGCATATTAGGGATTAGTGAGATTCGCCAATGTTTTAAACTTCAAGAAAATTTTCCATCCTTAAAATTTTCCTTGGTAGTTGTCTTTTGGACAAGCTTGATTTACATCCCTATAATCGACGCACACTCTAATTGTTCCTCGTTTTTTCATAACAGGGACAATATTCGATACCCAATCGGTTAGAGGAACCGGGTAAATGAAACCAGCATGGAGAAGTTTTTCAACTTCTGCCTTGATGGAAGTGGCTTTCTTAGGGTGCACCTGCCATATTCATTGTCATACTGGTTTGACATATGGATATATCTTGATTTCGTGTTCAACGATACTCGAGTCAATGCCTGGCATTTCATTATATGACCAAGCAAAGACATCTCTGAATTCACGAAAAAGTGCGTTATATATTTCCAGTTCTGAAGGAGAACAACATTTGCCAACATAAATATTCTCTACAACATCTGCTTTGGTCGAGAAATTTATGGCGATAGTCTCTTCAATCTTGGACAAGTTTCTCTCGGAATCCACCGTGTTTACAGTATTTGATAGAAAATCAAAAATTGAAGGACGATAAAGGTCATCAGGAGTATTTTCTTCACAATCCGGAAGAAGGGAACGATGGTGGTAATCTTCCCATTGTTCCCCTTCAATTACCATTGATTGAACAATTCCTTCGTCGGTGACATGCACTCGTGACCAACGATCTGAAGGGATGCCATATTCCTTAGACCTACCTATCCAAACGCTTGATGAGTGTTGATTTGGGTTTGCCTCCCATGCTAGGAACATTTATTGCTACAATATTTCTGTTGGGCTTGGAGGCAATACCTGCGCATGATCCATGTTGATATCGTTTTCTGAGATCTTTTTAATCGAAGATATCATATTGCAGGTTCCTACTGATGCTACTTCCACCAAATTGATTGGAGGCGGAAGGGCAAAAGTTCCCATTAATATAGGGTCTTTTAGTAGTCCTACTCCGATATTTTGAAGCGAATGGGGGCTTCCATGGATCATTGGAATGCTTCCCGTAACTTGAGAACCATTTGGGAGGAAGGTTTGGTGATCGACGATTGTAATCCCTCCTTGAAAGGGAAATGCAATCTTCCTAAAATAAGTCGACACAACAACAGCCATAGCATATATCCATGGTCTTCCCAGTAGGATGTTGTAATTGAGATTTCCGTCGATTACTTCAACATCTATTTCTACTGTTTTCCCTCCTAGTTCCACCTTCAAGTTACTTAGAATACCATATGGGGTATATGTTCATCCGTCAAATGCTTTTAATGTCATCGAAGATCACGACAAGGTTGGAGATCCTAAAGTTTTCCAGCAACTCATCGACATAATACATGTAGATGCCCCCTCATCAATAATCGTTCAATGAACCGTTTTGTTGAGGGCTTTCACTTGAATGAGGAAAGCTAGTTGAGCTGGTAATTGAGGATTGTATCCTTTACATTCGAAGGATACAAGATTGGAATCCTTTGGGTCTATCCCACCGGTGGCTAATAGTAAAGCCTGCTTTTGGGATGGGAAATTTTATAGTACCTCAAGCGTCAACATAGCGGATGGCGATTGGGCCAAATATTCCACTATATTATAATGTTGTGCTGCTCTAGCACGAGGATTAAACGTCGACTTGTGTACTACTCCCTTTGGCGGTTTTATTGTCAACTCAGGAATGATGGGCGGCGCAACTTCTGTCGAAGTTGTTGTCCAACTACTAGGTTGATCTTTATCCTTGTTGTTCGACAGCTGTGGATTCCCGTAATCTTTGTTACTTGTTGATATTAAAGCATCATTTTGTTGTTTGGAAACTGACAACATCAGTACTTGAGACGGGGAAGCATTTCCACTGTCAGGCAGATTTGTTCTTGGATTTGGAAACGGATCTGTTAATACTGCCGAGGTTTTTTAATTCTTGAAGAATTTTTTAAGCTCAGCTCTATGTGGACAATCTGCGGTCCAATGATTCTCATCGCATATAAAGCATGGATTTCTTGGTTTCCTATTTCCAGGAGGGTTTGCAGAAGACTTTTCAGGTGATGATTCTTCCTGTTTCTTCTTCTTCCCTTTGCTTTTCTTCTTGCCTCCTGGTTGCTTGGTTTCTTTGTCTTTATCTGTCGATACATAATTTAATTCAGAGGCAAGAAGTTCTTCTTTTTTCATTTTGACTGGAAATTTTACGGGCTTTTTTAGATGTATCCTTTTTCGATTTCGTGTCTATTGCGCCAATCACACCATCGTCGGCATGAGAGTCATTTTTTGATTTAGGAGGAGGAGGGACTGAGAATTCTGGTCTATGAGCGTCAAGTATCTTATCATAGAGCGTGCCAGACTGAGTGTAAATCAAGTCCAAATATTGTGCACGAGCGATAACCTGCTCTTCGGTGACGACTCCTCCTTTTGCCACATCTTTCGTGATGGAAGGCAATAACGACTTAATAAACCATTCAGCTAAAAGCTGATCAAGAACATATGTTCTTACCATTCTACGATGACATCGCCACTCATGTATATGATCAGATATGTGAGTGGCTGTTGTCTGTTTGAAATTGGTAAGAAGTTCCGTTCCCATTTCGTACCTTATCGGTAACTGAAAATGGGTTAAAAAGGTTGTGGCTAGGGTAATGAAGTTTTCAAATGAAGCTCTGGGCAATTCGATATACCATTTTGCTGCCGGACTAGTTAACGTCCTCTGAAAAAGGCGAAGCCTAATCGAATCATCGTTTAGGGTGTTTGATGAACACCACAAATGAAAGGTCATGACATGATTCGACGGATCTTCACCCGGATTTCCATTAAATTTAGGAATATCAGATGGAAGTTTATGCGGAATTGCTGGCCACCAAGGGGCGTAAGTGATTGGGTCGTTTGTTAACCGATTTAAATCTGGTAACTCTAAAGTCGCCACGAAGGGTAACTGTTGATTCAGGTTAGGTGAATCATACCCAGGATAAGATGGGATTGCTTGAGCAGTTGGTCTTTGCATATCGGCATAATGCATTTGATGTTGGTAACTTTAGTAAGGTTGGTGGGCATGACCATTGTAGAATGGTTGATTTTGACTGTTTTGAATATACGGTTGCCCACTATTTGCAAAAATTTGTTGCTCAGAACCTTGGTATACTTGTTGGAATTGCAGTTGTTTGTATTGCAGTAGCCATGGTTGTGAAGCCATGTGCTGTTGCCCGATACTAACTGTTTGACCAAGATGAGAGTAATTGTACCTGATTGAACCTGTGTCATTCCACCAGTCGGTGATTGCGGTTGAGTTGTAGGGTCAAGAGGCTATTGCATTACAACCTGAGAAACCTGAGGTTGGCATGCAATAGACAATGCTTGAACTTGCGACACTGTCACAATAGCTGGCGTAGTTGGTATACTTGACATGGGTAAACATTGTTGTATTGAATATACAACTCTTGGTTGTTGAGGTAGTAATTCCAGCATAACCCGAATTTTGTTGTGAACTCCCATATGGTTGTCCTCCTAGAGGGACAATGAAAGGGTATACTGCCCCCCATACGGCGGTAATCCGGTACTTAAGGGAATGGTTTTCCCTTGAGGACCGGACTGCCTAAATTGACCTCCAAATGGATCAATTTGTTGAGAATCAACATAAGAGTTCTCGGACATTATTCTGGATGAACAAACAGGAACAGACCATACCGTCGAAATAGTCCCTAAGTGGGCTCCTTCTAGCGATTGAGAGCTAGTTGGGACAGATGGTATACCGGAGAACATTGTTGGAGTGATAGCAGGAAGTTCTGCCGTCGTTGTGTCAGACGACACAGTCCTAGATGTTGACGGTTGTTCAGACATTTCTAGTCTATCCAAAAGATTACCTAGCAATTCTACAGGAGCTTCCGCTAGCGGTAGACTAATTTCTGATGAGGAAGGATACAGAGTGATCCCAACTCCAAATTGCGATGGAGTACTAGATGGAGGATCCTCCACAATCTCTTCTATAGCAATCAGACTAGGTGGAAGAGGTAGACCGTCAGGTCCTTAGAATATTTCTGGTGCCGAAGAAGGTATAAAATCTGCAGTGACAAATGTTTGGGGAACAAAACTCTCCGAACTGGCTGTAGATGGAACTGGTTAAGTGATACAAGTGTTTACCCTCAGACTAGGATCAATACTACTGTCCTTCGGTGGCTACTGAACTTGTTCTATGAAGGCAGGGATACCAGAAATGTTTGGAGTAATCGGAGTCTCTGATGTTGTTGGAACACTTGTTCTAACTTTACCAGGAGATTTGGAACCGGTTAAATGAGTTCGCTTTGTCCATAATAGTTTCGATTCCGGAGACAAAGATGGTTGACTCGTAAGCCTCCACGAACGTCGGGGTTTCAATTGACTTTCTTCCACGATTACGGATTACTTGATCAACTAAAAATCAAGGGGAGGTATGTTTCCGAATTAGATGAATTTTAGACACTTTGAAACAACTTGTTTTTTCAATTTTTAAGAGTCGAGAAAAAACAAAAGATTACTCTAGTCGCCTTCGATTTTTAATGAGCCTGAAGTGACAAGTGCTCAGATGGACCTTTTCCGTTAAGGAGTCTGAAAAGGAATGAAAGGGATTGCTCTAGAAATCTAGGTAGAGAGATTACCAAACCAATCGCAAAACTGTAGAATACTTTTTACGGTACGATAGTCAATCTTCCCGAATGTTGTGTTCAATGCATTGTGATCGATAGGGTGGCAGACACGGCTTCCTATGGATAAAGGATTAAGCCTATTGTGGTCTCCCAAAATATACTCGACGGTACATGGGAGCACAAGTCCGTACTGGCACTTATCGTCTCAAAGTTGAGGAATCACCCAACCATCAGTGAGAACAACAGTTACCAGGCTTTATGACACCGGAATACGTCTCTAGCCTAGACTTCTAGATGTTGTACGTTGGGTTCCAAAGCGTTGTTAGACTCATTAAATTTATTTTATAGTTGATCTTGCTTAAGAAATTTTCCTTTCAGGTTCACCGCGTGATGTAGATGTAAAATTCCTAAAATTCAATCTAAGATGATAAACAGTCTTTTATCTTCTTTGTGCAATGAAAATCCTAGCTACTAAGGAAAGAGAGACAATATTCTTTCACAAAGAGCAAAGAGCACACACTATATGCACTGTCCTAAATCAAACCAATCAAACAGTCTAAATGCAAATGCACATGCATGTATTTTTTTTCAGCTTTCTTAATATGTGAATGATAAAAGAAAGCTAATGCACAAATCTGAATTATTTTTCAAGCGACAATTACTAACAAGTTTCTTTTCAAAATAAAAAATTAAGACAATCACAACATTTTACGATTCGGAAATGAATACTTGCTTTCGACACTAGAAAAATTACAAATCCAAATCAAATACAACAGTAACAGGGTAGTCGACTATCAAGAGAAATCAGACTCTCTTCTAGAACTGAAAACAAAACTTGCAACACTTTCAAATCGAGAAACGACAATACAACTACGTTACTTTTTTGCAAAGGAGAACTGAAAATGACTCAACAAATGAACAAAAACATTTACAGTTCTTTGCACAATGGAGGTGGAATAACAATAAGGAAAAGGGGTTTCGAATCGAGATATACTGACTACAGGCAACAAAATTCATGAATAGAACTGAAAAGAATGAACACAGAAACCAAAACTGAAGAACAATGCTTAGTCTGATCAGCACACCTGTAACACAGTGAACTTGAAATGCAGCGCACCTACTAGACTCGGGATGTTATGGAACCAGCTCAAGAAAAGATAGAAAAGATATATCAACGCCTTAGAATTCAGCCTCTTCGAGGGGGCAACCTCTTTTACATTACATAAATGAACAATTCTTGGATGATTCAAATGACAAAACCTCCTTTCTATATATAGGAGTCTATGGAGTCACAATATAATCCAGCCGACCTAACAATAATAATATAAAGCCACAAAAATAACAATAGAGGGATTCTATGGGCACATTAATAACAATATGGGGGTAATGGGGGCACAAAAATATAAATAAGGGGTATAACTACAGTAGTAATTGGGTAATCACTAGTATTATAGGGACCCAACATGCCCATGTCCTTCAAAAAAGTGTTGTCCTCAACACTTGAGTAGTTCAGGATACTTCTGAATAAAATTCTCATCCTCCCATGTGGAATCTTCAGTGGATAAGTTCTTCCACTTGATAAGGTACTCTGAAATTGATCGATTTCGTAGCTGTCGAGTTCTTGTTTCTATAATTGCTTCCGGTTCAAATATAATTTTTCCTTCCTCGTCAAGTTCTGGCAATATTGTTTGAACTGGGAGCTTGTCGCCTATAACCTTCTTTAAGCATGAAACATGGAAAACTGGGTGCAATCGAGAAGCTGCAGGAAGCTCCAATTTGTATGCCATAGTACCAATCTTTTGCAACACCTTGTACGGACCATAATACTTTGGTGATAATTTATTATCCTTCTTAGCTTGCTTGAGGGACATTTTCTTATATGGTTGTAGCCATAGGAATACCCAATCACCTACATCAAAACTTCTTTCACTGCGATGTTGATCTGCCTGTTGTTTCATTCTATTCTGTGCCAACACAAGGTTATCCTTTAAGAGTTGGAGGACTTGTTCTTGATGTTCGATGTGATATTCCACTGCCTGAACCTTAGAATTTTCTCTTAAATATGATGTGATGGATGGTGGTTGATACCCATAAAGTGCCATAAATGGGGTCATTTTTGTTGCTGTATGAAAGAAAGTGTTATACCACCATTCAGCCAGAGGCAACCATTTGACCCATTGTGTATGTTTATCAGATACAAAGCAACGAAGATATCCTTCCAAACATTTGCAGTTTGCCCATCAGATTGAGGATGATAAGATGAGCTAAGAGCTAACTGAGTACCAAGAGAAGAAAATAATTGTGTCCAAAAATTTCCAGTGAAAATGGGATCTCTGTCACTTACAATAATCTTTGGGTTTCCATGTAGCTTTTGAATTGTTTCCATAAATGCAGTAGAAACTGTACTGGATTTAAATGGATGTGATAATGCACAAAAGTGTGCATACTTGGTAAGTCTATCAACTACCACCATGATGACACTCTTTCCCTCAGACTTGGGTAAACTTGTGATAAAATCCATTGATACCTCCTCCCAATGTTGGCTTGGAATGGATAAAGGTTGTAATAGACCCAATGTATTAATTGTTTCAACCTTATTTTGTTGGCAAACCAAACATTCTGCCACAAACTTTTGAATATCTGATTTAAGGCCATCCCAAAAAAATTCCTTCTTAACCCTGTGGTAAGTTTTTAAAAATCCTGAGTGCCCTCCTAAGGGAGAATTGTGCAATTCCATAAGAATCTTTTGTTTTAGCTGGGAATTCTTATAGAGGTATAAGCGATCTTTGTACCATAACGAATCTTTTTTCCAGCTAAATGTATCAGACGTACTGGAATCTTGTTGTAGCTTTCGAATAAGTGCCCACACTTCTTCATCATTCTTCCATTCCTCCCTTGCTTCATTTATCCAATCTGGTTGGATGATAGAAATAGCGCAAAACAATGCTTCCACATCCTCATCCTTCCTTGAGAGTGCATCTGCCACCACATTTTGCTTCCTTTTTTGTAGATGATTTCAAAGTCATAACCCAACATCTTTGTGACCCACTTTTGTTGCTCTTCAGAGGATAATCTTTGTTCTAAAAAGTATTTAAGGCTATCATGATCCGTTTTTACCTTGAAGTGTCTTCCCATTAGGTAGGGTCACCATTTCTTAAGTGCATGGAGTATTGCCAACATTTCCTTCTCATAAATAGCTTTGCTTAGAAACTTTCCCTTGATTGGACGACTTTCAAAAGCAATGGGTCTTTCATCTTGCATTAGAACAACACCAATTCCATTTCCTGAAGCATCACATTCCACAATAAAGGTTTTTGTGAAGTCTAGTGTAGCTAAGACCGGTGCTTGGAACATTGCCTCTTTAAGATGTTCAAAGGCCTTTGTTGCTTCCGGAGTCCATGAAAATGCATCTTTCTTGAATAATGTTGTTAGAGGTGCTGCTATTCTCCCATAATTCTTAACAAACTTGCGATAATACCCTGTCAACCCAAGAAATCCGCGCAAATGCTTTATGGATGTGGGGATTTTCCATTCCTTAATGGCTTTAATTTTGGTAGGGTCTACCTTAACTCCTTCATGAGATACAATATGACCCAAATATTCCACCTCCTGGACTCCAAAGAAACATTTGGATCTTTTGGCATATAATTGTTTCTCTTCCAATAGTTGTAGCACCCTGTCAACATGTTCAACATGATCCTTCCAAGACTTGCTGTAGATAAGTATATCATCAAAAAATACTAACACAAATTTTCTAAGGAATGGTTTGAAAATTGAATTCATCAAACATTGAAATGTTGAAGGTGCATTGGTAAGGCCAAAAGGCATGACCAAAACTTCATAATGACCCTCATGAGTTCTAAATGTCGTTTTCGGAATGTCTTCAATCTTCATTATGATTTGATGATATCCTGAACGAAGATCCAACTTGGTGAAGTAAATTGATCCATGTAATTCATCAATGACAGGAATGGGGAACTTATCTTTAATAGTGAGCTTGTTGAGCTCCCTATAATCCGGACACATGCGCCATGATCCATCCTTCTTATGCACCAATACTACTGGAGCAGAGAAAGAACTTTTACTCGGTTGAATTATACCAGCCTCTAGCATTTCTGCAACCATACGTTCAATTTCACTTTTTTGGACATAGGGATATCTGTACGGCCTGATGTTTGGAGGAACACTTCCTGGAATTAGATGAATAGCATGATCATGATCACGCATAGGTGGGAGACCTTTGGGAGTCTCAAATACCTTGGAATGATTGTCCAGGACTTTTTGGAGATCTGTAGAAATAGATGATTCTAATGTGGAAACATCTAGCGAACATAATTGTGCAATTACACCCATTTGCTCCTTTTTTAGAAGCTTTGTCATACCATTAGAGCTGATTATCTTTCCTGGTTTCCCTGCAATACCCCTTAATTCAACTTCCTTTCCTTCCACAGAAAATTTGATGAAAAGTTCTTGAAAATTAAAAGCTATTGTACCCAAGGATTGTAGCCATTGGACTCCTAGTACAACATCAACAACTCCCATTGGAATGGAAAGCATTGGGCTAGTCAATACATATTCTCCCATGGATAGCTTGATATTATGGCACTTTCCAGAGAAATTTATTGTTCCTCCATTTGCAATCATCACTTGACACTCTGGTGCTGGATATAGGAAGCAATTCAATTCTTTTGCTACCCTACAATGAATAAAATTGTGGGTGCTTCCTAAATCAATCAACACTATCACCTTTTTCTTCTTGATTTGTCCTTCTATATTGATGGTTTGAGGAGTGGTAATTCCCGCCAATGCATTACAAGATATGGTCGGATTTATTTGTTCTTCATCTAGGCTTTGTTCCTGGAGCATATCTTGTTCTTTTGACCTTTCTTGCTCCTTTTCTTCTTCCTCTTCACAATCTATGTAGAATAATTTCTTCTCAGCACACTTATGACCTTTAGTGTATTTGCTATCACAACTATAACAAAGCCCTTTTGCTATTTTTTCTTCCAATTGTTGTGGTTTCAACCTTATAGGATGTGGAAGACTAGGGGCAACTGCACTTCCGTCTTTATAGTTGTGAGTGGTATGCTTCCTGGTTGCCATAATTTTTCTTTCCATTTTTCTTGCTAACCTGAATGCCTTCTCTAATGAATCAGGTTCCCAAAGTCGAACATCATGTTGGATATTATCCTTTAAAGACCCTATGAACACATCAATCCTATGCTGCTCTAGAATATATTTTACCTTTATGTTCAATTTTTGGAACTCCTCAATGTGCTCCATTATTGAACCCTTTTGTTTGAGACTTATCAATTGGCTAAAAAAAGTGTTGCTTTTTGTATCCTCATAATGTGCTATCAATTCTTCTGTAAAAATTGCCCAAGTGATAAATTGTTTACGAGAGCAAAGCCATTGATACCATACAAATTGATTTGGTTCCAAATATAAAGTTGCCATACGTACCTTTTGTGTGTTTTGCACTTTATTGAGATCGAAGAACTGCTCCATCTGTAATATCCATGTGGCGCGATCCTTGCCATCAAACTTCCTCATATCGATTTTTGGAATATGGTGGGTCTTTGATCCAACATTAGAGTCTATGGAATCATTATTAACATTTCTTTTGTTCACATCATGAGTTTCCTTTACAACATTTTCACCATTAGTAAGTATTTATGGTAGAAAATTTGTCAAATCTGTCTTCAAATCTGCCATGTCTGTCTTCAAATCTGTCCTCAAATCTATCTTCAGATCATCCATCTTAGCTTCCATGCCCTTTATCTTAGATTCCACGCCATTTATCTTAGCATCTGTTAGCTTTTCTGAGCGTGACATTTGTTGCACTTGTTCTTGTAATTTTGATATATCATGTAGCATTTCTTCCTCTTCTTCACGAGTCATGCTAGAGCTTTCAGGTTCCTTACTAGGTGTTTGCATTTTCTTTCCTCGGGCATCAGTTACCGATAATAATGTTTTACTATGCCCTTTGAATTCCTTCAAACCAAGCTTATGCAAAAATAAAAAACAAAAACTACACACCTTTTTTTACTTTGTAGAAGCCTGATATTAAATCTGATGTATCTCAGTAATTTCGAATCATCCAGTTCTAAAATCGTGACCTGTAGTAGCCTTCTATGTCCCCTTTCTAATGCCACTAGTCTGAATCAAATTGGATTCTCCAAGAAAGAGTTATGCACAATCTCCCGCAATGACCTGAATATAGACTAGCTCAGTAGAGCGAACTTGTATGAAGTGCCGCGTGTCACTGTTTCCATATTTGACTCTAAAAAATATATAAAAGAAAACTACAGTCTGTCCTCTTTCTGTACCTTCTTACCAAATTTCAATCCGATGCTCAGAAAAAAAGTTATGATGATTTTCCCTAGGTCACCCGTTTTGAGTGTAATTCAGGAGTCTGCAAAAAGACCAACTTTCTGATATCTTATCTCCGAAAATATCATGCGAAAAGCTATGAAATTCGGATCCAAGGTTGAGCATGATTTCTTCTCAAATGGGTTTTTTTTGCGACTTCTGAAATGTCACAGAAAAAACGTTATGGCGAAAATTCCACGATGACCTGTTTGGAGCAGTGAAACTCTAGAATCCAAAGCTCTGATACCAAATGTTATGGAACCAGCTCAAGAAAAGATAGAAAAGATAGATCAACGCCTTAGAATTCAGCCTCTTCGAGGGGGAAACCTCCTTTACATTACATAAATGAACAATTCTTGGATGATTCAAATGACAAAACCTCCTTTCTATATATAGGAGTCTATGGAGTCACAATATAATCCAACCGACCTAACAATAATAATATAAAGCCACAAAAATAACAATAGAGGGATTCTATGGGCACATTAATAACAATATGGGGGTAATGGGGGCACAACAATATAAATAAAGGGTATAACTACAATAATAATGGGGTAATCACTAGTATTATAGGGACCCAACACGAGAAGTGTGCTGAATTTCAGATTCACAGAACAGAGCTTGCGCTGGACCAGAGACGAGACTTTGCTTGGGTTCTAGGTCATAGTTTGTAGTTCAGTTCAGGGGTTTTGGCCGATCAAATGGTAATAAGTAAATCAAAAATCAGGGGTAGATCTAAGGAGGTTACTAGAGCTACCACAAGGGCAATCAGAGAGTTTGTAAATCAGTTGTTTAATTCATAAACAAAACCCAGAGATTGACTGAAGCAACATTTATCTACTTTGCATTTGAATAGAAAATGCAGTTCGAAAGCTACCTGGCTCGACTTCAGGCTCCATCTGTAAGTTTATAAAATAAACAAAAAGGAAGATAAACAAACAACCTAATTAATCCCCAGTGGAGTTGCCATTTTGTTATAGGGAAAAGCGTCTACACAGAACTGCTTATCCCACTAAGGTGTGGTAGCTACCTTAGAAACAAACAAAGTAAAGCTACTTTCATTTTTCCTTTATGAAATATAGATGAGAGAAGAACAAAGGAGACCAACCTCTGTCTTGCTCTTATCTCCTAGTTCGATTCCTCTCTCTTCTGATAGTCCTTCGCTACTTGCTTCCTTGTACGCCTAGCTTCACAGAGTACCTGTAGGATCAGAGTAGCATAACACTATAGAAGAACATGGATCTATAATCATAAAAAATCTAGGATCAGATGTAAATTGACCATACAAATGCATAAAACATAAATGACACAAGAGTATGGAGGAAAACTTGAATAGCTTTTATTTATAATCAAGAAAGAGCCAAGGGAGTTACAACCATTTGTTCTGACCCAGCATCATCCTCTAAGCATGTAAGCCCTTCTTCACCTCATACAAAGCTTAGATCACCCAACATTATGATGTTGTCTCAAGAAACCAACAACAATTCCTTACAAGATGCAAAATTCCATCCCTTTGGATCTCTGGGATGAGGGATCCATATATAGATATCTGTAAGGGAGATGAGTCATCTTGTGATTTGATTAGTGTCTTCCCTCTGATAGTTCTCGCTTCCACTTGGAGATTGATGATCTCTTACTCATCCTTGGTTGAACTCAGAAAGGAAAGTGTCACAGGAGAAGTTTCTGGAAGATTCCATGCCTCTCCACCTCGCGGAATGACACTGCCATTTGTCACTTCTCACCCATCGCCCCCCATAGAAGGGATTTTTGAAATGCAACACAGCCACAGAGTGTACTTAGGTGAGATGCAACGCACTTTGCCTATGTAACATGTGAAATGATCCTGTTTTGACTAGTTCTGAGTGGTTTTTCATGGAGAACTTCTGGGAGAAGCTGTAATCAGTTGACCTTGTTCCTTTAGGGGTTAGAACAACACTTTTAGGGACTTAGGAGCCCTTGGTTTATGGACATTTTATGCTTGGGGTTGCAGTGCCCAAAAATGTCTATAACATCTATGTGTTCCATAGATTTGTAATATATAAGTTTCTAACAACCCAAATTTGGTGAACCATATATATCTGTGTGTCTCTTCTTTTATGTGTTTGTGTTTCTGCAATATTTTATGTGTTACATTGATCTCTAATATATAATTTTTTTAAAATTATTATTATTATTAATGTAGCCACCTATTATTATTATTGTGCCCATGTATCCCCCATGTTGTTATTATGTTTCCCCATAGAAGCCCACTATTGTTATTATGGTTCCCTTACATTATTGTTGTTATGTAGGCTCTGATTATATTGTGACCCCTTAGACTCCTATATATACCAAGGAGGTATTATCATTTGTATCATCCAATAATTGTTCATTTATGTAATGTAAAGGAGGTTTCCCCCTCGAAGAGGATAATTTTTAAGTCATTTATCTATCTTTTCTTATGTTTTGTGAGCTTATTGCATAACATTTTTAATCAAAGATTTGGATTCTAGGGTTTCGTTGCTTCAAACAGGTCATCTTTGAATTTTCTCTATAACTTGTTTTTGTACGAGGCTTCAGAAGCTAAACTTTAAACCACATCGAGTAGAAATCTTAGTGAATTATGTGTAAAAAATTCAAATCTTGGTTCACTATATTTTATGAGATATGTTCTAAAGAAGTTAGTGTTTTTGGAGACTCCATAATTAAATATCAAACATGGCCTCAGGTCAAAATAGTGACATGTGGCATTTATTACAAGATCGCTCTACTGAACCAACTTATAATTACGTCATCGAGGGAGATTGCAAATAACTCTTTCTTGATGAATCCAATCATAGTTTGAATTTTGGAGTTGGAAGGAAGACTCAAAGGGATAGCACACGAGGTAAATTATACCTTGGAGATCAAAAATTACAAAGATACAATAGTTTTAATATCAAGCTCCTAAAAAGAAAGAAAAAGTTGTGTATTTTTTAACTTTTACGTAAATTTTGCTTGAAAATTTAGTTTGAAGTGATTCAAAGGGCATAGTGAAGCATACATATCATTTTTTGATTCCAATATGTCTCAAAGAAAAAATGGACACACCTAGTAAGAAACCATAAAACTCTTCTATTATGCATGAAGAAGAGTAATAAATGCAACATGATATATCAAAATTACGAGACCAAATGCAAGAAATTTCACTCTCACAAAAAGTAACAAAAAATGAATTGGAAGCCATGATGAATGTTAAGATAGATGGTATAAAAAGGGACATGAGAGTTTTGAAAGATGGTTTAAAAGAAGACATGGAATTAATGATGAATGTCAAGATAAAAGGGTTGAAGGAATGTTTGGTAAAGTTGCTAGAAGAAAGGCTTCCCAGTGGTGATAAGGTAATCCATGAAAATCATGATGAGGACAAAAGGAATATGAACTATGATTTTAGAGAGTCTAATGTTTGGGTTATGAACCACCACATTCCAAATATCAATATGAGGAAGTTTGATGGAAAGGATTCGGTGACATAGATACTACATATGGAGAAATATTTTGATCTCCATGATGTGAAACACACATAAAAGGTATGAATTACATCTTTATATTTAGAACCCAATCAGTTTGTATGGTATCGATGACTTTGGTCTCACAAACCACTTGTCACTTGGTCAATATTTATGGAGAAAATAATAACACATTATGGGGATACAAAGAGAAACACCTTGTTTAGCCAATTGATAAATCTCAAACAAAAGGGTTCAATGGAAGAACATATTGAGGACTTCAAAAGATTGAATATCAGGGTAACTAATATTATAGAGCATAAAATTAATGTCTTCATAGGGACTTTAAAGGATAATATCTAATAAGAGGTTCACCTTTGGGAACCTGATTCATTGGGGAAGGCACTCAGGGTGGAAATAAAAGTTAAAAGAAAAATTATGGCAACAAGGAAGTCTACCACTCACAACCATAAATATGGAAGTATTTTTGGTCCTAGCCTTAAAAAACCTTCAAGGTTTACACCAAAAAAATTGGAGAAAAAAAGAGGAAAAGGTCTTTGTTATAGTTGTGATAGAAAATACACTAAAGTTCTTAAGCATGTTGAGAATAAATTATTCTATATAGATTGTGAAGAGGAGGAATAAAAGGAACAAGGAACATCAAAAGAGGATGATATACACCAAAAATCAACCCTAGAGAAAGAAGAAATGAATCCAACCATATATTGTAATGCATTGGTAGGAATTATCACTCCTCAAACTCTCAATATAGAAGGATATATCAAGAAGAAAAAGGTAATAATGCTAATTAATTCAGGTAGTACCCATAATTTTATTCATTGTGAGATAGCCAATGAATTGAATTTGTTCCTATATCCAACACCAGAGGGTCAAGTGATGGTTGCAAATGGAGGAACTATAATATTCTCTGGAAAGTTTCATAATATCAAGCTAACCATGGGGGAATTTGTATTTAATAGTCCAATTCTTTCCATTCCAATGGGTAGTGTTGATGTTGTACTAGGAGTCTAATGGTTACAATATTTGGGGATGATAACTTTTAATTTTCAAGAAGTTTTCTTGAATTGTTTTTTGGGAACCAAAGGAAGTTGAATTAAGGGGTATTGTAGGGAAACGAGGAAAGATAATAAAATATAATGGCATGAAAATGCTTCTGAATAGACAACAATGAGGTAATTTTACAATTATGCTCACTAGAGGTTCAAACATAGAAATTGTCTATTTCTCTAGATCTCCAAAAAGTATTGGAAAATAATTCCAAGGTATTTCAGACTCCAAATGTTCTCCCACCTATTCGTGATCATGATCATGCTATTAATTTGATTCCAGGAAGTGTTCCTCCAAGCACCTGAACTTACAAATATACCTTTTCCCAAAAGAGTGAAATTGAACATATGGTTGTAGAAATAATAGAGGCCATATAATTCAACCTAGTCAAATTTCTTTCTCTTCTCACATGGTATTGGTGTGTAAGAATGATGGATCATGGTGTATGTGTTCGAATTATAGGGAGATCAACAAGCTCACAATGAAAGATACATTTTCTAGTCATGTCATTGATGAATTGTTGGATGAATTACATGGAATAATTTAGCTCATCAAGTGGGTTCTTCGTTCAATATATCATCAAATTAGAATGAAGATTGAATACATTCCCAGAAAAACATTCAAAACTTATCGGGGTCATTATGAATTTTTTGTCATGACCTTTAGCCTTACTAATTCACCTTTCACATTTCAATGTTTGATGAATTCCATTTTCAAACCCTTCCCTAGAAAAAATGTGTTAGTATGTTTTGCTGATATACTAATCTACAACAAGTCTTGGAAGGGTCATGTTCAACATATTGATAGGGTGCTCAAACTATTGGAGGAGAAACAATTATATGAAAAAACCTCCAGATATTTCTTTGGAGTAAAAAAGGTGGAATATTTAGGTCATATTGTATCTCATGAGGGTGTTGAGGTATACCCTAAAAAACTTAAAGCCATAAGGAATGGAAAATCCCCACAACCATAAATCTCTTCTAGGATTTCTCAGGTTGATAGGTTATTATTGCAAGTTTGTTAATAATTATGCGAGAATAGCAACACCTATAACAAAATTACTGAAGAAATATGCATTTTCTCGGACTCCAATAACAATTAAGGCCTTTTAACATCTTAAAGAGGCAATGTGCAAAGAACTGGTCTTATCTACACTAGACTTCACAAAAACATTTATTGTGGAGTGTGATGCCTAAAGAAATGGAATTGGTGCCATTTTAATGGAAGAAGGAAGACCCATTTATTTTAAAATCCATCTAATCAAAGGAAAGTATTTACACAAAACTATTTATGAGAAGAAAATATTATGCACTAAAGCAATGACAACCTTACCTAATGGGAAGACACTTCATGGTAAAAATAGATCATGATAGCCTTAAATAATTTTTGGAACAAATATTTTCTTCAGAAGAGTATAAAAACTGGATCACAAAGATGTTGGGTTATGACTTTGAAATCACCTACAAAAAAGGGAAGAAAATTTTTGTTGCAGATGCATTCTGAAGAAAAGATGAGGATGTGGAAGCATTGCTTTGTGCCATTTATAGTATCGAACTTGATTGGATAACTGAATCAAGGGATGAATGTAAGAATGATGAAGATGTTTGGACACTCATTCAAACATTGCAGCAAGATCCAAGTACATTTGATACATTTAGCTGGAAAAATGATTCATTATGGTAAAAAGATTTCTTATATCTTTGTAAGAATTCCCAACTCAAGAAAAATATTATTATGGAATTGCACACCTTCTCCTTAGGAGGGCACTCAAATTTTTTAAAAACTTACCACAAGGTGTTTGCTTGATGGGGCCTGACCCAGGTTCAAAATGTTTTAACCAAAAAAATATTGAAACTACCGACCCTTTCGACAACAGTCTGCAGAGCGCGGACTGAAGTCTCACCCGAGGTAGTATGGGAGGGTGCTGGAACCAGGTTTCCACACCCTTGGGATGTCTTGATGAGGTCTAGAGAGATCGTGAACCGATCCTACGGGCTGCGCTACTTCCGCACAACCATCTATTCAGTGCAACTACCTTCGCGTAGCCAAGATAACGAGAGCGAATGTTCTTTACCCTTTCTCTACTAGGTATTATTATAGACCTTGAATTAATTTAAGTAAGCTCAATACTTTCAGTTATTTAACATAAATAAACATGTGTTCAATCATAAACCATAAAAATATGCATAGACCAGAGTATAGAAACATATACACAGTATTTCACAACCACCTTATCTTTATTCATGCTTCTTCTAGTTACAATCCACTTCCTACTCTATGCACATAGCTACAGGGATCCACACACATAGTTGCGGACTCTACTATGCCTCTGCGCACACCATGACTCAGGCTTATAGTCTTAGATTACTTTCATAAACCCATACACTTCCGATCTCAACCAAAAGCTGCGTCCTACTCTTAGAGACTCGCTCTATTTATACATTCCCATGGGTAGGCTGACACATTCTAGATTACTTCACAATATTTAGGGTGGACTATCCTTTGAATTGACCCATTACAATTTGCTCTCTCTATACTTCACGGATCCTTTACAATACCAATACCCAAAATTGTGGGCTTTAAGCTCCATACCCATTACGCAGGGGATCCGCTACCCAACAGGCCCCCAACACAAACATCCTGACTTGTCCTGAGTCACTTGGCTGGTGCGGTGATATTTGCGCGAAGTTCATCCAACAATATCTATGCTTCACTTACGTTTGCAACACATTCGTCCGGTGTCTACTGTAACTGCTATGTGCGTATCTTTGACGCTTCATTTTTAGGTGCAATTCCTTTCATAAGTGCATATACGCCTTGCATGAGTGCCAATTTTCCCTCAATCTTCGCAGTGACTATGAATGCTTCCTCAAGCCAAGGCTAAATGCATTCTTTAAGCACGACTTCTTTTTAACACGCGGTGTCCACTTGGGCCTTTAGAGCCTGGGCCTCCCTCATCTTGGCCAGCCGCTGAGTAAGGATGACTGTCTGCGCGGTCCCCTGAACATCATTGTAAGCCTGCTGCAACTCCCCGCTTCTATCTCTAACCGTTGGACTGTTGGGTCTTCCTGGAGTGAAATGAAGGTGACAAGTGACTGATATAGCAAGCCAGTGCAATCCTATATGGTGCGCTCTATGGCTTCCAACCCTATTTGAATGGAAAGGTGCCACTACTCTTGGACCTCTTGTGGTGTCGCATGCTGCGCCTTGAGCCTCAACACTACGATCGGCAAGTTGAGGTCCAATTAGATCCTCGTTGCTACAACCTTCACCTCGCTGAATCCACTCGCTAGTTTTTGGATCATATGCCTACTGGTAGGCCTGCTGTAATCTCGAGCTCAGGAGAGTGGTGACATGTTTCCTCGACAAATTTCTCCAACTACCGAGTTTGTGCTACTGCTTCATCGTGATGGAGGCTCAACTTCTCGATGTTGATGCACTGTTCATCGAGCATCTGTACTACGCATCCTTCCCTAGTGTAAAGGTCTTTCGTTGCTCCATCCTGTAGCTGGTATAAGATTTCCCATGGGAGGGCAGCGAAGTTTAATCTAATTCTGTTGAGTTGACCTACCATAGCTCTCTCCTCTGCATTGTCTGCTGTCAGTTCTCCTTTTAGCAGCAGGAAAATATTAGCCATTTTGGCCTGTAGAAACTACTTGGTTGTTGTCGTACGCGTAGCCCCATGCGAAGCTACCATTCCGGGTTGTGGGGGTTGTACTTGAAGTTCCTATAGTTGCATCTTGAGTGCCCCAAACACAGTCTGCTACTCCATCATTGCCTCCTTGAGCACCTTCCTGGTGACTTTGTGAACTATATCATTGATGTCGCATAGGTCACCCTCGTTTAGTGTGATAGGCTCCCCAACTAACTTGGACACCTTGGTCTTCTTCCTCAGCCCTGTTCGTTCTGTAACACACAACCATTTTAAGGGTGTAAAGGTAATGCTTGGGTTGACACCTTCCATCATATCATCTGTTCCCGGCCCTGTGGTCATGTTTGGGCCTCTTTCTTCTTCCGTCATAGCAACCCCTCCGGTTGCTGCCTTTTCTGCGGCAACCTTTGCTGCCTCCCGGGACACCCGTACTTCCACAGCAAGCTGTTCGTTTCACTTCTGTTGTGCTAGAAACTTGGCAGTAGCCTTCTATCTTTGAATATTCATCTCATCGCACACCACAACATCTGGTGCGCACCACTCCGGTGGCCAAGTGTCAAGCACTGCATAAACAATGTCATCTATTGAGATGAATGGGAGCGTGGTCCACTCCTACTTTGGATACTTCCATGCTCGGATATACACATGGTGCATATCTACTTTAAAGTTTGCAAAACTCTTCACATTATCATAGACCGAGGCGAACAGTCACGGTTTCTTGTTGATCTGCAGTCCTATGCTCGCTTCCATCAGTATTCAGAAAATCTTGGCTTCTCGGATTCTTGTGGCATCCTTTGTCACCCATAGCGACACACATTTTTCTGCTTCTGGCCAATCCTGGTCAAGGGAAGGAAACTGACTATCCTCAGGCAATTCACTTGTAACTGTCAAACACACATGGGCAGCCAGAAAGATATGAAAGATAAAACATGCAATTCATTTTTTTATTAACATGAGATATACATTTATAGTACATTATGTGACTCTTGGGTTTCAGATCCCAAGGTCTCTTGGACTGCTTTTGTCCATTTGACTTCCACACTAACCCATTGAGGATTAGGTGTCCAACATTCCCCCCCTTAATTTGAAGGGTTATGTATGAGTCCAAGAAGAGAGTTGTAATACAAAATGTGCAAAAAATGCATGGCAGCACTAGGCTGAATGTGCTCTATGAAATGTTGGTATAAAGGGCAGTGGCTTAAGGATGACCACCAACACTAGAATGCTTAGTGCAGTTCCTGGAACTCTTCCAAAACTAGCAAGAAACTAAAGTTTTCTGCTAGAGGAAGTTATACTATTGTTTTAAAGAGGGAAACCTTCAACCATAAAAGGGAGGTCTCACCCCACATAAAAGGTAAAACTTCAACCTAAAAAAAGAGAAGTCTCAACCTGTGATGGTTTAAGGATAACCAACAACTCTGGAATGCTTAATGCAATTCTTGGAACTCTTCCAAAACTGGCAAGAAGCTGGAGTCTTCAGCTAGAGGAAGTGTTCTCAATTTTGTTCCTGGAATGCTTCCGAAACTGGCAAGAAGTTGAAGTCTTCTGCTAGAGGAAGTGTCCCAGATTGCCAACTGAAGGCATGTTCAGGCATCTTTGTCACTGGCTACAACTCTGAAACTGGTGTGGCAGGTTGTGGCTCAGGCTCGCTTGATGTGACTTTGAAGCTTGTAGATGACCATCATTTCCCCCCCTGTCAGATAGGCTCGCTTGATGTGACTTTGAAGCTTGTAGACGACCATCATTTCCCCCCCTGTCAGGTACAAGGTGAGAAGATGGAGAAAACTCAACTGCAAGACTATTCAATATTCTGGAATAAGTTCTGACATGTGTTTGGAATATCTTATTGGCTATTGATGCCCATTTCCAAGAAGTGATCCATCCAAGATGAATCTTTGTTCTTGCAGGACGTTTGTTTTTGAAGCATCTGTGTGAAGAATGGTTGGTTTTATGACAGTGCTTACATGGATGAAGATCAAAACAATGATCTTTCAAATGGCCAACTCGGTCACAGTGTTGGCATTTCACGATCTGTTGTTTTTGTTGTTGTTGTTGGTGTGGAAGAGGGGCAGAATCTGGAACAGCTGAAGCTGAACTGTCATGAGGAGCAGGTGAACTGTCATGAATGAATCTGGCACTCTGAAATTGAATGGGCTTGGCATAGTCTGGAATATGAAAGGACAAGTCCTTGTCATATCCAAGACCTGTTCTGTGCTTGTTGTGGACAAGTTGTTCCCAAGGTCTGATGATGGGCTTGGGAAGTGCAGACTGAGTTTTTGCATCTGCATATACAACTGCTGCTTTATTTGAATGAATTGTAACATTATTGTCTTGCTGTTTATGGGAGTCTGTTTCAATCTTCTGAACAGAAACTAGTTCAGAATGATGACTCCACTTGTGTAATTCTTCCTGCTGTAGCTTTGTCTCAAGCTGCAAAAACTCTATCTTTTCTTGTGCATTTTGTATACATTTTTGAATGTCAGCAATAATGTCTTTATTGATTATGATTGTGCTGTCAGCAGTGGATACAATTAGAGTTCTCAATAACTCTAATATTCTTTCAAGCTTAGCCATTTTTCTACACCTTAAAAATCCTCCAAAATCCCACAGAAAAATGTCAGCTGCTAAATATCTTCAAGTTACACAAGAAAGCCCTGTAGCTTAAAGGGAAAAACCAACCAGAGATATCTTGAAACTATGAAAATTATACAAATATCACCAAGTCCTTCTATATTTAGCCAACAATTACCCAAATCCTCTAATATTTTGAAGAAATCCCTTGACATTTGCAAAAACTATCAGCTGCTAAATATCTTCAAGCTACACAAAGAAAATCCTGCAGATTAAAGAAAAACGCAGGGCAAGCGCTAGAAGCTTAATGTGCAGACTATTGCAACTGTGGCACTTTTTATTGCATCCACAACAAATATTTTAGTTCCAAAATATGGCAGCAAGATTATTGATATTGTCAGCAAATATTTGAGAACGGAAGAAGAGAAAGCAGATGCTTTCTAAACCATCAAAAACACTCTCGTGGAAATTCTTCTTATAATCTTAATTGGTTCATTTGCTACTGCACTTCTTGGATGGTGGTTTGCATCATCAAGTGAACGTGTTGTTGCTCGATTGAGAAAATATTTATTTCGACATCTTTTTAACCAAGAGATCGCATTCTTTGATGTCACACGAACTGGGGAACTTCTTAGTTGTATTTCAGAAGATACAAATTATTAAGAATGTAGCAACGACGAATCTCTCAGAGGCTCTCCGCAATCTCACAACTGCATTGATTATGTTTCAAAAAATATAACTGAACCATCCATTAAACTGCTGCAACAACGATATACTATGATTGTGCCATAACAGAGAGAAAGTAACTTGTCAAAAAAAAAGACATGGACAACAAAGACAATATCTGCACCGAGTGCTAGGCGTTGCAAAAGTACAATCATGGAGGAAGTAGAACCCATAATTCGACAGTTATCATTGTTTATTTTTCAAGCTAAGGAGCTTCACTATGACAGTGCTACTATGATCATGAAATTGAAGGTTCAGATACAAGCGCTGGAAGATCGTGCAAATGCTGCAACTATACAAAGTACAACATTTGGACAATCGGCTGCAGAAGCTGTGCCCAAGGGTCTTTACTGTTTTGGCACAGAGGAATGGTCCAAAAATCCTAAACTAAAAAAATACATGGATCAGCAGAATCATTCACCTAAACTCGCAGATAATAAATTATATCACTTTTGTGTGTTTTCCGATAATGTGATTGCTACATCTGTAGTTGTGAACACCACAGTTCAGAATGCCGATGATTTCACAGCAGTGGACGTCGCCCTGCGGGAACAGCTCCACCCATAAATACGCCACTCTTACTCAAATTCCATGTGTAGAAGATTGCAATGAAATCTGCTACAAGGATCCTGTTATAAAGGACCATCCATGGAGTGCTTATATTGATCGTTCTCCAGGGCAGGATGATAACTCTGCGGAATATTACAATGAATGCATCCGAGCTGTGCTTATAAGTTAAAATATTCCCATGGAATAATTGAATGCTCTCCACCGAAACAGATCACCAAAGCCTGAGAATGTGAAGAAGACGCTTCATCAAACGAGAAGCAGATTTATCAAATAGCTTCAGCATTGCAGATAGCACCTTCCTTTAAAATGTAGCTGCTCAGCTTCAGTGCCTTTTTCAATTTGAAAATGCTGGCTGGAAAAGTGGAGACCCATAATTTCCCATAGAAAAATATCCTCCCATAGGCAGACCAAATGACCACATATTTGCTTGCACAGGTCTAGAGGGAGTTATATTAAATAGAGGTCCATTGTTGTTATTGTTCCTGCGCGGGGTGGCCTTACAAGTAAGCGTGGCCCCATCAAACGTCTTCGTGGGTTCCTCGAGCGTATTCTTGGCAGATTTCTCGACTTGTAAATAAAAAAGGAAAAACCCTTGGATTTTCCCGTCGCCTTGTCTAACCCTAACGACCCTTCTTCAATATCCCCGTTTGGCAGGTTCCTCGGTCTGTTTCAACATTGGAATGTAACGTCTGACGAATCTCAGCTACAGCCAGAATTGAGGTAAGGATCTGATGTCTTCAATTCATAACCGCTACAATGTGGACCACAACATTTAATTAAACACAGTCATGCTCTGTTTTCAATTCATAACCGCCACCACGTGGACCACAACATTTAATCACACACAGTCATGCTCTGTTTTCAATTCATAACCGCCACCACGTGGACCGCAACATTTAATCACACACAGTCATGCTCTGTTTTCAATTCATAACCGCCACCACGTGGACCACAACATTTAATCACACACAGTCATGCTCTGTCTTCAATGTTTAATTTAGGCAGCGTTTACCACAATTCTCAGCAGAGTTACTGGAGTTTTGACTAGCGTTCAACAATATAGCGTTCTTTGGAATACGATTTGTAGCGATAGGTGCAATGAGCCACTTTAGTGGTTAGCACTCTAGATATAGCTTATATATTTCCATGGAAAAAACACAACTCAGTCAGAAAAACAATGTCAAACCATGCCATACCATGTCTATAAGCCATTTAGTGTGTGCGACGCTAGGTATTTCAATGCAAAGAGCAACGTACATATAGTACTCAAGGCAACATTACGACAACAGACTACCATGTAGACAATATGGTAAATTCAGGTGTATACATTATGGTAGGGATTGCAAAAATGGTGTTGCATTGATAGAATGTTAAGGCAGGTGTAGACAGACTATCAACGTATCAATGAAACCTCTACTTTCGACAAAGAGAAGACGTTCGAATTTGCAGGTCTAGACAAAAGTTTCTGCTCTTAAGGAGAGAATGAAACAATGTCTAAGTACAATATAATATCGAATGTGTATCCTATTCGAACTTGTAGTATTCAAATTCGAGTGAGTTGAGCGCTTGGTAACAATTGTAACAGATAGGGTCCAGGCTTGATAAGTCTGAAGAGACAAACAAAGATGCCGAGGTGTTACAACTAGGGTAGGTAGGTGACAGAGACGTTAGGAATAGTGTCAGACCCGATTTCAGTGAGAGAGAGAAGCGATAATGTTTAGTGCAACTAGACAGGTAGTGCTGGCAGAGCGCTCAGGGATGCATGACCGACAGTAGAGAAAAGCCACAAAATTGAGCTGAGTAACATTATAAACATAGAGTAACTTTATTTCTATAGCTGACTGGCCAAATAAAGAAATGGCAAACAAATCTCGGAAAGAATGTAGCACTGACAATATCTGAAAGTGCCTAAGCCTAACCTACACTCTGATACCATGTGAAACACACATGGGCAACCAGAAAGATATGAAATAAAAAACATGCAATGCATTTTTTTATTAACATGAGATATACATTTATAGTACATTATGTGACTCTTGGGTTTCAGATCCCAAGGTCTCTTGGACTGCTTTTGTCCATTTGACTTCCACACTAACCCATTGAGGATTAGGTATCCAACAGTAACTAATAGGATGGATAAGAGAAACCATGCGTAGTGGAAGGTCTTACTCTGCTCTTGGGCCTCCCTGTACTTTGTCAGGAATTTGTTGTAGAGGAGCTATGCCCAATTGAACCATACCCCTTCTGCGCATTTCTCAGCTAACGCAATGATCGTTGCTGGTACCTCATTGCCCTGACATTTTCTCATCAACTTTCCTGCCAAAAACTGGGTAGCAATGCAGACCCCTTTGTCCTAAATACTAGTAATAACGTACCCTCTCTACTTTTTCTCCAACTTATATTTATTTTTCATGGCCTCTACAATTGTCAAGTCTCCACTTGTGCCAACTATTTCCGCGGGGTCTCTTCCTACATAGGGAAGCCACAAGATCCTATGAATGAGCTCTGTTGTGATGGAGATGGGCTCATCCAACCATAAGTACCCATCATGCACTAGGAAGAGGAGTTGCCTAATGACAAATATCGTGATTGGGGCCCGATCAAAATGTGGAATTGGTAAGCGGTGGAGCAGCCCAGTCTCCTCCACCCCACACAGCCAAGTCTGCAGCTGTAGTGCTGTAACGACCCCCTCCATGTTTTGTTCCATCAGCTCACTAGTTTCCAAATTGGGAAATTTATCACTATCTGCATGGTCCCAGTCTTCAAACTTTATTTTGGGAATACGGCCTACAACCATTCCTTCGAACAGAACCCCCTCGGAGACCGACGGGGTGTTAAGTGTGCTTTTAACGACATCCAAATATTTTGGTACCTTTACCCTCCCTTTTCGTAGAGGGACATACTTAGGCCATTTTGCGGTAGCACTTACTTGCTAGATGTCTTTATCCATCTCTTCTTCTGGTTCCATTTCTTCGACCAAGGTCGGGTGATCCTCTTCCTCATCGTCACTCTCAATATTAATTGTTTTTCCCTTTTCTTCCATTGAAAATTTTTGAAACTTGGATTTCGTGGCGACATATGTACTGGTCCTACTACGTGAGGATCCTTCTTAGACCACGGTGTCCGAGGCGATTTAGGGATTTCAAGTGCATCCCCTATTAGCAGCGTAGGACTCTGCGCGACTTCCTTGGTCATGGACATGGTTTTGATCAGGGACTCATGTATATCCTTCAGCAATGCTTCAAACCATAGACTTACTCTTACGATATTCTCATTCATCATGTTCATGCCTTCTTGATAGCGCAACAAATTTATTCGCAAAATGCCACGGGTTGTTTGGTGGAGGGTCATCTATGATTTATAGGTCCGTTGAATTTCAACTTCGACCATCCCCTCATATTCTAGCTCATTAATGCTATAAGGTTAGCAGATCATTTCAAATCTAGTTTTGACTTTATGTCTTAAATGCCCACTGCCCACTCCTTTCCGCCTTAACTCGAATGTCTTGTCATGAAAAGTGATGCCAACAGTCACTTCCATGTTTATCTGCACTGTAGAATAACCCCTTCTGCGCGACCACAACCCTTGTGACATATAGACCTTGCGCGAGCCCATATTGTCTTGCAGCTCCTTAACAGACTGTTTTATAGTCTTGCACTCTCTCTCAACTGTCTGGAGCACTGAGACTATCTCCTCTTCGGCTAGTCAGGTGGTCATACCTGCTTGGTGCACCACTATTGCATCTTGGTGAGAAAATCACAACAGGGTCTCTATTGTTGCTGCTACGTACACTTCTATATGTGACGTGCTCTCTTGATTCCCCCTGAGAGTGAGGCACTGCTTTAACCACGACCTTCAATCAATTACCTTGCAGTCATACTCCTCTACTTCATACTTAGGTTTGCGCGTATCCGGTGGTGACTCGCTAGGTTTTTCATTTAGAAAGTCCTCCTTTAGTTCCTTTTCCAGTTGTTTAATCTCTGCATCCAGCATCATTTTCTTCATTCAAAATAGGATCTTGTTCCTTTCCAGTTCGCAAAGTTGCGCATTCCATTGCTGAATAGCTTCCTAAATCCCTTCATACTCCTCTTCGCATGGTGTTATGAGTTCTTCAATCTGGACTTCGTGCCTTTTTTTCTTCAAAGATATTGCCACATCCACATCCCTCTGTGGTAATTCATCAACGGCCTCATTTCTAAGACCATTCTGCAACCTCACACTGGACTTTGTGACTAGTTTCTTGAATAGCACTGTATATGCCCATGTGACCATTGGGGTGTGCAGGTTCCCTTTTCTACATTATAGCCATGGGTCCTTATTCATGATTTCATGTACCTTGGTGAACACTCCCCCCCTTGTAATTGGTAGTGAGATCCTGTTCTTCCTTCAACGTGTCCTATTTGGGCTTGCTATTATAATACTATTGCACGCTGAAATAGTCTGTTCTGTATATGTCTGGTTTGCTTGCAAACTATTCTGCATTTTTCCACTCTTCCACCTTAGTTGGGGTCCGCCAATTTGTAAGCGCATTTGTCTTCTACATTCATGCCAATTTTTGATATTCTTCTTACATGTATGCCCACATCGAGCCGGTGTCACGTGAAACATCCATTTGAGCGAACCGCATTGTTTATGTTTGGATATGGTACTTTCAACTTTTTCTAAGGATCCATCCATTATTGGTAGCCCATCGTCTGTTGTCATTTTCCTCTCTTCGACTATTAAGTGTCATAGTGATCGAATCATCATGTTACAATTCAACATTGTGACATCGTGCAACCGGTTCTGCAAGTGTTCTATTTCTTTATCTGAATCCAAAGTACAAGAACTGTCACACTCCCATGAGATTTTCCCATCTTTAGTTGGGTTCACTTAATCCTGGTCTTGTGTTGTTATCTGGTAAATGCAATCCAGCTCATCATCATTGTCATCTTGGTGCACAAGTTCAGTGTAGTGCACCCCTTCAACTGGATCGTGTGGAACTACTACACGTAGGGACATTATCTCAAAAATCATTTTCCGCTTCTTCAGGTTGATGAATCCACTCATATCTATGGCCCAGTTTATCCCTAATAGTGTGGGGTAAGGGTTACTATCATCCACAATCTCTATACCTCAAAGTCAGTGTGCATGCTCGCACCATCGATATCCACGGTTACCCCTTGCAATATTCCCATGGGCAGAATCTTTTGTTGGTTTGCCATCCGTAATTGAATAGGAGACCACTGTAACACGGGCCTGCCCATGCATTCCCATGTCTATTTTGCTGACACATTCATGTCTGAACCCAAGTCTAAGATCACTTGGTCCATTTCGTACTTGCCAATATGCACTGTCAGTCTCATTTCCCTCCTAGTGTGTAGTGCATGCCATCCTAATTTTCGGACTATGCGTGGTTCACCCTATCCCACACACCTAGCGATCAACTCTTGTAGTCCCCTAACTTCCTTATTATCACGTAGCAGCTTCATGCATGTCTCTAAAAAGGTATTAAGCATAGAAGGATCCATTCCTATCTCTATTTGATCCTTACTATCTGAAGTAGAGGCCTTCGTGAAGATCTTCATAGCTTCCATAAACATTTCCCTTGCGTGCTCCAAGTCAAACTCAGGTTCCTTTGTAGGAGCCTTGTGAACCCATGCATCTTCCTCAGGCTTCTTCCCCTTGTCTTCCCCTATGGTCGTGGCACTTTTGAGCATCATGTTCACGTTGGGATCTCTTCACATGGCTCAGACCTCATCATTTGGATATTTTGAGTCAGAGTAGGTTGTAGCACCCATTTCTTGTACATTTGTGTGATCAACATTGGACAATCTACCATTTCATGATCAAACTGCTCATAGTATGGACACAATATTCTTGTTTGGTTGGTACAATTACGAGCGTAGTGCCCTGGTCCTTCGCAATTATAATAGATTAGCTGTCCATGGCCTTGTCCGAGTCCCATTCCTCCTCATCCTCATCCGCATCCTTGGAATCCACCGTGTACCACTATTGCGGCTGGATCGAGGCCGCGTGTTTCTGTCTCCATTCGATAGGCTGGAGTCCTACCCATCATTAGCTCATAGCTTGACATGTCTACTCATCATGGCCCACTGATCTACATAAATTACAAAATTGGTGCTGTGGAGTCTGTGTATACTTCTGCAATGGGTAACAATTATCCATATTTTGCTTTCCTCCCACCTCACAGATCGTGCACCAGAGAACGGGTGCCACACTTGGCCCACGTAAGCCTTTGGCCTCAATTGCATCGGTTCTCCTCTCGTCAAATAGTTTGTAATTACTGGGAAGTGATCCTTATCATGACCCTGGCCTTTACATTTTATGCACCACAATTCTTCGCGCGCTTCCAACCGAGGTGCCCTATCTTGCTTCAAACTCAGCATCTCCAAGCATATGTTTTGTAGTTGTGCATGCATTTGTTCAAATCCCAACCCTAGATCCTGTATCGGTGTTTCATGCAACCTCATCGTTGTTTCGAGTGCTTCTGCCTAGGTTGAGAGCTTCTACTGTGATAGTGTCGTCCTCAGGTGTAGTGTCGAGGATGCCACAAACTATGTGCAGTGCTACGCATCTGTCAGTGTCATATTAGCCTCACGGATCATACTCTTTAGCCTCCAATTCAAATCATAGGGGATTTCACCTGGAAGCATCTCGATCTCCTTAAATCTGATGATCAATTGCGCTTCAGATTTCAGGCAGCTAAACTCTTTATTCAACGCGATCTAGATCTTCGCTATTCCTACATTTGGGTGATCATGCGAATGCTTGATATACCAAGTTAGCATGTTGTCCTACAACATGCTTACCAATGTTTCCTTTTTAATGTTATCATCCATAACCCTGTGTGCTTCCCATACTTCTCTTACTAAAAACCAAAACTGATCTGGACCTTCGTTCCCTACTCCTCTGAGTACATGCAGCTTGATCGCACTCGACATGCTAAACTGTTGGTTTGGCGAAGGTGGTGTGGGTGAAGATGGAGGTGAATGAGGTGACATGGGTGGTGTCATTCGTGGGGATGGTAACTATGAAATGGGTTACCTTATCAAACTAACCACACTCCTTAGAGAAAACCACGTGCACTCTTCCTCACTCGCTCATGGAGGCGAAATTAAAGAACTATTTGCTAACCCTATAATACTTTTGTAGGCCTTTCTGCTCCGCATCATTCCACTCATTAATATATTCGCATCACCCATTTTTAATCCAGGTATTCAAAAAGTTGATGTACTTACCTCGCTGTCCCTTAAGAAAACGTCTTTCTACTTCACTGTAGCTGACAGTCGTGTCTATTGCAAATTCAGTTATAAACCCTCCTATTATTTGATCCACCTAATGGTCTACGGCCCATGCGATCTTATCTCTTGAAGCCTCTAGCCTGTGCACCAACTCTGGGGTCCACACTATGGGTCGATCAAGCTTGCACCTTCCCTGGCTATCTGCTAGCCTCACGATCCAATCATATAGTTCTGAAGAGAAAGATGCAAAGAATATCCCATCCATTTCCATATATACGTAGCAATCCAGCCACCTCTTCTCAGATATCTATGGGGTTTTCTTTTCCTCTACCACGAACTCATGAGGCTTCTGATCCAACTAATCTTCAATTTCCTTCATCGTAGGGTTCTATCTTTCTGACATCAGACATCCCTTAGGCAGATCTCAGTCCTGGCAGTGGAACCATTTGTTGACTTGATGGGGCCTGACCTAGGTTTAGAGTGTTTTAGCCAAACAAATCCTGAAAGTACTGGCCCTTTCGGCAACAATTTGCGGAGCACGGACTAAAGTCTCACCTGAGGTAGTATGGGAGGGTGCTGGAACTAGGTTTCCGCACCCTTGGGATGTCTTGATGAGCTTTGGAGAGCTTGCGAACTGATCCTACACACTGTGCTACTTCCATGCAGCCGTTTTTTTAGTGCAACTACCTTTACGTGGCTAAGATAACGAGAGTGAATGTTCTTTACCCTTCTGTGCTAGGTATTATTATAGATCTTGAATTAATTTATGTAAGCCCAACACTTTTAGTTATTTAAGATAAACATACATGCATTCAATCATAAACCATAAACAGATGCACAAACCAAAGTATAGAAACAGTCACACAATATTTCACAACCAACTTATCTTTATTAATGCTTCTTCCAGTTACAATCCACTTCCTACCCTGCACACACAGCTGTAGGGGTCTGCACAACAGCTGCAAAGCCCCTTCTACTACTATGACTCACGACTCAGGATTACAGTCTTAGATTACTTTTAGAAACCCATACACATCCGATGTCAACCAATAGTTACCTTCTACTCTTAGAGCTTCGCTCTATTTATACATTCCCATGGTCAGCGAACCATGGGTAGGCCGAGACATTCTAGATTACTTTACAATATTTTAGGGTGGACTACCCTTTGACTTGACACATTACAATTCGTGCTCTGTGCACTTCGCAGAGCCTTTGCAATACCAATAACCAAAATTGTGGGCTTGAAGCCCCAAACCCATTACATGGGGATCCGCTACCCAACACAAGGTTAACAAGGAATTTTTTTTGGGATAGCCTTAAATATGATATTCATAATTTTTTGGTAGAATGTTTAGTTTTCCAACAAAATAAAGTTGAGACAATTGAGACCCTGAGTTTGTTACAACCTTTAGCTATTCCAAGTTAGCATTGGGAGGAGGTCCAAATCAATTTTATCATAGGTTTATCCATTTATGAAGGAAAGAGTGTCATCATGGTGGTAGTTGATAGACTTACCAATAATGCACACTTTTGTGCATTATGTCATCCTTTTAAAGCCAGTAGAATTTCTACTACATTTATGGAAACAATTCAAAAGCTACATGGAAACCAAAAAATTATTGTAAGTGACAAAGATCCCATTTTCACTGAAAATTTTTGGACAGAATTATTTCTTGCAATAGTACTTAATTAGATCATATCTCATCTTACCATCCTCAATCTGATGGGGAAACTACGATAGTAAACAAATATTTGGAAGGATACCTTTGTTTCTTTTTATATGATAAAAAAACATAATGGATCAGGTGGTTACCTCTAGAAGAATGGTGGTATAACACTTCCTCCCGTATTGTAGCAAAAATGACCGCATTTATGGCACTTTATGGATATCATCCACCATCCATCACATCATATTTAAGATAAAATTATAAGGTTAAAGAATTGGAAGATAACATTGAGCATGAACAACAAGTTTTCCAACTCTTAAAGAATATCCTCACACTAGCACATAATCAAATGAAACAACAGGTAGATCAACATCGCAGTGAAATAAGTTTTGATGTGGGTGAATGGGTATTTTTATGGCTACAACGATACAAAGGAATCCACCCCAAGAAAGATAAGAAGGATAATAAATTATCACCCAAGTACTATGGTCCTATTGAAAATAGCAACAATAAATGCTAAAAATAGAAATTCTATAAATAGCATTTCTATAAATACCATTTCAAGTACTAGTGTTGGTGATAGCAACAAGGAATGATAAAATATAAATGTTAAAAATAACATTTCGGGATAGATTCCAATTTTAGTTACTCCCTGAACTAAAATTGAGAATTAAAATTCGAATTTGATCTTAGCAGTTGTTTGTAAAATAATTAATTAATTCATCTTGAGTTAATTAGTTCTAGAAAATCAAACAAGAAGTCTATGTGAAGACATGCAACCATTTCTCCATTGATTGAGGAATTTATCCCTTGATTAAGGAGATCATAATGAGTTGTACTTTGAGTTGTAATTAGTTAACTCAATTAGCTGAGTTAAATCTAGTTAGCTTAGTTCCAACAGTTTGTGGAACCGATTGCGAGTTCAGTTAGTTAATGCATGCATGCATGTAACTGGTGCACTTTAGATAACTAAATATTCTCTCATAAATAACTCATGCATGTCAGTTCAGTCAGAGACCCAGGTGAGATAAGAGGGAAGGGACAATGTAATATCAGTTGGAGGATTTTTCCTATATAGGAAACTCATCCATGCAGAGGGAATCATCTCCTTTAGGACTATGCAGTTATATTTGAGTTTAATGTGTTGTGTGAGAGGTGAATTCTCACATGTAGCAGCATTATACCCCAAGAGAAATTGCACAAGGAAATAGGAGGCTTGGAGGGCTGAGGGAAGGCATGTGTTGTGTCTATTCAGTCTATAAGCAACATTGAAGGATTATGTTGAGAGTTGGATAGATTGTGAGCTAAAGCTTTGTGTAATCCAGACATATTTCCACTTGTATGATATTACAAAGATCGGGGTTTTTAGCTGAGGCTTTCCCCAGAGTATTCTACTGTGTTCATGTGTGATTTCTTTCTCATTCTCTATTATATGGGTTCTTATTGATCATGCTCAAAATCAATTAAGCTTCCGCAACATTGTTGTAGAAGTAGATATAGTATTTTGCTTTAGTATATTGCATAATCTGTTGATCTACAATGAGAAATTCTACAGGTCCTTCGAAGGTGTTGCAAAATATTGGTATTATGGCATACAAATTGGAGCTCCTTCCATCGTCTCAAGTACACCCAGTTTTCCATGTGTTATGCTTAAAGAAGGTTATAAGTGACAAGCTCCTAGTTCAAATAGTGTTGACAGAACTTGAGGAAGAAGGAAAAATAATATTTAAGCCTGAAGGAGTCATAGAAACAAGAAACCAACAACTATGGAGTCGATTAATTCAGAGTATCTCATTAAGTGGAAGAACTTAAATGCTGAAGATTCCACATGGCAGGATGAGAATTTTATACAGAAGCATCCACACCTACTCAAGCATTGAGGACAACAATTTTTTGAAGGAAAGGGGAATGTTAGGTCCCTATAATACTAGTGTATCCACCCGATTTTTATTGTTATTGTAACCTCCTATTGTTATTGTTGTCTGCATGTATTCCCCTTGTTGTTATTATTGTGCCCCATAAAATCCTACTATTGTTATTATGGTGACCTTACATTATTATTGTTATGTAGGCTCTGATTATATTGTGACCCCTTAGACTCCTATATATACCAAGGAGCTATTATCATTTGTATCATCCAATAATTTTTAATTTATGTAATGTAAAGGAGGTTTCCCCCTCGAAGATGATAATTTTTAAGTTGTTGATCTATCTTTTGTTTTTTTTTGTGAAATAGTTGTATAACGCACTTGATGTGAGTACAATATTCTTATTTTCGATGAAAGGATTTTTTGGAATGAAAAAGGTTTGTTAAGAGTTGATTCATGTTAGATAATGTTATTAAGGACTGAGAAAATATTAAATAGGGGCAAGAAACAAAAAAGAAGTGAATTTTCAAAGGATTATCTTCAATAAGGATTGAACAAAATTTCATAACTGATATTTGTCTTGAAAAATATTTGGGAAATTTACTCTATGATGGCCCTTCGTCGTTGTGTTGGTAGCAGTCCAATTCTCCCTACAAATCCTACTACTCAGGTTTCTTTTACAAGAAAATATCTCTACGTATGGATCATTTCATCAAGATCGAAATATGAAATTATAGGCACCTAAGAGATTGAAGAACTACATAAATAATGCCATTAATATACTAGTCATTGTCTCCAAAACTAAGCTTCATTAAAAACTTTTGGTAAATTACAAACATCAGTCATTATTTTTTGTGTCCATCACCTTCAAGAGAAATTTCTTGCAACAACCCAAATGGTACACGTACCAACACATTGCCCCACTGTTTCATTAATACTGATGGTGATCTAAGATATTGTGGGACTTGTAAACTAGTGACAGGTGGCAAAAGAACACCTGATGATGAATACGAATTAATATTTTAAGAAGGACTAAAATGAATACCCTGTGAAGGCCTAGAAATAGATGATGATAAGTCGTGTCCTCTAGAAGAACCACTACTTCTCCGAGGTTCTTGTGTGAGTGGAATATGATGTGATCCACAAGGAATACTTGGTAGCAAATGTAGCATCAAAAAATAAATATCCCCAGGTCCATTTGGATTTTGGTTCATTGGAACCAATTTCCATATTCATGGGTAGTTTCTTTATTCTCTAAACCTACAACAAACTAGGTATTACTAGAAATACCTATCATTATGTTTCTTGAACTAGCTTGTTCTTGATGAGAAGATGAACGATCATGTAACACCCTTATTTATTTTGTTTACTATTATTATTATTATTTTGGAACTATAACCATATATGCACAAATCCTATCATGACATAATCTACTTCTAGCAACCCATAAACTATTAAATGTTTTTTTTTTGCATTACCAGTAGAATGATCTAAGCCTTGTAAACATGACATTTCAAATTGTGAACTGTCAGACATAGATGACATTTCTTTATTACCTACTAGAAGCACTAATGATTTCTTATTATACCTTTTCTGCACAATTTACCTAACAAACATGTTCACTCAAAATTTTTTGATAACAATACTATTTATTCGAGTTACCTTCATGGATACATACAATATTGGTTGAGTGTATGTGAACAAAATTTAAAATAAGCTATTTATGGAAATGACTAATGCATTGGGTATTGTTATCATCATTAACAAACTTGCAAAGCTATAACTCGCTCATATGAAATAGGTCTACTGATACTAGAAGGAAGATAAGAGTATCCCTATAAAACAAGCAAAATTTCCAAATCAACATTTCTAATTCAATTTTCATAGCACCTAATGTTTCATATATTAATTCTATATATTGTGGGGGCAAATTAAAACATGAGGACCGGATTTATTGTATAATTCCTAGAAAGGAATAACTGTTACCTATTCCATCATGCATAAATGCTTTTTTTCATGTTCCCATCAAGTTATGCAAATTCTAGAAGGAAGATAAGAGTATCCCTATAAAACAAGCAAAATTTCCAAATCAACATTTCTAATTCAATTTTCATAGCACCTAATGTTTCATATATTAATTCTATATATTGTGGGGGCAAATTAAAACATGAGGACCAGATTTATTGTATAATTCCTAGAAAGGAATAACTGTTACCTATTCCATCATGCATAAATGCTTTTTTTCATGTTCCCATCAAGTTATGCAAATTCTAGAAGGAAGATAAGAGTATCCCTATAAAACAAGCAAAATTTCCAAATCAACATTTCTAATTCAATTTTCATAGCACCTAATGTTTCATATATTAATTCTATATATTGTGGGGGCAAATTAAAACATGAGGACTAGATTTATTGTATAATTCCTAGAAAGGAATAATTGTTACCTATTCCATCATGCATAAATCCTTTTTTTCATGTTCCCATCAAGTACATTGCCCAATGATATATCAAAAAGGTAGACCAATGTGGTTTCCAACACATCAATGCTTTCCTAGTTTTGAAAATATGAAAAACCTAATAGGCTGCACATATCAAGAAACAATCAAACCATTCAATTTTGAAGAGCATTTTTATTTTGAAAGGGAGTGAATTGCAAATATGGGAGAAAATACTAGTTCAAATCGCTTCGTTAAAAGCATTTTAGTCCTTGATTTACTCATGCATAGCACACCCGTCATGATATTTCCTGTAGCACAAAAATACATTAAAATCTAACCTTCAACAGTCAACAGGGAGATCATGATTTGGTACCAGTGAAATGCCACATGAACAAACTGAGATACTACATAATAATTAGAGAATATTTCCAGACAACTACTTCGAGTTTATCGAGATAAACTAATTTATTGTTTGTATATATATATATATATATATATATTCCTTCCAAGGACCATCTATGGAGAGTTATTAATTTTTCTTGCTGAGAAATATTAATAAGTGTAAGAGTAAAAAGTACACGGGAAGGATCCTAATCGATGTATATAATAATACTTAACATTTGTACAATCATTTAGGATAAGAATGAGTCAAATAAACTGACAAATAAAACCAATGTAAACTAGACAAAAAAAATTGTTAATATATTCCGCCCCACCAAAAAGTAAAGACTGTTCACTTTTTCATTATTAGGCCCTGTTTTGGGATAACGATACTATGTCACATCATGACCAACTATTGCAGTTCATTAAGCAATAGAACATGCTAATATGTTCTGGCCAAATAGGAAATAAGTGTTGCTCCATATATTTATAGTGTATCTTAGAATCGCCTAATTCATTAGTGCCCAGCTAGGCATAAACACTATCAAATTAGATTTCATGCCCAGGTATTTCAAGTTTGTGCAACAATTACCTAAAATCTTAAGCAGCATTGGATAAATATTGCACTCTATTATCAAGCCTATGCATGTTGAGTTTGGATACCCTCAGTTTGAAGTAACTCATGTGATTATGCTCACCTTTGGACAATCATACATAGATTATGGCAGAATGAAAAGTGACACACAATCTAAAACTAAAAAATTATATAGTCTAGAATATTCTCTTGTTGTCTACATGGGTATAATTGTAGCCATTAAATTTGGTATATGTTTCTCCATCCTACTATATACTAGAAGCTGTACAATCCTCATAGTGGTATAGATGAAAACTTATAAGATGCACCATCCTTAATAAGGGAAAACATAATTCAATCAAATAAATTCTAGTGACAAAAAAAAATTCCAACTATTGCACAGTCCTTGAAGAGCACACAAAATGATTACTACGAGCATGGATGTTTATAGTAGAAATTATCCAAGGAGACACCAGAAGAAAATTCATAACCAACCATAATTGTTACCCATACGATGCCACCAATAGAGTAAGAAGTCACAATAATTAGTTTATGTAAATAACTTCACTCTAGATTGCCTCGGATTGCCAGGCCTCCTTAACATGAGCCTCTCTGATTGTGCTGAGGCAACAAGGGAAAATATACACTAAAATTTTAAGGTCTTTCAAGTACAGGAAACCTTATACTTGCATCACATTAATTATTACCTAAGAATAATTAACAACATTACTTGAATCATAGCTTGAGGTAGTACCTTGGCCTATGGGTAAATAACAATACCTGGAGGCATTTATTTCCTCCTTTTATGAAACTTAGGAAGTATTGTCACTTTTAGATATGGCATATGAAATATCCTGACAACCTACCTCCTATTGTGCAATTTAGGAATTATTCCCATTTTATAATCCTGGTGTATGAACTGTCTAGACAACTTTAATTAATAGGAATTTTATAATGGGGATTGTGTTAAGGTGTAAGTCTTTCCTCTCAACCATTAACAACTCCAAGTAATGCAACTTCCACCCCCTAGCTCATGAAACATGTACTAATGTCTAGACCAGGGACTCTAGAGGTCTTGTCCCACCTCCACACTGCATATGGGAAATTGTTCCAATATACTGACTAGGGATTCCAAAGGTCTTATCACACCTCCACCCTACATATATGTGCTAACCAGGGGTTCCATAAGTCTTGTTCCACCTCCACCTTTCATGTAAGAAATTGTTCCAATGTATCGACTAGGGATTCCAGAGTTCTTGTCCAACCTCCATCGTGCATGTATGTGATGACCAAGGATTCCAGTGATTGATATCCACCATCAGTTTTTTTAGAAAATCCACCCAAATTGTATATGATAACTAGGGATTCTAGAGATTGACCTCCATCATGAGTGTTCTCAGCAACTCCACCCAGCTTATATGTGTTGACTAGGGATTCTAGAGATTGATCTCCACCCTGAGTTTGCTGAGAAAATCCATATAGCTTATACGTGCTGACCAAATATTCCAGAGATTCATCTCCACATTGAGTTTTCTCAACAAATCCACCCAGCTTATATGTTGTGACAAGGGATTCCAGAGAATGATCTCAACCCTAATTTTTCTCAACAACTCTACCCAATTTATATGTGCTTACCATGGATTCCAGAGATTTATCTCCACCTTGATTTTTCTCAACAACTCCACCCAGCGTTGGGAATCGAGAGTGTGCTAAGCCTGAGCACTCAACAAGTAAATGGGTCTAGGGTGACTAGAGGTGTATAGTAGTTCTATTGCACAAAAAAAAAAGCTCATGCGTATAGTGTAATAGTATGAGGTATGTAGGTTACAATTACTAAGAAAACCATTCTAGTTAGATAGTAGGATTACATCTAGATGGTAAAGATAGTCAAACACTTGCATCACTGAGGTGTATTCTTGCGATTTAGCGTACACCCTATCAACCCTAGCAACCTCAGTGAAATGCTTGAATGCCAAATGGTACACCCTAGCAACCAAATGCACTTTAAGTGAAATAAAATAACCAAGAATAACTAAAAATCGCAGCTAGTATTGTGATACTAATTAAATGTAGAAAGAGTTAGATGACCAACACATCATACCCCAGCATCTAGATGCATAATGCCATATCAAGGTAAGTCTTTATAGTTTCAAGGCAACTAACCTCTAGGGTTGCATATTCCCCTGTTACCCATGCATTGTCTATCTCATCTCTGGTGCATCTCTCCTTCATTTGAAAAAATTCCCTTGTCAAAATTTTCGGATGCTTATTCTTCTCATCGCCCTTCTCTCTTGTTTTTACTTGCTATTATTTTCCTCATTTCTCCTCCAACACTCTATTACTCTTCTAATTCCTTTCTCCACCATTTTTCTAGTCCCCCAACTTCTCTATTTTCTACTACTCCTAGTTAGTTAGGGCCCAACCCCTTTGGACCAACTGGAGATGCCCCCCTGTCTCACCTAGCCTATTACTGCTGATCAGACTTGTAGATCAACCAACTCGCAGCCATTTGGCTCCCCCTTCCCTCATTTCCTGCCATTTTCCATATTTCGAAGGGATGTTCTACAATCTCCAAGGTGTGCAGGAAGATCCTCTCTTCCATATGCCAATATCCTGCAAATATTTGTGTATGTCCCTTCATCACAACTTACTTTGCTCCCCATTCTCCAAATCCCCTTTCCAAATTTCTGCGTGTAGTCCTTTCTTCAAAGAAGAGAAAGGATGGTTTGATGATAACAACTTGATATAAATGAAAGATTAATATGATCCAAGTCCAAAATGATTAGGAGAACACCAAAAAGGTATGCTTTATACAATTCCTTTCCTAACATCTACTCGTACCAACATTAGAGAGATTTCATTGTGTATGTTAGATTTAAAAGGTGGGTCTCTTGAGTTATACCAAATTTCATAAGTTGATCTACTAAGCTCTACATGCCTTATAAGTAAAATAATTTTACTTGCATAACATTAAAGAAGAGCATATTTATTATTTTCAATATGCATACAGGGGTAACCAAGGAATTGTTAACAATAATGATATAGGTTTTGATGACCAAGGAAGCCTTTAAATTATATACATGGATGTCTCTTTACCGAAAACATTTATATTCTTTGCAAGATGAATGGGGTCATTACAACCCATCCCCCTTAAGGGGAACACCGTCCTCGATGTTTTATGAACATTTACAACCAAAACAAATATACTAAAAATAGTCCTCAACATTAGATTCATCTCATCGAGATGATTCTAGTGATATCAAATTTTGCCTCAAGAAGTTTCCATAACCATAAGATATGGTGATACACTTATTTGCAATGCATTCATTATTGGGCTTGTAAATAAGGCAATGTTTAAATGTGTCTTCAACCCACAAGGTGATATGATCATAGTAATTCCCAAAAGATTAGCTATCTATGGACTTTATTAATAGTCAAGGTAACTTCTGTTGGCAACTCTGCCACCCAAATCATGCCTCGATAACCATGCTTATTATTCAAAGTAATTAACATCCTTTAGGTGCATTGGTGATGCTTGCATGAGCCATTCTCAAACAAGATTCATCTCAATACATTTATTATAATGAATCTACTCAGAATATCCATCACAACTAAATGTGAATTGCTAAATATGCTTTATGAGGGTCTCTTTAATTGTAAAATCTATAGGCCTGAAAACAGGTGGACCTAGATCTGGAAGTGTTAAAATTGGCAACCAGGGAAAAAATTCATGTGGGTCATCTTATTCATGGCTGATAATATTGTTATTAGATTCCTCTCGCCGAGAGGTGTAGTATTGATATAAAGATCATCCGATTCCGATAAGTATTCATGGAGATATGAATTTATTTTGATTATGGAATTATTATCAAGCCGACCTACAACTCATGTAGGATCAGAAGCCCAACAGTCGTATCTATTCACCCACCAACATTGTGTATAAATATAAGAGGAATTTTCCTCATTTGGACTCACTCATCTCATCACATCTCTCTCTCTCTCTACTACGTAGAAATGAGTCTCTTCTCTACTGCGCTGAAATGGGTCTCTCTCTCACACATGTGAAGCTGGAAACTGCTGAAACTGAAGCTGCAACTGCAGAAGTAAAGGTTGACTTGCGTGGCCTAGAATATATCCTCTTTGGAACTGTGTTGTAGGTTCATCTAAACCTCCTCTGAAAGCTGCAACTTTTGGTGGTGGAATGAAGTCAATCCGATGAACGGTTTGCAAGATATCGACTGCCCTAGTTTGAAGCCGGAAACTATTGAAACTGAAGCTGCAACTACAGAAGTAAAGATTGACCTGCGTGGCCTAGAAGATCTCCTCTTTGGAACTGCACTATAGGTTCATCTGAACCTCCTCTAAAAGCCACAACTTTTGGTGGTGGAATGAAGTCAATCCGACGAACGGTTTGCAAGATATCGTCTGCCCTAGTTTGATAATGAAGCCGCTAATGCTGATGCTATTGATCTAGGGTTTGCTACTGCTGATATGAATCGAATTTATTGTACTATTTCTCTCTGCTGAATTATTGAAGATAAAAGAAGATTTTATCAAAGGCTTTCCCCACACATTGTGGGGTTTGTCCTTGGCTAGCCGCCACATCTTGTGTCTCTTGTCTTGGCTTGTTTTCTGTCAATCGTTTAATGTTCTATTTGCACTTTACTTTATGTACGTGTGATTGCTAATCTTTGGAATATAATAAGGAAAAGAAGTAAACAGTTATAAGCATAGAACATACCATAACTCAACATGGTATCGGAGCTGAGGTGAAGACAAAGCCCGAGCAAGAGCAAGAGCAATCATCGAAGAGAATATTGGCAAGGCTATCCTAAAAGAATATGGGGTCCTCAACACTCTTTCCTACTGTAGACAAGCTCCGTGAGAAAGCTGACTATCACAAATGGAAGATGTCTATCAATCTAACCCTTGAAAATCAAGGAGTGTTGGATCATGTGAGAGGCAATATTGTTGAGCCTCCATCAAATGCATCCGTTGTTGCCTGGAACAAATGAAAAAACAGAGAAATTGAAGCGAAGAAGATCATCCAGGACTATATCGACAAGCGCTTGGTGGCATACATCTTTGATCTGGACACCTCCAAGGAAATCTACGATAGACTGGTGAGTTTATTTAAAGTTAATGATGCAAATCAAGTTATGTTTCTTAGAAATATGCTGAGGGAAATCAAGAAGGGTAAAGATGAAAGTATGCAAGCATACTTCTTAAGAATCACCGAGATCAAAAACGATCCCCTATCTATTGGGGTAACTATTACTGACATAGATATGGCACTCACAACTCTTGGAGGATTGCCATTTGAATGGTATGTGTTCAGGACTACTCTTTTGAACTATAATGTAATTCTTGGTTTCGAGCAATTAATGGCTAGATGCATTCAAGAAGAAACAAGGGAAGAAGAGCAGGAAATGCCCTTGCCTAAAGGTCCTCTTGCTGTTTTTTATTCTCATGCTAAGAAAAGAAATAATTCCGGGACTAAATCAAAAGGAATGGCTGGACCTAAGGGTGGAAGAAAAAGACAATGTTACATCTGCGATAAAGCAGGTCACTATGCAAGGGAGTGCCCTAATAGAAAGGACTCACACTGGGACGATAATCAAAATCCCTCTGATGGCAAATCAAAAGAATGAAAAATTCAACAGCAAAGCTAAGAGGAGAGCTGGGGATCGAGGAAGAGGACAAGCATTAAAGAAGGCTAGAAATTCTAGGATGTATTAAATGCACCTGACCTCAAAAGGAACCTAGTGTCCATCTTGGCAATGGAAGACAGAGGCTACAAGGTAACCATCAACAATGGCAAGTTATGTATATGGAAAACTAATGTTAAAGATGCCTTTACTCTTGGGTTTAGTGTTGATTCATTATATCAGGTTGATGGAAGTCCGCTAGGTGTCATGTCTTGTGACACAACTCTTTAGTCTGAACTTTGGCATCGAAGGTTTGCCCACCTTCATTACAAAGCTCTACCCGATGTAAGACAAATGGTAACAAGGATGCCTGAATTCCAAGTAGAGAAGGAAGGTGTATGTCCGGGATGTGCCAAAGGAAAGCTAAAAAGGGGACCATTCCCCTCAAGCCAAAGCAAGACCTCCGATATATTACAATTGGTTTACTCAGGCATACCTGAGGTTGTCATTAAGAGGGAGACTACTACACCACATACTCCTGAGCAGAATGGTGGGGTGGGAAGGAAGAACCACCCGATGATGGAAGCTGTCCGGGACATGCTACATGATCAAATACTTCCAAAGTTTCTAAGGGTTGAAACTACAATCACCGCCGTATATGTACAAAATAGATGCCCTCATCAAGCATTGGGTTCCTAAACTCCTGAAGAAATGTTCACCACCGGTCAAAGGGAAGTCGTGATTAGTCATGATGTCACCTTTGACAAAGATATGGCTCTTAGCAAGGTGGACAATATGCTAACTTTGAGTAGCTCTCAAGAAGCCGACACCAGGGAACCGAAAGAAAAGGATGATGAATCAATGCCTGATGTAGAAGAACCCATGGATCTGATTGATCCTCATCCACATGAGCCCTCCTCTTCTAGCAAGAGGCCTTCATGGCTTAGGGGGATACTTGATGATGCTGAAGGGCATGCTGCATCTTGAGGAACCTTCCATCAAAGTAAGAAACTTAATAGGTATCAGGGATACCTGACCATCATGAGCACGATCATACAAAATGAACCTTCATCATTCTCAGATGTCATCAAGCAGTAACTATGGAAGGATGCTATGACCATAGAATATGAGTCTATTATGGAGAAGGATGTCTGGGAAGTAGTTCCCAGACCCTGGACAAGACAGTTATGGCTTTACAAGATAATGCATGCAACAAATGGAAGTATGGAAAAGTATAAGGTTCATTTTGTTGCTCGTGGTTTATCCCAGAAGGGAGGTATAGACTATGATATTTGCACCTGTTGCCAGATATATGACCATCCGCTTGATCATAGCCCTTATGGCTTCACAAGGACGGAACCTACATCAGATGGATGTTAAGACCGCGCTCTTGCATGGTTCTATCAAAGAAGAGGTCTATGTGGAGCAACCTGAAGGATTTGAGATTTATGATTGAAAATCTCATGTATGCAGGTTGAAGAAGGCTCTGTATGGGCTGAAGCAAGCACCCCGAGCATGGTATGAGAGGATCGATAGCTACTTGATGAAGCTGGGATTCACTAGGATTGAAGCTGATCCTAACCTTTACTTTAAGGTTGAAGATGACAAGCCTCTCATACTGGTGTTGTATGTGGATGACCTCTTTCTAACAGGTGCAAACCCTCTCATTCACAAATTTAAGACGGAGATGGCTTCTGAATTTGAAATGAAGGACCAAGGACTTGAAGTGTGGCAGAAGCCAAGGGAAATTTTACTATCTCAAGGAAAATATGTGGTAAATATATTGGAAAGATTCGCTATGATGGACTGCAAGCCTGTGACTACCTCGAGGATTTAACTTTTAGAAGTTATATGGTAGTGATGTCGGACCAGACTTGGAAAATTCCTCTGAGTTTCAAAAACTCATTCGCATTGATGTTCTTGGTGAACCTCCGTCCAAACATATGTTTTGCAGTTAGCATTGTGAGCTCATATTTGGTTGAGCCTCTCTGGATTGATGCCAAGAATCTTCTGAGATGTCTTAAGGACACAATCTCTCATGGATTAAGATACACTGCCAGAGATGTGAGACTACTTGGATATACTGATGTTGATTAGGCAGGCAGTTTGGTGGACCGTAAGAGAACTTTCGGGTACTATTTCACCTTGGGATCTGCTTCGATATCCTGGATGAGCAGGAAGCAGAAGTCGGTGGCTTTGAGCACGGATGAAGCAGGGTATATTGTTGCTAGCATAACCTCATGTGAGGCAGTCTGGTTGCGAAAGCTCTTCAGTGAGCTGTTTAGATTTACATTGGATACCACTGTGATTCTCTGTAACAACCAGAGGTGGGATTCGATTATTGAGGAATCCCATATTCGTCAATTGCTCCAGTAGATAGACATCATCTTGGATATGGTAAGTCGATGAGCAAGGAAGCTCCATCACATTAAGATGATGTACATGTTGATACACCTTGTCAAAGCCCCGAGGAAAGATCTAATTTGTGATTTTCCCAAACGACTTGGAGTCGGCAAGAAACCCTTGTATAAGGATCCTACATGTTGCATACATTGAGCTCTGGGAGCTCTGAGGGCTTGTGGTTCCTACTGGAGCAACATATGACCACAGGGTGACTCACCCTCCCCTGGTGGTGCACACTAGAACAAGATGATTCGCTCTCTTGTGGGACAAGATGATTCGCTCTCTTGTGGAACAGGATGATTCGCTCTCCTGTGTAGCAGGATGATTAGTTCTCCTGTGAGGCCTGGATTGATGTGCTCTCCATGGCAGTCTGGATTGATGTGTTCTCTTGTGAGGACATGATTGATTATTTCTCTTGTCGAGGCATCCTACCCATGCAGTCTGCGACTCATGGGAAGTACCTCTCATCTGATCAATGAGCAGGGAAATGAAGTTAGGGACCATAGTAGTACCGATGGACGCATCATTGTATCTACTGTACTCCCCATGCTAGGATGACCTCCATTGATCTGGGATCAATGATATTGGTCTGGGACCAGTGGTAGGAGTTGTACCATACTATGACGCTGACTTCCGGTCGGTTGAGACTGGTCTGGGACTAGCGGTACATACTCCGAGACTGACTTTGTGTCAGTGCAGTACTGGTCTGGGACCAGTGAGAGTGGTACATACTATGACACTAGCTTCGGGTCAATTGAGACTGGTCTGGGACTAGTGGTACACTCTCTAAGACTGCGATACTGGTTTGGGACCAGTGGTAGGAGTTGTACCATACTATGATGCTGACCTCGGGTCAGTTGAGACTGGTCTGGGACCAGTGGTACATACTCCGAGGCTGACATCGTGTCAGTGTAGTACTGGTCTGGGACCAGTGAGAGTGGTACATACTATGACGTTGACTTCGGGTCGGTTGAGACTGGTCTGGGACCAGTGGTACACTCTTTGAGACTGCGATACTGGTCTGGGACCAGTGTTAGGAGTGGTACTTAATATGAAGCTGACTTCGGGTCGGCTGACTATTGTCTGGGACTAGTGGTATGCACTCTGAGACTGACTTTGAGTCAGTGGAGGATGATACTGGTCTGGGACCAGTGGAGTTGTACTCACTATGACGCTGACTTCAGGTTGGTTGAGACTGGTCTGGGACCAGTGGTACATACTCTGAGACTGACTTTGAGTTAGTATGATACATCCTCGATCATTTCTTCTTCTTCATAATTCGGACAAAAGCAGAGCAGAACAGAACAATGCAAGAGTAGAGCAGAACAGAGCAAAACAGTACAGATTAGTGTAGGGTAGAACATGACAAAGTAGAACAGGCAGAATAGAGCAGAGCAAGGTAAGGTTCAGGCTGTACAAGGCAGTGCATTTGATGGATGAAAAGTAACGACCAATAGACAGATTGCAGGTGAAGTTCTCCATGGTTGAGAGGGAGTGTTAAAATTGGCAACTAGGGAAAAACTTCATGTGGGTCATCCTATTCATGGCTGATAATATTTTTATTAGATTCCTCTCATCAAGAGGTGTAGGATTGATATAAAGATCATCTGATTCCGATAAGTATTTGTGGAGATATGAATTTATTTTGATTATGGAATTATTATCAAGCCGACCTACAACTCATGTAGGCTCAGAAGCCCAACAATCGCATCTATTCACCCACCAACGTTGTGTATAAATATAAGAGGAATTTTCCTCATTTGGACTTGCTCATCTCATCACATCTCTCTCTCTCTCTCTCTCTCTCTCTACTATGCAGAAATGAGTCTCTTCTCTACTGCGCTGAAATGGGTCTCTCTCTCACACATGTGAAGCTGGATACTGCTGAAACTGAAGTTGCAACTGCAGAAGTAAATATTGAATTGCGTGGCCTAGAAGATCTCCTCTTTGGAAGTGCATTGTAGGTTCATCTGAACCTCCTCTGAAATCCACAACTTTTTTTGGTGGAATGAAGTCAATCCGATGAACGGTTTGCAAGATATCGACTGCCCTAGTTTGAAGCCGGAAACTGCTGAAACTGAAGCTGCAACTGCAGAAGTAAATATTGACCTGCGTGGGCTAGAAGATCTCCTCTTTGGAACTACACTGTAGGTTCATCTGAACCTCCTCTGAAAGCCGCAAATTTTGGTGGTGGAATGAAGTCAATCCGACGAACGGTTTGCAAGATATCGTATGCCCTAGTTTGATAATGAAGCCACTAATGCTGATGCTATTGATCTAGGGTTTACTACTGCTGATATGAATCAGATTTATTGTACTATTTCTCTCTGCTAAATTATTGAAGATAAAAGAAGATTTGATCAAAGGGTTTCCCCACACATTGTGGGGTTTGTCCATGGCTAGCCGCCACATCTTGTGTCTCTTGTCTTGGCTTGTTTTATGTCGATCATTTAATGTTGTATCTGCACTTTACTTTATGTACGTGTGATTGCTAATCTTTGGAATATACTAAGGAAAAGAAGTAAATTGTTATAAGCATAGAACATAACATAACTCAACGGGAAGGATGCTCAACAAATGGATGTTAATCTTCTAAATTTTCCTGGAATGCTTTTTTTTCAAGATAGCAAAAGCCTACTGAAAAGGTCAGTTGTGCTTAGGCATGAAAATTTACTAATAATTTATGAACCCAGAGGTGGTAGCCTCTTCCATGCTACTCCTAATAATTTCATAAATACCCCTACTAAGATATAGGTAACAATGCCCAGATTCATCCTTCCTATGATAGAGGAGCTAAATTTTCCATATCCACCTAAAACAATGATTTAGTGCTAGATGCAATTCATTCAACTTGGTGCTAGTTCTCTCTCTTACTTCTTTAGATTTTTTTATAGTTGTGAATAAATTCATTTGTCCCACTAGTATTTGAAGGATACCCACAAGAATTTCATATGGCTTAGGTGTCACAAGAATAAAAAAATGAAAGGTTTGTCTGAAGCATGAAGATCCCTTCTCATGTAACTAGCATGTTTTCATTTACATGTCCATCAAAAAAACTCAAGGGTTTCATGAGACAAGAGCTCGTAGAGTCTCTTTGTCATGAGTTGCATTCAAAAAAAAAAATTACTAAACAAATAATTTTGGAAGGTGTGTACATACACTCTACCCACTCCTATCCAATGGACAAGTATACAAAATTCTCTTCAAAATACAATAAACACTATATAATCCAATCTCACAAGGATGGCAAAATCAAGCTGCACAACATTCTACCAGTTTAGTTTAAGACAATATAAACAAGTATAATTCTAAATTAATGGAATTTCAAAGAAATTGTTCAACAAAAATAATATTTATGACAAGAAATATAAACCACAAGAAACATTTCCAGAGGGTTTGATGCTTCCAATTTACTTTGACCAATCTCTGGAAAGGTTATCATGAAATAATATTTTCAAAGGATGTAGGCCTCAACTGTTGCTTTCCCCACCTTTGCATAAGTAATATGCAATATCCAGCTGAGGAACCATGTAACTTATATATCTAATAACCATATTTACTAGTTATCACTCTCATAGTTATCTATTTTCTCATGTGTGTGAACATGACTCCCCTCATGAGAGGTAAAAGGAAACATGCAAGACAAAATTAAACACTGAAAGTACAGTTTTGGTTATTCAACTAGGTAAGGTCCACCTCTTCAGGTGAGTGAAAAATGCATAATTGTGAAAATAAATATCTCTAATAGTAGTCGACAATGGTAGGATACCATGCCCAAGACATTTCAAGGATTAAAAAAGAAATTGTTTGAGTTAGTATTCACAATCATAATGTCCCTACAAGTTTGATGACCATTTAATTGGTAAAGGTGACCATGAAACAATAATTTAAGGAACTCATTTTCATTTTGTCGTTTGACCATGTGATGCTAGGATAATTTAATGATGAAATTGTGTAATAGTGGCATTGGTTCCAATTAATGATAACATGAGCCCAAGAATGATGGATAAGGGATTTTCAGTTACGTCTTCCAACCATAATGAAAAAGTGTGATGTTCCTATCTAGACTGAAGATATCAATACAAAAAATATCCCATTCTTTGTGTCATTGTGACCCATCATGGTTCAAGAATTTAATCAGCATTAGTAAGACCAGTATGGGATTTATAGAGGTAGTTCCATTTTCCTCTATCCACCCTTTAAATATCCAACCAAAACCACCTTCACCAATAATTCTCTCTGGTCTAAAAATTCTAGAGAATTCAAGCAATTGTGAAGCTACTTCCAATTCACCTCTTGCCTTGGGGGTTAACAAATTACTTTCATAATTTCTACTACTTGTTGAAGTGTTTGTCTGAGGAACAAGAGTTGCTTTACTGTTATTATTGAGGGATCCACTTTTAACCCCTTTGACTCATTATGCCTGAGTTTTTCCTTCTCATTTCTTTTATGTACATCACTGATCACATGGGATTTTCGCAATGTGTCTATACCGAGAGAAGATATTTCTTTGTTCATGACCACTGAACCCTTCTTATTAGCTTATATACATGACATAAAAGTATTAAAATTTAAGATATGCAGTAGATAGTGCATAAATAAGGGAAGAGAAAGCTCAGGAAAGCTCAGGAAAGGGACCATACACAATAGGAAACTAGACCACATAAACCCTACTTTATAGACAGAAGATAACTCTCAAAGGTAGGAATTCCATCCCACAAGTAAGTTGAAGATAATCTTCAATGAAGATATGATTCTTTGACTAAGATTAGCTATATATATCATGTTGCATTTAGTGTTAAATGAGGTCATTTTTGGACTCCCTGGATGCTGAAATGCCCTTTAATAACACCAAAAATTAGGTAAAAAGTGGTGCCCAACTTCTATTAAAGGAATAAAGAGAAAAAAAATAGCAAAAGACGAGTAATCCATTGTTGATGAAACTCTATGGTGGTTTAAGATTAGGATAGTTTGGAGAATGAAAATAAGATTTCTTTTAAGGAAATACAACATACTCCTATCAAATTCCATTGTTGTGATTCTTTCCTTCTACAACAACAACCTAATGGATGGTTAACTTCTACAAAGCAAACTCTATTACTTGTTTAAGAAGGAATTTCTGAATATAGGTGATTGCTCTTTCATTTCATTAATCTCAATCCTTTTGTTATCACATTTTTCACTCTGTAAAATTTTTAAATCACCGACAATGGGATTGTTAGCGCAAATTTGTAATAAATAGGTTTAAAATGATGATGATGGGATTGTTAGCGTTATTGAAGTTTTGAAAATTTAAAAAGGTGATGAAAATGGGAGTGCCAATGCTATCATTTGAAAATAAGAAAGTGGAAATTGCACTGATAGCCAGGCTATCATCGCCAAAAGAAGAAATTGAAATTTTGTCTTATATTGCACTGACATAATCCACATCACTGAAGGATCAATCATAATCAAATACACATTGGGATCACATGATGAATGGATCAGTTCCACCACTGAGGGGTATGTGGGTTTAAAATTTCATGATACAATGAGAAGATATTTTCTAATCCGTTGTCAGTTTGTTATCATAATGTATGGCTTGACAGGTTTTCAAATAAGTTACCCCATATACATATTTACCTGTATTACCTGTGATTTCATGTCTCTATCTTGTGCTAAATTCATATGGTTTGTTGAGTTCTCACCAAAGATCAATGATTGAATCATGATCCCTTTTCTGTGTGTCCATTTGGTTGTGAAGAAAAATGGGAAAGAGAAGAAAGTTGAATAGGAGTGAACCTAAGGCCCCTAATCTTCTGGAAGACTACCCTGAAATTCAACAACATTTTTGTGAATCAGGATAGGAGGAATTTTTCAAGAGGTGTACATATTTTTTTGACAAAGTGGAAAAAGAATTTGCTCAAGGCTTTGATGGTCAACAAGAGGTTATTGAGAGAATTTCCTTTCACGTGAAAAAGGAGTTGATTTTTGAGGTTATAAGTCCACCCACTGATGGAGAGAAAGCCTTCATAAGCTATGCCTTAGCTACAGTTGATGGGCATTTCTTCTTGGAGGATGAATTTAAAGAAGTGAATTAGAGAGAAGGGTAGCATATGTCTTGGATAAAGGATGAATGGCACTATTTGTTATGGATCACCCAGTCCTATTTTACCTCTGAGGGATGCTATAATCATGTCAATTTGTAACACTTCATATTCTTGGCTCACATTACAGGTTAGTCGATAATTAACAACCCTTATTTTCTGTTGAAAATTTTGAAGCACATGTCTGCCTGAGTGTGCTGAAGTAAAATTATAAGTGCGGACACAAATGAATTCCTCTAGACTGATAATGGGTCTAGCCACAACAAATACATTCTATGGAATACTTCCTTAGGTTAGAATCAATTAAGAGGGCCTAACTCATGGTCTCTTATACTACTTGATGATGTCCTTTCTTGCTTGCTCCAACAATATCTCACTTGCTTCTTCAAGCTCCCGAAACAAGTAAACAACAACAACACAGAAACATAATAATAGACAAATTGAAATTCAACCTACTTAATGGGTCAAGAAGCATTAACACAAGAGTATGTAATATTAAAAAGCAAGTAGGAAATCAATCGATAGTTGCATATATCAATATCAAAGAGAGATTACAACAATTCGTCTTGACATCGCAATCTTCCTATGACAAGACCAGGTTCCCACACACCTCTCCCAGCACTTCATGATGGCTTCAAACAAAAATCGTTTAAAGGCTCTTCCATTTAGGCTTCACTCCAAACCAAACACACTCCTCTCTCACAAAACTAGATCGATAAAACTAGTAATAGCTTGCTTGTCTAATCAAAATAGAATACTCACACTCAGCCAAAACCCTAACTAGCTTGTGCTTGGGAAGAAGGGAGGCTTATATAGGGAATATGGATGGGAGATGGATCCCCTTCTCATGGGAGAAGGACTTACCCCTTGAGGTAGTTCCATCATTATAGGGGAAAGGAGCCCAAACTATCATCCTCAACCCCATCCAGCCAAATCATTTACCAAACTTCCATTACGAAGCTTCTAGAGTTGGAAGCTTCGGGTCTAATTTAAAAAAAATTCCATAACAAGACTGACATGAATGGAACATTGCTCAGTCACACTGATCAGCACGGGGAATAGTGATCATATTTTCACATCGGTGCAAGGGAGACAAATTTCATTAGCACTAGCGTTGTAAACTGGGGAAAACCGAGGTTTCAGGGGAAATGATGCAAAAGGGAAATGATCTGCTCATGAAGAGGGACATAATGGGAGCTTATCCATGAAGGCAAAGCATGCAGGGTTCACTTTAGAGGCCCTCCAAGATCAAGTAATGGGGAGTACATGGATAATGACAAAATGTTGTGTAATAGATGCCCCCTAAAGTGTGAAGGCTGAGCCGGAGTGAGGGATGAAATGCATTATAAATCAGTGCAGGGAACCGATCTGCCATCGGAAAATCTGCAAGCAAGTACATATACATATACATAAATTGATATCTTTGTCAAATGATACATGAATGGTGGCATGGACTTAGCCATCCAGATAATGATCATGTAAATGGATCCAGGTATGGGCACAACCATCCTTCAAAGAGGGTCATAATGAAACGAAGGTATGGTCACAACCATACAATAATGAAAAGGACCACATAGGATAACTCATGATCTGGTCGCAACCAACCATTTGAAAGGGACATGCATATCACCATAACCATGTCACGCTGCTTCGCAACCTGAACTTGTGTGATTTGTGTCCAGGGTCTTGTGCTCCAACACGACCTAATCAAAGTACAAATTCTCGCATGCGAATAGATGTGTTCACATCAAACATGCTAGAAAGTCGCTTGATTACCAGTCAATGATGTAAAATTTTAACAAGCATGAGAGAAACCACCAATAATGACAATGTCCCTCAAGGTACTATCAACACAATTCATAGAATTTGAATAGAGGAATTGAAGTCGAACACCTATGAAATCACTTGATCGAAAGCCAATGAAGTGAACTTATCGTCGAGTGCAAAGAAGTTGCCATTAGGGCATGCAAGCTCTAAGGAACTAGAAGGGAGTCTCTCGGTCAACTTTCTGGATAATGAGTTGAAGTCAATAGAAATCGACCGTGTCGAAGGATGGCCATGATGAATCCCACATCATCAACGTGAGACGAGAGGATGCAAAATGATTTTGGATGATACAGAGAATGAGAGGTAAGTGTAACTACAGAAGGACAAATCTTGAACATATCAACGACAGAACTGGAAGTTTGACAACTTTTGGATCCATAGGTTCGGTGGTCATGATGACACAGGAGAGATCAAATGGAATGCAAAAACAAATGACCCAAACCCAAGAAGGTCAACAATGCAAAGGAGGATGTCCCAACCCAACATGAAGAAAAGAGTGTCATGTTCAAACGTGAGCTACCTACATGACTCGATATATTTCCAAATTTCCCCCCACCATTTCTGGCGAGTACCCCAATTATTTTTTAATCGCAAGCTTGAAGGGGATAACGTATGCTTTCACTGTAAATTCATCCTTCAGATGAATTTGACCTAGTAAGTTTAACGAGCCCTAGGAAGGAGAACCTCATGTTTGTCATGGTGATGAAGTCGATGTCGTTTAATAGTTTAATGAGTCCGAAAAAGGTGTAACTCGGTATCTTTTTCATGTTTAGAGAGTTTGAAACAGACACGTAAAAGAAAACTCCACATGGTCCCTTTTTTTGCATTTGTGCCTCTCGAGCCCGAAAAGGTAAGAAACAATACTTAAGAGAATCTCTTGACCATTTCAGTCAAGGAGTAGCTTTTTTGTAAATAGTGCCTCCTAGCCTGAAAAAGGGGTAAACTTATACTAGGTGCACAATGTTTCACATCCATTAATGAGTTCGAAATGACAAGAGCTTGACCATATTTTTTCTTTTAAAGGGTCGGAAAAGAGTTGAAAGTGGACCACTTGATTTTATTCTCTTTAACGAGTCAAAAAGGGAAAAAATACTCATCAATCATTTCATATGAGTTTAACGAGTTGAGAAAAGAGCTGAAACATGACTAGTCCTAGAGGAATGAGTGGTATAAAGGGTAGCAATTGGTTTTGGCAATGGTGGAATTTCTCAAAACATGTAATGGTCAAGAGGCTGGCTAATAAAACCATTCATCATTGCGGTTCCTCAGGAGAGAAAAATAACCAAGTGAAAGCATATGATCATCCAAATAGATGGTGGCAATGGAAAACAACCAATGCTCATATAGAAGAATTTAACTGATAAAAATGGAAATCACGAGATGTAAATTGGGCATGGATTCATTTTTACAGAAGCTTGAACCATGGAGAACTCTGCTTGGATTCGGTTTCATGTTTACATAAGCTTGAAACGAAAAACCATGCTTGCTATAAGGTTTCACGCCCCCAGCATAATGACTCAATCGAGGTACATCCCCCCCAAGCTTCATCTCAATCAACTAGCTGGATGAAATGAAGGTTCGCTTTTGAGATCCTGGAAATAGTTGACTGGGATTTTACGAGATCTTAATTAAAGAATCGATTTGGAAAAGGGAGTTGCTTCAATTTTTAATGAGGTTGACACAGTAAAATAACTATCCTTGAGACCCTTGTTTCATTTTTTAATGAGATTAACATAAGACAAATAATTATGCTCACATTCCTTGTTTCATATTTTAACGATCTTGGCACAATACAAGGAATTATGCTCATACCCTTTGTTTCGCTTTTTAACGAGGTTGACACAAGACTAGGAACTATCTTCATCACATATGTTCATGAACCATATGAGAACATGGCTCCCAAGAGGCCTTGACTAGATAGAAGAACTACACTCTGGGAGGAATACATGTCAATTTGTACCATAGATAGATTGGGTTACAATGCCCTCAGTACATGATGTACTAAACCACTTGTGTGATCATCAGCAGATGTGGAGATGGAACAGGTAGCCACATAATTGACCTGTGTCGGGGAATGTATTGGTTGCAAAAGAGAGCCGATAGGGTATGATGGTTGCAAAGGAGTCACCTAGTGACCAATGAATGATATTTGATCAATAGTCACAATTCTCTCTTCATGCGAAAAACAAACCACATGTAAAAACGCGGAAACAAGAGCTCTCATGACAAAAACATAGTCGCATCCAAGGAGAATATTGAAATCTAACAGACCTTACACTACCATCACATCTATATGGATGGTCTTTCCTCCCAAAGTAATAGGGAACCTCGAAAGGATCCCTAAAGGTTGACTATTTCCTCCGTTGAAAGCCAACAGATTCTGGGTGACAAGCACAAGATGTGGGGAACCCAAAGCTTTCCAAGTAGTAGAAGACATGACGCTAACAAATGCACATTCATCTAATAGAGCACTAGGTACGACCATATTACAGGCTTGTACTATGATCTGGAAAGGCACATAAGATGGGAGGCGGAAAGCAATCAATGGACCCCAATCGAAAGAGACGATATAACTACTTAGTGAGGGTATCATATGATTGCCCCAATTCCGTGTGGGAATAGAAGAAGGAATCTCCTGAACAACTAGGATGGGAGAGTAACTCCTCAATTCAGGAGAATCTGAGGACATGAGAAGAACATGAGCAATAGGATCACCACTCTCTCCCAGAGTAGAGTGAAAAACTGGTGTTGAAACGAAGTTGACACTCTTTTTCGACCATTGATTGGTCGAGAATAGACACAAGAGAGTTTTTCTCAGGAAGAGTAGGATGGGAAAGATATGAATCCAAGTCAATCTCTTTACCAACCGAGAGAGGGTTAGAAGAAATCCTTTGATAACCAACAAGAAGTTGGGGTTGAGGAGCTGTAAGGTTTTCCAAAACTTTGGAAGCTTTATTCATAAGTGGACAAAGGTGAAGAAGATGCTCTCCTTCACATAATCTATATGGAATTTAATATTTCCCTTCTTCTTACCATCATTAGCTGAAGGCATAACATCGACATGATCTCTAGAGGTCAACGGGGATGGTTGATTCAAGTCTTGAGACCATACCTCTAAGACTTTGGGAATTCTAGGACAGTTTTAGAGAAGATGATCACCCTTACACAACCTGGAAGTGATTTGACCTTACGTGAAGTATCAGAAGGTTTGTTTGTGGGAGGTTCATTTGGAGTAACAATTGCACGGTTGGCTTCTCACTTATCTAACTTCTTCTTCTTCATCTTCTTATTCTTCTTCTTAGTCTCTTGGTTACTAGATTTGAAACTTTCACTGGGCGAAGTGGAAGAGGAGGGTGAAGAAATGGGGGAAAAGGCGAGGGGTCAACCTTGGAATCATCGTGATGTGATTCAAATGAAGGAAATTTTTGGACAATAGTCAGGACACTCAGAACCACCAAGGCCGAAAATAACTAGACAGGCAAACCAATTGTTAACCTAGGGAGGGACAACGTAGCCATATAAGGAGCATCAACATTTCCAAAAGAAGGAAAAGGACTAGGATTCCTATCTGAGGGGAACGCTTGACTGGTAGACTCTGGGAATGTTTCCATTGGAATCAACTTTTAAAGAATTACTAAGGAAGATAACTTTTACCAAGAATATTTCGTGGGAAGTTAATTTTAATACACCGAAACAAAACTTTGCCTTTTCATATTTTAAGAGTCAAGAAAAGGACGAAAGTTGACTCTATAACTTTCGATTGGAAACAAGCTTGAAAGGACAAGTGCTCGAATGAAATTTTAAGTTTAATGAGTCAACATATCAAATGACTACTCTCGATGATCTAGGTAAATAGGGTTAACAGGTAACCGTGAACTACAAAATACCTCCCGGCAAACCGAGAAGTACGAGTAGAAAATCTCCCCGAATGCTATGTTCAGTGTATCACGTTTTCAAGGTGGCTGACTCAGCTTCCTATGGATAAAGGGTTGCAGCCTAGAGGGGTCTCCCATTATATACTCGACGGTACAAGAACAAATCCGTATTATCACTGTATAATGCCGAAGCTAATGACACCTGCTAGCTTTAAATACGTTGGAACACATCTCTAGCCTATACCACTAAATGTGAGCGTTAATTTTCAATGCTTCCTTAGGTTAATTCAAGAAATTTTAATGGTTGATCTTGAATTAGGTTTCAATTACAAGGCCTTACAACTATCATATGAAAACTCCTATATGCATCTATATGACAAAAAAGATCTTTGTCTTCGATAAACGTTATCACTAATTGAGAGATAGAGAACACAAAATTAATGCAACAATGAGAGAATGAAATATTTCACTAATAAATCTCTTAAATGCACTTGATATTCCTATAACAAAAAAAGAAGTTTCATTTCATTTCCAATGCTTATGGTGATGCAATTATAGCTTCTCGATAATGCTACTAATGCAATACTTTCATTTAAGTAAACTAGAATGATGTTCTCCTTTTCATAAAATGCAAAATGAATCTTTCATATTATGCACTTCAATGAAAATTTTCACAATTCTAAACAAACAATCATCGATCAAATCTAAAGCATGATAAAATAAACTGAAAGCAACTTCTTCCCTTAATCGAGCAAACCAAACACATAAATGCTTTAATCGACAAACCAAGAAAAGTAATCTGTGCTTAGAAAGATAAAAGAGACAATCCAAATAAGAGAACAAACGAGACTCTTTCACTCATTTAATTGAAAATGACGCAAACAAAGCATCCTAGTCACTGCTATTGAAGAAGAGAGTCTGGGGGTCAAGACACACTGGCACTGGAATGGGATAAATTCTGATTTTTCTTAACTCAGAGACTGGCGCGACTGAAAAGTACTACAACTAGCACCAATTGGCATGACCGACATGATTGACCAGTACTACAACTAACGCTGAAGGCTGATCAGTGCAACTGCCTAACTGAAAACTATCGCTGATCAAGGGATTTAGAGAAAAAATAAAAAATAACTTGACACAGGGCCATAATTAACACATCAGAGGGTGGGCTAAACCAATCAAGCACACAAATCAAGCTAAATGAAGCTTTCTAGTCAGGAAGAACATGGTCCAAAAAGCTTATGGGGTCAAAAACAGAAGAGTAGAACACACTAGCCAAGATTGGGGTCAAGCCCTAATCTTCACTTACAGGCATGGGCGCAACTGTCTGACTGACAATAAGTGCTAGAGGCTAGTCGATGTGACTGTTCCTCAACAATTCGCACTGGTTGGTGCGACTGCTAGTGGATTAAGTGTGTTGGCTGAGGTAACTAAGGAAAAATAATAAAAAAATCAAAATAGGGACCAGATCTGCTACTATGAATTTTAGACTTCGGTTAATAAGCAGGAGAAAAGAAACATAATGAAAGAGAAAATGTGAAACTAGAAAAGTTCTCACGAAATCATGAATTCCAAAACAAACAAAAGGATTCCGTCCGCAACAGAGTCGCTAATTTATGGTGAAGTAAAATTATAAGTGCGGATACAGATGAATTCCTCTAACCCGATAATGGATCTAGCCACAACAGATACATTCTATGGAAGATTTCATTAGGTTAGAATCAATCAAGAGGGCCTACCTCTTGATCGTTTATCTTGCTTGATAATTTCGTCGCTTTCTCGCTCCAGCGATCTCTCACTTCCTTCTTCAAGCTCCTAAAACAAGTAAACAATAACAACACATGAACATAATAATAGAAAAATTGAAATTCAACCTACTTAATGTGTTAAGAACCATTAAGACACGAATATGTAATATTAGAAAACATGTAGGGAATAAATTGATAGTTAGATAAATTATTATCAAAGAGAGATTACAACCATCTGCCTTGACGCCGTAGTCTTCCTCTGACGAGACCAGGTTCCCACACACTTCTGCTAGCACTTCATGATGGCTTCAAACAACAATAGTTTAAAGGCTCTTCCCTTTAGGCTTCACTCCAAACCAAACACACTCCTCCCTCACACAACTAGATGGCTACAACTAGTAATAGCTTTCTTGTCTAATCAAAATAGTATACTCACACTCAGCCAAAACTCTAACTAACTTATGCTTGGGAAGAAGGGAAGTTTATATAGGGAATATGGATGGGAGATGGATCCTCTTCTCATGGGATAAGGAATTATCCCTTGAGGTAGTTCCATCATTATAGGGGAAAGGAGCAAAAACTGTCATCCTCGACCCCATTTGGCCAAACCATTTACTAGACTTCTGTTACGAAGCTTCTAGAGCTAGAAGCTTCGACTCTAATTTAAAAAACTTTCAATAAAAAGATCGACACAACTGGAACACAACTCAGTCGCACCTCTCTACACATCAGCATGGGGGAGACAAAGGTCATTAGTGCTGACCTTGTAAACTGGGAAAAGCAGAAGTTTCAGGGGAAATGGTGCAAAAGGGAAATGATATGATCATGAAGAGGGACATAATGGGAGTTTCTCCATGAAGGCAGAGCATGTGGGGTTCATTGTAGAGGTCCTTGAGGATCAAGGAACAAGGAGTATAGGGATAGTGACAAAATGTTGTGTAACATCGAGTCAGAGAAACAATAGATGTATCCTCCTATTTTATCTACCATAAGAGTTTAATAATAAAAATTTAATATATCTAGCCGAATCAGCAATGACGGTGGTATCATACTCGTGTTACACAAGGTCGAATCCCATCGGTTGCCACTATAACCTTTAGGAGGAACCACCATCCTGCAAGAACGGCCCCTCAAGAAAAGATGAGATTTGAACCCGTGAGTTTCACAGTGGCACGAACGATTTAGCAGTCTGTTTGCTGGCCACGCGACTAAACCCCTACAGGATGAGTTTAATAAAACTATTAATTGAACGTTAATTAAGAAGAGTTTGGAGAACTTGGGAGAATTTTTTATTTTTGGGAGGCTTTCAACCTAAACCTACAAAACCAAAGTGAGGTAGGAAAAATGGTAGTAAAAATGAAAATCTACAAACACAGAACGCTGAAACAATGACTTCATTCCCAAAGGATCTCTTTTGTACATACAAGAAGTAAAAAAGGGATAGAAACAATTACTCCATTGGTTCCTTAGTTACCCAATGTTTACACCAGAAAGGGTGATAGGATAAGGAAAAAAAAAAGAGATCTCTCCTCCTACTGAAACCCTACCTGGAGATAGTAAACATACAGAGAAAGGTAAGGGAATATGATTGTTCCTGAAGTTGAAGTGGGACTAGTAAAGAAATTGTCTACCTTGGTAGAGATGTTTAAAGGTGGAAAGAAATATCACACCAGACCATGGAACAATTTAAGGCTAAATATCAAGTTAAAAGAGAGCCGTAAACTATCTAAGGAGGTCATAGATGTGGATAAGACTCCGCAGAGAGGCATAATCATAAACAAGGAGAAGGCTACAATTTCAAAAATAGCGAAGAAAAACAAAGAATCAAAGAAAGGGGTTACTGCCGAAGGTCAAAAGAGGAAGAGATAAAGGAGGACCAATGTAGATATCCTTCTAGAGGCAACTAACACCCTTAGCTAGCTATTTTTGACCACAAAGTTTTGATGTCTCAATTTTGATCTTCCAACCAACATCGTGCCATTCAATGTTTTTGCACAGGAAAAGGTGGATATGTGCTAACAATATCATTGTTAGCACATTTTTGACAAGTGATTTAGAGAAAAGCACTGATAGTTGGCCTGTCAACATAGTTGTCGTGTTCTGGCTACAAAAGGATGATAATGGGATTATCAGTGATTTTAGGTAAGTAAGCTTGAAACGAGAAACTGTTCAGCAAAAGGCGATTTTTAAAGGGATGATAGAGCATTATTTCTAGCAAACGAGGTAGAAGATTAGTCAACATTTTGGTTCCTATTTTCAACCAAATTTATAGCAAGTTGTTATGATGTAGACACATATAGGATTATAAAATTTTATATGCATGTATTTGAGATATACATTGGTATTTTTAGACTTTGTAATTAAAGTTTTGCTAGAAAAATGTTGTAAGTTATGGTATATTCTATAAAGATAGTGTCTAAAGAATGAAAAAGGGTTGGAAGTTTTGGCAGAACCTTTGGTACAGTGTATAAATTTTGATATCAATATAAATTACTGTGTTCAACATTATTTTCTTAGATCTATAGAGATTTGTGTGTGATGGGTTTCTTGTCTGTCTTCTAAATATCGTTACCATACAAACGAGAAAATTTCCTAGTACCCATTTGTTTAGGGTAGCAAAAAAGGCACCCGATTTTGAAAAAGTGGTTATTCAGAATAACCTTTTCTTTTAAGCATATTTTTGGCACTTCAAATTTTTTTATGAACACATTTTTTAGATGTGAGTGATTTTCATGTTGATTTTGAAAAGTGTTGATGGGGCATCAACCCCCCCTTTTAGAAGGTTTATTTTTGACACTTTAATTTTCTAATGTCTTCTTCTTCCCCGAGATATTTATTTTTAAGTGCATCTATATATTTGTGTTTTTTTAATTTTTATTTCCATTTTTTTTTTTGTAATAAAATCTTCATTTTTTAGAATAGTTAAAGAAATTAAAAAAGAGTTATTATTTTAAAGTTAGGATTTCTATATGTTTATGCATTTTTAATTAATATTTCAATGCACATCAAATAATTTTCACTAAAAAACAATATTTTTAAACATATAAGAAAAAAATACACATTTTCAATATAAATACAATGAAAAAAATGTACATTTTGAGACATTTTTGTTAAAAATTACATGTTAAATAAACAATTTTTATGGGAAAATCTTAACAAAAAAATTTAAAATAACATTTTTTTTGTGAATTTTATGTCAAAAATTAACAGTCATCACTGTTTTTTTGCAAAAAATAATGATTCACACAAAAATTGAAGTGAAAAATACATAATACAAATATTAAACATATAATAACAATAATGAAATACTCATTCTTCTCATAAAATCTCAAAGTCTAAACATTACAAGTAAAATCGATGAATAGCTCTCAAAATCGAGCTTTATTTGCAAGCATAACTTAAGCTTAATCAATAATATAAACTAATCTATGTTAAACATCTTCTATCCCTTCATTAATGTCTTCTTCCACAAAATTTTCTGCTTCAATTTGGTTATTTTCCTCTTCTAATGGATCTTTCATATCTGTAAATCTTCCAAAGTTTCTTTTGCTAATAAATCCATATAATGGTGGTTGAGGCTTTTATGCCACATGTGAATCATTAAAATCCCCTTTCCTGAAACTAACATCTTTCATTGCATTTGGAAGAAATTAAAGAGCATTAATTCTTTGTTGAATAAAATTGCATTGTAGTGAGTCTTTTTCAATGGCAATGCAATTTCTTCCTTTTTGTAGGCAACATGATAATGTTGTACCTAATTATCAAGCGCAAAATAAATAGTTAAAATTCGTATAAACACATAAAAAATAAAAAATAAAATATTAAAATTGAGTTTTATATAATAAAACTTACCTGAACCTGAGTATAAATCCAAAACCCAATCTCCTTTAGTTGAACATAAATCTATAAGATAGTTAGTCAATTTTTTTGGTTTTTTATAAATTTTAACTATCTCTCATTTTGCATCTTTATCCTCATATGTTAGTTTTCTTACAACAACATCATGAACCAATACTTGACTATGACTCTTTCCATCTACTAAATTAAGAAGAATATGCATATAGCAATCATATTTTGTCTAACATTCAACATGGATGAACTCATAATCATTTATAATAGCTTTATATTTGGAAGAAATAAGGTTTGACTTCTGTCTATAATTTTTTTTAACATTAATTAGACATGCAATTTAATGTATTACCATGTAAGTTGCAACCTTGAGTTTGCTCTTCCCTTGAAGCTTGTTAATAACATTGCAAATTCTGTGTTTGAATGAAATTTCACAAATATCCAAAGTGGTGATGTGGTGACTTCTTGAAATCCCATAACCACTTCACTAAAATATTGATAAGTATAAGGTTCACTATCATATCTAATGTCTCGGAAGTTGAAACCTTGAGGAATGTCTGCAATAACTAGGGAATATTCCTTTTTAGGTATGAGTTTTGCAATGTCTTCACAAGCACTTTGTATTATTTGATATTGGATAGTGTTGAACCCATTCCAAATGAAATGAGTAAGAGTAGGATCAAGTTAAACATTCCTAAGATGTTGCTTTCTCAGCCTTTCCATCTTAATTTTTTCAATAAAGCTTTTGAAAGTACTTGGTACTCCATCTACATCCTTCCTCTTCTTCTTTAATGTCACAAAAAATATATATGTATAAGTAATGAAATAAAAATAGTTTACATGTGAATAAAATGAATGTATAAATCAACATACCTTATTGAATGCATAATAAAAATCTGTAAGTGTTGTTCTAGAACTTGATTCTGGGTAGTTGTGCATAGCATCATCCCAACTCTCTTCATTCAACATTTTAACCATATGTTCTTATATTTTATATAAATCTTCTGACTGAATAAATAGAATAAAAATTGTTAATATAGTGATATGTATAACAAATAATACCAACAAAAATATGCTATATTTAAAATAAAATCTTAATCCAAGCAAAAGTAAAAATAATTCAACAGACTTACTTTTTAAATACTATGCACATTTCATCCATTGATAATTCACCTGACTTCACAGGACATAGTATTCATTTGATTAGTTTCTCATCTTTCACTCTTTGCATTGTTCTCCAAGCTGTGACAGTCATATCATCTAGAAGTTGCTTCATTTTAGACCTTGTCTTACTAACAATGTAAACTTTGAAATGGGAACCCATACTGTTACCCGTTTTGTAGAGATAGCAAAAAAGTGACCCAATTTTGAAAAGGGGTTATGCAAAAAACACGTGTTTTTTAAAACTTAGTTTTTGGCACTATAACTTTTTTTATGTACATTGTGTTTCATAATGGTAGTGTTTTTTATGCTGATTTAAAAACGTGGTAATTCTACACGAGACCCTTTTTTTTAAATGTTTTTTTTTTTTTTTACTTTTTTAATTTTCTAATGTATGAAATGTTAATAATTATTTTGTAAAATTAATAATTTTTGAAGTGGTCATTTTCTTCATATTTTCTTGTTTTTATTTTAATTTTAATTTTTTGTAGTGAGGTTTTTATTGTTTCGCATATTTAAAGAAGAAGGTTGATATTTTGAATTTTCGATATTCTACATATTTATACATTGTTAAATAATTTTTCAATCCACAAGAAATAATTGTTTGTTAAAAACAATATTTCCTAACAATTGACATAAAGATAGCATTTTTTTAACATAAATATAATTAAAAAACTACACATTTTGATAATTTTTTGCTAGAATTGACATGCAAAACTCACAATTTTTATATGAAATTTTTAACTAAAAATAGTTAAATAATAGTGTTTTTTTAATGAATTTCATGTCAAAAAAATAATAATAATCACTTTTTTTTCAAAAAATAATTGTTAACTTAAAAATTAATGCGAAAATCACATATTACAAATATCGATCGCATAAAAACCTTAATTCAGTGTATATTCTTCTCATAAAATGTCAAAGTCAAAACATTGCAAGTATAACTACTTAATAGTTACAAAAACTGAGCTTGATTTCCAAGCATAACTTAAATTTAATCAACAATGTCATGTAATCCAAACTCTTCGTCCTCTAGAGTTTCATCATTGTTTTCTTCCTCAATATTTTCTGCTTACTTTTGCTTATTTTTGTCTTCTAATGGATCTTTCATGTCTACCAATCTCCCAATATATGTCTTTCCAAACATCCCATGCAATGGTGGTTGAGGTTCCTTTGCCTTTTTTGCCACACGTGATTCACTAAAGTCCCCTTTCTTCAACCTAATTTATTGCATTGCATCTGGAAGAAATTGAAGAGCATTAATTCTTTGCTAAATGAAATTGCATTGTAATGGATCTTTTTCAATTGTAATGCAATTTCCTCCTTTTTGAAGGCAGTATGCTAGTGTTGTACCTAGTTATCAAGCACAAAAGAAATAGTGAAGTAAATTAGTACAATGACATATTAATTAAAAAAATAACATATTGAAATTCAATTCTATATAATAAAACTTACTTGAGCCAGAAAATAAATTCAGAACCTAATCTCCTTCATTTGAACATATGTCTATAAGATAGTTAATCAATAATTGTGGTTTTTGATAAATGTTAACTATCTTTCCTTTTTCTTATTTGTCTTCATATGTTATTTTTATCACAATAGCATCATAACTCAGTGTTTGGCTATGACTCTTTCCGTCCACCCAATTAAAAATAATAGACATATAGCTATCATATTTTGCCCAACTATCAACATGAATGAACTCACAATCATTTATAAATATTTGATCGTCACGGTTAAGAAGATTTGACTTTTGCCTGTAACATGAAATAGTAAAAGTTCAATCAACTTGTACATAAATGATTTTTCCAACATTAATCAAATATACATTTTAAACATATTACCATGTAAGCTGGATCCTTGAATTTGTTTTCCCTTTGAAGCATGACAATATCATTGCCAATTGTGTGTCTGAATGAAATGTCACAAATCTCCATAATGGTGATGGCGTGACTTCTACAAATCCCGCAACCAGTTTACTAAAATCTTGATAAGTATAAGGCTCACTATCATAGTCAATATTTGGAATATTGAAACCATGGGGAATATCTGCAATATATCACTAGGAAGGTTGCATTTTCTACCTTTTGATTTGGGTTTCTCTTCAATTTGATAGCCTATTTCCATACAACATTCCCTTCGGAAATCTGCAGTAACATTTATCCTATCCCCACTACATTTTTATTGAAATTCACTATGAATAAATCTAACCCTTTGGATGAAAGTCATAGACATCCTATATTCATTATCTAAATTATGATCCCATGCCACTAACTTTGCTTCTGTATCCGATAAATCAACATAAATGATACATTTCATTGTTTCAAAATGTGGTTTATTGAGATATTCCTCCATCAATATTCTTTGAGCTTCTACAGAATGGTTCCCCCCAAGCACATAATAATTGTATTCAAAACATTTTGACTTATCAAATGCTTCTTTGTTGGGAAATTGAACTAGATCAACAAGAAGCACATAATTAACCACATGAGCATATGGATTATACCTCATCAATGTCTTCAAGTTGTGAACATGCAGATGGTGTGGCTTTCTGACTTGATATTGACATTATCCTTCACTTGCCTTATTGGTTTGTTTGGCATTAAGCTGAAATGTACGACCACCATCAATTAAGTTTTTCTTTGTCAAATTATATTGAATGGCATTTTGTTCTGTTTTGATAATGCCATCGTCTAAATTAGCTCTTGGTGTAATGATTTCTTTGCTTTTTTTTGAAGTTTCACTAGGTTCTTAACTGCTGGAAATGACTACTTCAAAATCTTCAACTTTACTTTTCTTCATTATAACATTCTTAACAAATTTATTTTTTTGCGTTGTTACTTTTGGTCTTTTATGGCTCTTCTCAGTTCCAATATCATATTCAGTAATGGCAACATATGCTTCACTGTCAATTTCAACTTCATTTCCCTCAAAAGTAACTTGTTTACCCTTGCTAGATTTATCCACTAGAAGCCTTTTTTTTTATCCTTTGGATGTAGTTTTGTAGCATCATCAGTTACTACATTTTGCTTGTTTTCCGTATATTCTTCTGACACTAAGTAAAAACTGCTGAAAACTTTCATGATATCATGCTCTATGAAATGAATGTTGTTGGCATTATGACATAGCTTTGGCACAGGTTTGGCTCGATGACATAAGTGTTGTCCTTGATGGAAACTCACTCAAATATCAGATCACAAGTTCATCCTCTCAAAATAGTAGAAAAAGAGACACCCATAGGGTTCTGTTCACAAAAGTCGCAGATATACGCAGGTGCACCGAACAAAAGGTGCGTACATATACGCAGGTGTACCGAACAAAAAGTGCGTACATATATTACACGCACTTTCATGCAGATAAAAGCGCGCACGTGGGAAATCTTATGGTTGCTCCATGGTATTTAGTCTAACATTTTTGATCCTATGGTTTTGGTCCGTGGTTTTGCATGGGTCCCTAGTATTAGATCTCTATGGTTTTGGACCATGGTTTGAATAAGGCCTAGACTATAAAAAGGAAAGGAGATCATTTGGCTTGGGGTGACTAATGAGTTGAATATCTTGAGAAGAGTAAGATATGAAATACTGGTGATCAGTTGGTGAGTTATAGCTAGACCTGAACCAAGGAGAAACCTGAGCATTAAAAGATGGATCTACTGATGGGTCGAGATATCTTTGGCGCATGATCAGATATTTAAATCTAATTATATGGTGTATAATTGAAGTCTGGAAAATTATCTATACCCGCAGGTTTGACACAGTGTAGGCATAGATACCCACAGGCCCGATACAACGTAGGCACAGATATACGCAGATTTGACACAGTACAGGCCCGGATGCCTGAAATCTAGACACAGTGCGGGCATGGACATACGCGGGTTTCACACAATGCAGGCACGGATACCCAAAGGCTCAACACAATAGAGGCGCCGATACCCGTAGGTTAAGGAAGTGAATACTGCGTATGTATGCAGGTTTCTATTGGTGAAGTTGCGGACCTTTCTTGAAATATGTTTTAGTGGCTTTTGTCTATTACTGCAGTGTTTAGGGTTCTGAATTGGTGTCTGGTTATTGGTGCTATGTTCTAAGAAGTTATTGATTCAGTATTTGTATAAGGAGGTTGGTTGATTATAGATCTATTTGATGTTTGATTGATGTTCATGGATCCAGTCTAAAAATTTATGAAACGTGGTCCCTGAAAGAAAAGAGAAGTCTTATATAGGTAAGGAACTACGTACTAGTACCTCTGCTAGTACAAAAGCTAAGGGGTTTGTATCTCCCTTCCAGAAGAGTCTGGAGAATGAGAGAAGGTTGTAGCCTTCTGCAGGTTGAAGCCTGCGTGCTGTTATAAGACTGCACCAGTACAGAATCTTTGTAAAAAGAAGTTTCTAATTGGAAGAAGATAGAGACATATTGCATCAGGTGGTTTTCACCCACATTGGGTTTCCACCTTATATCTGGTGTTCTTTTGTGTGATTGTCTGCTCTACTTTTATCTTCATGCTTACTATTATATGGTTCTGACACACAGATTAATGATCAACATCTGAAGAAGAAATTAAAATTATAAGTCAGGAAGGCATACACAAGTTTCATTAGTATCTTTGTATAAATTGAAAAAGAATCTAATAATACTGATTCACCCCCCCTCTAAATATTATTTTCAACAATTGGTATCAGAGCAGGTCCTTCAGGAAAAGCTTGATCACTTGAAGGAAGATCTATCATCATGAGCAACTACGAAAAGGAAGAATCTATCAGGTCACCAGTTTTTGATGGGAGCAACTTCGTCTATTGGAAGGTAAGAATCACTGCCTATCTTCAATCTCTTGGTACAAAAGTTTGGGATATTGTGGAAACAGGATACACATTTCCATCAACAACTCCTACAAAAGCAGCTGGTAAGAAGAAGTATGAAACAAATGCAAAAGTTGTCAATACTCTATTAGGAAGTCTATCTCAATTAGAATTCATCAAGGTTATGCAGCTCAAAAGCGCAAAAGAAATATGGGACAAGATCGTTCTGAGCTATGAAGGAGATGAACAGGTAAAACGAGCAAAACTACGAACTCTTAGAATTCAATATGAAAGTCTTAGAATGCATAATGATGAAAGTGTTGCTAGTTATTTCCTACATATAGATGAGATCGTAAATTGTATGAAAAACTTAGGTGAAGAAATAAAAGAAGTTGTTTTGGTTGAAAAGGTTCTAATATCTTTGTCTCCTAAGTTTGATTCAAAAGTTTCTGCCATAGAAGAAAAGCAGAATCTACAGAGCCTTACCATGTCACAGCTGCACGGAATTCTAATTTCTTACGAAATGAGAAAAGGAGGACCATCAGACAAAGAGAAGTTGTATTCAAGGCTTCAGGAAAAGGAGATTACTATGAGTCAGGACATATATCAGAAGAAGAGGAAGAATCAAATTTTGTCAAGAACCTTCAACGGGGAACTGGAGGATTTAGAGGTAAGGTACCTTTCAAATGCTTTTCTTGTGGAAGAGTTGGTTATTATGCTGCAAAATGTCCTCATAAAGATAAATTAGACAAAGGTAAGGAACTTGTTAGATGGAACAAAAAATAGAATGTAAATAAGAAGAGCTATTACATGCATGAAGATAGTGATGGATTGTCAAATAGTGATGAAGATGAACAAGGTAATGATGATAGAATTTTGATGGCTTTTGAAGATGATGATTTCTTGGATGCTGTAAATGAAGAAGGTCTTTATGAAGAAATTTCTAAACCTAAAGTTTGTTTAGAGGAAAAGAATATGATTATAGATACTCTAACATTCCAACTCGCTGAAAAAGATAAATGAGATGAAGAGTTAGAATGTGAAATTGTGGGACTTAGAAAATAAATTGAGAAAACAAAAGCCCTTAATCTCAGATTTTCTAAAGGATCTGAAACTCTAGATGAGGTTATCAAAGTGCAGCATTCTCCTCTAATCAAGACTAGTCTCGGATATTTCGAAGAAGCATCTCAAGCTCAGAAGCAAGCGCAGAACCCATCCACCTCCAAAAGTTATCTTGATGCAGCAAGGAGAAGTGAACAAGTTGAAAATCGACAGCAAAAGCATAATGCAGATCACCAGGTAAATGAGGGACAATTTGCTTCAAGAATGATAAAAGATTATCAAGTAAATCAGGGGTAGTCTACAAGGATGAAAAAAAGCCTCAACCGACCACAGGTAAATCATTCTCAATTTGGCTCAGGAATGTATGGAAACTACAATCATATGGTTGGTAGATTTGATAATCGCAGGAATTTCTTCAATGCCCAATATTTCTCTTGTCATAACTTTGGTCATAAATCTGCTCAATGTGTTGCCTACAAGACCATCATGACTAGGGAAGGTGAAAAACAAAGGCGTATGACATGAATCATGAAAAGAACCTACAATAAATTCTCTACTCTTGAAAATGAAATAGAATGTTCTATCTGTAACAACTTCAGTCATGAAGATTATGAATGCAGAAGCAAGTTTTGGCAAATAATTCAGAAGGAGCAATCTTCATTGAGTTCCAAAACATGGAAAAAGAAAGAAACACAACCAGAAAGATGTGGGATAGCGTTATATGCGGAAGGACAGGAAAATCAATGGTACATCGACAGTGGATGCTCGAAACATATGACAGGTAATAAATAAAAATTTCAGTCATATAGTGCCTTAGAAAAGGAAAAGAAGGTCTCATTTGGAAATGACACCCCTGCATTCATAAAAGGTAAAGGCTCTGTTCGTTTGAAAGAAAAGGTCAAGGCTGGAAATGTTATGTATGTTGATGGCTTAAAGCATAATCTATTGAGTGTCAGTCAGATGTGTGATCAAGGAACTGAGGTAATATTTCGATCAAATGGATGTATTGTTCATGAGCATGATATAGGAAAAACAATGATCAGAGGCATAAGAACTCCAAATAACTTATACGTACTCAAGGGAGAACAACAAAAATTCTATTTAAGTAAGAATGATGAACACTGGCTATGGCATAGAAGACTAGGGAATCTTAGCTTCTCTCAGATAAGGAAAGCATGTAAATATCAAGTAGTTTGTGATCTTCCTGACATCAGAATTCCAGACAATACAATATGCAAATCATGTCAAATGGTAAGCAAACTAGAACTAATTTCCCTAAGAAGGAAGGATCAACTAGCAGGCCACTTGAACTTGTCCACACCGATATAGTGGTCCAATGAGGAAGAGGTCACCTCGAGGAGAAGAGTATTTCATATTGTTCATTGACGACTTTTCAAGGATGTGTTGGATAGGACTCATGAAGTATAAAGATGAAGCTTTCGAAAAGTTCAAGTCATTCAAAGCTTTGGTTGAAAACGAATCAGATCACAAAATCAAATGCCTCAGATTTGATCGAGTAGGGGAATTTACCTCAGATGAATTTTTTTATTTCTGTGAAGAACATGGAATAAGAAGGGAATTTTCTGCTGCAAGGACTCGTCAACAAAATGGAGTAGTGGAAAGGATGAACAGAACAGTTCAACAAATGGCTAGTGCTATGCTTGATGAGTCTGGAACTCCCGCAACCTTCTGGGGTGAAGCCGCATTTTTCGCTGTTACTATTCTAAATAAGACAAACGTCCAGGTAAACAACACTGAGACTCCTCATGAACTTTGGTATCGTAAGATTCCCATGGTAAAATAGTTCAAAATTTTTGGAAGCAAATGCTACATTAAAAGGACTGATGATAATCTTGGCAAGTTTGAACCTAGAGTAGATGAAGGCCTTTTACTTGGTTACTCTCCCCACAGCAAAGCTTACAAATGTTACAATAAAAGACTTGGTAAAATTGTTGAAAGTATTGATGTAGTGGTTGATGAAGAAGAAAACACTCCTAGGTAGGTAAAATCTAAAGATTTCGAAGATGGCAAAGACTATCCATCAACATCAAATTAGATTCATGACAAAGAAGAAACCCATGAGGCACCAGAAGAACATATAAGGATAGAAGAAAAGACTCCATCCAGATACATTCAGAAGAATCATCCAGAATCTCAAATTTTGGGGCAGAAAGAGGTTGGCGTACAAACAAGAAGAACCATTTTAGAAGCTTCAAGCTATCTAGCATTGCTCTCCTCCACTGAACCGCAGAATGTAAGAGAGGCTTGCAAAGATGAATGCTGGGTCAAGGCCATGGAGGAAGAACTCGAGAAGATTGAAAAGAATAACACTTGGGAGTTGGTTCCTAGACCAAAATATAAGAATGTCATAGGACAAAATGGATTTTCAACAATAAGCTGAATGAAAATGGGGATGTGGTTAGAAACAAGGCAAGACTTGTTTGTAAAAGATATGCGCAACAAGAAGGCATAGACATTGAAGAAACTTTTGCTCCAGTTGCCAGATTGAGGCTATAAGAATGTTCCTTACTCTCTCTAGCTTTCAGAAGTTTAAAGTATTTCAGATGGACGTAAAATCTACCTTTCTGAATGGAGACTTAAATGAAGAAGTATATATTGAACAACTAGATGGGTTTATTCTTGGAAATGATCCAGAACTTGTGTGACGAATCAAAAAGGCTCTCTATGGCCTTAAACAGGCTCCAAGGGTGTGATATTATCGGTTGGATAAGTACCTCTATCAACAAGGTTTTATAAAAGGATCAACTGATAGCAATCTATATATAAAAATTGACAATGATAAGTTGCTGATACTTGTTGTGTATGTTGATGATATCATCTTTGGTAGTAATGAGAGTCAAAAATTTTCCTTGGTGATGTAGAAAGAGTTTGAAATGTCCATGCAAGGTCAGCTCATATATTTTCTTGGTTTACAAGTCCAACAAAATAAAGACGACATTTTTCTATCACAAACCAAGTATCTCAAGCAGATCTTGAAGAATTATGGGATGGAGGATTTGAAACCAGTATGTACCCCTATGGTGATAGGATGTAGCCTAACGCAAATTATGAATCGACATTAGTACATCAACCAACCTATAGATCCATGATTGGTAGTCTGCTCTATCTAACAGGTACCCAACCAGGCATTATGCATGCAGTGGGAATAGTTGGAAGGTTTCAGGCAAATCCAAAGGAAACTCATCTTTAGGCAGTTAAGAGAATTTTTAAGTATCTTCAAGGAACTCAAAACTATGGCTTATGGTATCCTAGAGATACAGATCTCACACTTCATGCATACACAGATGCGGATTGGGCAGGAAGCGTGGATGACAGGAAAGGCACCAATGGTGGTGCATTCTTCATGGGTCCTAGATTTGTATATTGGTTCAGTAAGAAACAAAGCTCTATTGTATTATCTACAACTGAAGCAGAATATGTAGCTGCTGCATCTTGCTGCACATGACTCTTTTGGATGATGCAAACATTGCAAGATCTTCAAATCACTTGTACTCCACCAATCTCCATTTTTTGTGATAATACAAGTGCTATCAGTATTTCAAAGAATCTTGTCATGCATTCAAAGACTAAGCACATACCGATCAAGTATAATTTTCTCCGAGAACAAGTTCTTGAACAAAAGGTCAAATTGGAGTATGTTCCCTCTAAGGAACAAGTTGCTGATATTCTCACCAAACCACTGCCCAGGGAGACCTTTGAATACCTCAGACAAAAGTGGGGGTAGTTGATGCATCATCTTTCTGTTGAATCTCATCTGTCTCAGAGATTGTTGGTTGTACGCGAGGTTCATATGGGGTATACATGTACATACACTGGTTTATGTGGGTACAATCGACTTAAAGAAAAGCAAGGATGAGAAGAGTCTGATATGGGTCTGTTAGAGACCATCTGGCATAGATTCAGGGGGAGCATATATTCTTCTAATAATGCATTGTTGGCATTATCATAGAAGATCTTGGTTCAATTCTTCAGTTGTTTTGATTTCAGGAGGAGCAAGTGCAGAAGGAGAACGTGGATACTGATCTGAATGATGATTGACAGATGTTGTTGATATTTTGTCTCTATTTTTCTTTTGTCAAGGTCATGTATCGGCCTATCTTGGTTGCCCCACTATTCTTGGGATGGATAATGTAATATGCTTATTATATCATGTATCCCCACTTGGTTGGGAGTCATATGTATGAGTCTTTGGTGATAGGAGGGTCAGTTATGATTTCTTTTGTAGAACATCTTCTTGCAGATCTTGCCTATATGTCAGGGGGAGTTTGAAAAACACAACAGAGCAAAGATTCCAGCATGTCCTCAGGGGGAGCATAACCCTTTTCCCTTGATGTGAAAGGGGGAGAAAATACTTTGAGTGACTTTGGGTTGCCATCAAGTCCAAAGGGGGAGATTGTTGGCATTATGACATAGGTTTGGCACAGGTTTGGCTCGATGAAATAAGTGTTGTCCTTGATGGAAACTCACTCAAATATCAGATCACAAGTTCAGCCTCTCAAAATAGTAGAAAATGAGACACCTGCAGGGTTCTGTTTACAAAAGCCGCGGTTATACGCAGGTGCACCGAACAAAAGGTGTGTACATATATGCAGCTGTACCGAACAAAAAGTGTGTATGTAAAGTACACACACTTTCATGCAGAGAAAAGCATGCATGTGGGAAATCTTGTGGTTGGTCTATGGTATTTAGTCCGACATTTTTGATCCTATGGTTTTGGTCCGTGGTTTTGCATCTAAAGTATTGAACCCAGGTTTTGCGTCACTAGTATTGGATATCTATGTTTTGGACCATGGTTTGAATAAGGCCTAGACTATAAAAAGGAAAGGAGATCATTTAGCTTGGGGTGACTAATGAGTTGAATATCTTGAGAAGAGCAAGATCTGAAATATTGGTGATCGGTTGGTGAGTTATAACTGGACCTGAATCAAGGAGAAACCCGAGCATTACAAGACGAATCTACTGATGGGTCGAGATCTCTTTGGTGCATGATCAGATCTGTAAATCTAATTATCTGGGGTATAATTGAAGTCTGGAAAATTATCTATACCTGCAAGTTTGACACAATGCAGGTGCGGATACTTGTAGGCTTGACACAGCGTAGGCGCGGATATACGTAGGTTTGACATAGCGCAAGCGTGGATACCCGCAATTTAGAAACAGTGTAGACACAGACATACATGGGTTTGACACAGCGTAGGTGCGGATACCTGCATGCTCGACACAACGGAGGCATGGATACCCGCAGGTTAAGGAAGTGAATACTGCGTATGTACGCAGGTTTCTATTGGTGAAGTTGTGGACTTTTCTTGAAATATGTTTTAGTTTTTTTTGCCTATTACTGCAGTGTTCAGGGTTCTGAATTGGTGTCTGGTTACTGGTACTATGTTTTGAGAAGTTATTGATTCAGTATTTGTACAAGGAAGTTGGTTGATTGCAAATCTATTTGATGTTTGATTGATGTTCATGGATCCAATCTGAAAATTTATGAAACGTGGTCCCTGAAAGAAAAGAGAAGTCTTTTGTAGGTCAACACCTACGTACTAGTACCTCTGCTAGTACAAGAGCTAAGGGGGTTGTAGCTCCCTTCGAAAAGAGTCTGTAGAACGAGAGAAGGTTGTAGCCTTCTGTAGGTTGAAGCCTGCATGCTGCTATAAGACTGGACCATTACAAAATCTTTGTAAAAAGAAGTTTCTAATTGGAAGCGGATACAGACATATTACAACAGGTGGTTTCACCCACATTGGGTTTCCACCTTATATCTGGTGTTCTTTTGTGTGACTGTCTACTCTACTTTTTTGTTCTTGCTTATTGTTATATGGTTCTAACACACAGATTAATGATCAACATCTGAAGAATAAATTAAAATTATGAGTCAGGAAGGCATATGCAAGTTTCATTAGTATCTTTGTATAAATTGAAAAAGAATCTAATAATATTGATTCACCCCCCCAGTATTATTTTCAACAAATGCCTCCCAACCTAATTGAACAAATTTCAAAAAAATTCTGCCAAACAAAATATCATATGTCAATAAAAACAAAATTAAAAAAATATAGCGAGACACTTTCAAGAAAACAAAATACAAATATAAATAACAATACTTACAATGTTTTGTTTCATCTCATTTACGATTTGTTTACACAATTTTGTAGATACCTCTATCGTGTCATACAATGAATATGTCAGTTGATATTTAATCCTTTAAACAACTTCAGTGTCTGGTACCGAACACATATCTATGACTCTTCACATCAGCTCAAAAATTCCATTTTCATTCTGTATATCAATATATAGATATATGTTCACATTTTGGATTTCTCTTTCTTTCACATACCATATTTTTGATGGGAATTTCACCTCTTTTGAATTCTTGTAGTCTGAAATCATCTACTTATCATTTGAGGCACTTGAAAGACTTGTAGCCATGAGCTCAGGTGGAGTTCATTCACCAATGTTTTATGACGATGCACCTTTAAGTGTCTTTGGTCCAGACATATTCACAGAAATCTTCTTTGATGCCATTTTCCTGAAAAATAGAAACACATAAATTAGTAAACAACAAAAACATATTAAATTAAATCCACAACGAAAATATATTCTAAATTTTTAATTTTTATAATTAGATAATTGAAATTAAAAAAATATTAACACTAAGAAATGGCAGAAGCCCACTGACACCATCCCGTCCATCCACGGAGTGGTGGGCGATTCCCCACCCCTTACCCCGCACGCCCCCCTACCCCTCTTCCCCCTGAACTGACCCACGCCACCCCACCCCACAATCAGATGTCCATCCAACCACACCCTTACCCCCCTTCCACACCTCCCCCCTACCCCCACGCCACCCCACCCCCAACCACTTCCCCTCCATGCCCCCCTCCACCCCCTACCCCTAGCCCACAACCCCCATGCCACTCCACCCCCTTACCCCCTCCCAAACCCCTAACAGCCTACCCCCTTCCCCCCCAACCGATCCACCCCACCCCACAATCGGACAACCACCCCAGCCCACCCTTACCCACCTTCCACCTATTCCCCCTACCCCCCTCGCCCCAAACTAAACCACTCTTCCCCGCAATCAGACAACCACCCTAGCCCACCCTTACCCACCCTTCCCTCTACCCCTTAACCCCCCCTCTCCCCTACCCCCTACCTCATTCCCCCTACCTCACCCCCCTCCCCACGGACCCACCCCTCATTCCCCCCCTCTTCCTACCCCTCCTCCTCACTCCCCTTTCACCCCCACTACCCAAACACCCCCCCGCCCCCCCGCTCCCACCATTTGTTCGCCCTCACTCTACCCCCCCCCCCCCCCCCCCCACCCTTCATCCCTCCCCCTCACCTCACCCCTCATCCCCCCCACTCCCCTTTACCCCCCTCTACCCGCCCCCCCACCCCTCGTTCCCACTCACTCTACCCCCCACCCCTGTCACTCCTCATCCCCTTCCCTCACCTCACCCCTCATCCCCCTCACTCCCCTTCCCCACCTCTACTCGCCCCCTCCCCTCACCCCTCGTTCCCCCTCACTCCCCTTTCCACCCTTTACCAACCGCCCTCCCCCCTCACCCCTCGTTCCCACTCACTCATCCCCCCGCTCACCTCACCCCTCATCCACCCCACCCCTCACCTCACCCCTCACTCCCCTTACCCCCCCTCTACCCGACCCCCCCTCCTCACCCCTCATTCCCCCTCACTCTACCCCATGCACCCCCCCCACCCTTCATCCCCCCTCCACCTGGCCCCCCTCCCTCACCCCTCATCCCCCCTCCTACCCTTCTCCCTCACTCCCCTTCCCCCCCCTCTACCCGACCACCCCTCACCCCTCGTTCTCCCTCACTCTACCCCCCCACCCCTCATCCCCCTCCCGACCTCACCTTTTATCCCTCCCCCTCACTCCCCTTTCCACCCCTCTACCTAGCCCTCTCCCCTGACCCCTCGTTCCTCCTCACTCATCCCCCACCTCACCCCTCATCCCCCTCACTCCACTTTCCCCCTCTTTAGCCCCACCCCTCGTTTCCCCTCACTCTACCCCCTGCCACCTCTCATCCCTCCCCCTCATCACCCCCTCTACCGGGGCCTGCCCGTCCCCCCTCGTTTCCCCTCATCCACCCCCCTCACCCCACCCCTCATCCCCCCCCCTGACCCATCACTCCCCTTGGCCCCCCTCACCCTACCCTCCCCTCTTGCCCCCCGCTTACCCCTCAGCCCCCTCACCCTACCCTACCCCTACCCCCAACCAGCCCCCCCACCCCTCGACCCCCCTCACTACCCCTCACTCCTCAACGTAACCCCCCCCCCCCACCACCCCTCGGTCACCCCCACTCCCCCCTCACCCTCCCTCCCCCCTACCCCCCCCAGCTCTCCCCGTCGGGCCCCCTCACGCCCCCATCACCCCTCAGCCCCCACCCCCCGAACCCCTCACCCCTCATCCTACCCCCCCCTCTACCCCTCGGCACTCCACCCACCCCTCACCCTTAACCCCCCCCCCTCGCACCCTACCCGTTGGCCCCACTCCCCTACCCATACAGCTACCCCTCACCCTACCCTACCTCACCCCTCAGCCCTCCACCCTGCCCCCCCCACCTCACCTTACCCTCCCCCGTCTCCCCCCCCATCAACCCTTGGACCCCTCCCTTCCCCACTCCTCCGCCTCCCACTCCCTCCCTCCCCCTCCTCCTGCCTCCCCCACCTCTCGCCTCCCTACCTCTGTCCCCTCGGACGGACACCCAGGCATGCCGGTGGGCTGCTGGGGTGGCGCGGGGTGGGCGGCCGCTCCCCACCCCACACCACCATGGCGGGCTGCTGGCCCGCCTCGGGTGGCTGGCGGGCCCCACCCCGCGCCACCCCGGTGGTCTGCCCATGGTGGTCGTCCGATTCCTAGAATCGAACAGCCACCCCGAGCGGGTCGGCGGGGTGGCGCGGGATGGGTGACTGCGCCCCACCCTGCGCCGGCCCGCCAGCCTGCCCGGGTTGTTCGTCTGATTTCGGGAATCGAACAACCACCCCGGGTGGACCTACGGGCTGCTGGGGTGGCCTAGGGTGGGGCGCGGCCACCCACCCCAGCGGCCTGTCGGCGCGCCTGGGTGGCCATCCAGGGTGGGGGAAGCGGGAGGAGGGGGAGTGTCACGCCCCTACACCTGCGGTAGTCTTCCAACCGCTTGTTGCGAGGTGCGGCACCACCGAACGCTTTGTTTTTAACAATACTAACATTCGTGGACTACGCCTATTCCAACATTAACATACTTAGTTTGTGTTTTATAACCAAGTAACAACATTTATCCTTTATACTTAATGAAGCCCATACTCATTCATTATCCATATGCAATTAACCGAGAACTTCAACAATTGAAAACAAGTATAAAGGGGAGGGGCAACTCCCCGTAATGTGAGCCTGCCCGACAATTTTATTGAGAATATCAGTTTACAATACAACACTGTGTCTTGGCCGAACCAAGTCTCACACTTAACCGAATTTTACAATAGAAGCAACCTTCTTTACAACCATGTGCACCCTTGCACAAGAAGAAGTGCTCACTCGAGCCACTCGACCTTCTTACCAAGTCCTGCACACATATCTCAAACCCTAACACGCTTGCCACACTCCAACCGGCATAAAATCCAAAACCGCACCTTAGAAGACCTACGCATGAGATATGTGTAGTCTCTTTTACCCCTGCACAGTTTTTACTCTTCTTATGCGTAGATATGAAGATGAAAGTTTGATACCCCAAATGTACCGCAAGTCTCACCAATATATTCGCACCAATGGACGTGCGTTCACCTTGGCCGACCTCATAAATTATAACATGAGCGCCCCTCACCTTCGGTTTATCCATCATCGGCTTGAGTATGCTCATCGCCTTTCATCCATCTCATATATACTCCCTTTCGCACGCTTATTACCACGCGCGCTCATACGATGGCAACCACACTTACTCAATTTCGCGAGATGGAGGTGCGCGCGCCCGTGCCCAAGAACGCAGGGCGTTACATTCTCCCTCACTGAAAATCGTTGTCATCCTCGACAACATACCATCCCAGTAGCCATCTACCAATATCGTCGTCATCCACGATGTCGACCTTTCCATACAAGGCAAACATCTCTGCAACATATGTAGAGACTCTTTCTCCACTATGTCTCGGCCTAGTGACCACTGTCACCAAGCTCACCATACCAAAGTATGTATCTCCATAATCCATGCTCAGGTCCATGGAAACTCCATCCATCTCATCTGCAACATGTTGCCCATATGTGTGTCTTCACCAAGTGAAGAGAACATCTCCTCAAACCAACTCTTGATGTGCCCCATTCAGGTTCATGAAGCTCTCTTCATCATCTGCAATGTGCCATCCTCAAGTTTCCATAGAAACAAGTATGCACTTGTCTCATCTATCCATGTGCTGCCCATGATCCTTGATCAAATCAGCTCCCATGTGTAGAAAGTAGTTGAGTCTCGGCTCAACTCATGCTCAAGTGTATCACCAAAGCATCATCATCATCATCATTGTAACTTCATCACCTCAAAGTGCCTCATATCGATCCTCCACATTAAGTCACCCTTCCAAGCGATGCCCATACATGTACTTTGGAAGTATGCATCCCATACTGCATCAAAGTCTCCTGACCTCGGCTCCTCAATGCATTAGATCCTCCAAGTTCACCATATGAAGTCCCTAAAAGTCACAACAATCTCATGTCATCATGAGCTCCATAAACCATCCCCAACCAACACCTCAGCAAGCATACAAGATGCCTCAACTCCCCATGTAGTAGGAATGCTCCATAGCTGCTCAAGTCCATTCAAGTCTTGAATATTACCAACTCTTGATGTGCCCCATTCAAGTCCATGAAGTCCTCTTCATCATCTGCAATGTGCCATCCTCAAGTTCCCATGTCACACTAGCAAGTCCTCCTGCATAACATTCCTACCTTAGCACTCCTCTTTGGATGTCCCTTGACATCTCTACAAGTGCTTCCACACAATGTCCTTGCATAGGTCTGCCATGCTTCATGTCTTCAAGTCTCCAACCTGATGTCCATGACTAAGTTGCCCATGTAGTCCAACCAAGTAGACACATCACAACATCTGGCCATCTCATCCAAGTCTTCGATCTTCGGTTTAGTGAACTCGGTCACCCAACCATCTCATCATCATGTCATGAGTCCCTTCATCATAGCTTCTCCACCAAAGTGTCCATCAAGACTTACTCTTGGTCTCGACCATGAGAAGTCCACCCAAAACATCACAAGTGTGTGCCCTCCTCAATCTGTCCATGAGTCATGCCGGGTACTTAGCCAATTCATGTGGCTGAAGCATGACTCATTCTTCCAAAACGATCATCAAGTTCCACCCTTGTCCCGGGTCCTTGCACCTTTCATCATAAGGTCACAAGTAACCCCAACAAGCTTTCCAACAACTGACAATCCTTGCTCTTCCATACAAGGTTCCATCATAGTCATCCATGGTGACATGTCCTCTTGCCTTGGCAAACTGGCTTTGCCCTTCCCTGCACATGGTCCATCTTCCAAATTCCCAAATGAAACACAAGTATCAATACTTACTTCATCATCATGAGGCTCCTCCATGTGAGTGACCTCATCCATCCATGTTGACAAACTACACGACCCTGGTTCAACTTGATCAACGTCAAGTTCATCCTCCATCATAGTCGTGTTTGCAACATCTTCATCACAGAAGGGGACAACAATAGCCTTGTTGCCCTTCAGGAATTCTTGTCCAAGTATCACATCGAAGTCATTCATCTCCATCACTATGAAGTCCAACTGACCCTTCCATTCTTTCATCTGTACAAGTACATCCTGTACCAAACCTGCCACCTTAGCTCTAGAGTTTACTGCCTTGACCTCCATATTAGATGTCAACCCAACCTCTTTTGCTAATCGTGTTGTCATAAAGTTATGTGTAGCACCTGTGTCTACCAGAGCTTGAATGGTCTCGCCATGAACCATCAAGTCTACGAAACCCAGACTATCCATCCATGATTTCTCCATAACCTTATCTGCATCGGCTTCACCCGTCATCAATTTCCAAGTGTCCTCACACTTGCTTCACCAGCTCCTGACCGAGCTCTAATACCAACTGTCACACCCCTACAACTGCAGTAGTCTTCCAACCGTTTGTAGCGAGGTGCGGCACCACCGAACGCTTTCTTTTTAACAATACTAACATTCGTGGACTACGCCTATTCCAACATTAACATACTTAGTTTGTGTTTTATAACCAAGTAACAACATTTGTCCTTTATACTTAATGAAGCCCATACTCATTCATTATCCATATGCAATTAATTGAGAACATCAACAATTGCAAACAAGTATAAAGGGGAGGGGAAACTCCCCGTAATGTGAGCCTGCCCGACAATTTTATTGAGAATATCAGTTTACAATACAACAGTGTGTCTTGGCCGAACCAAGTCTCACACTTAACCGAATTTTACAATAGAAGCAACCTTCTTTACAACCATGTGCACCCTTTCACAAGAAGAAGTGCTCACCCGAGCCACTCGACCTTCTTACCAAGTCCTGCACACATATCTCGAACCCTGACACGCTTGCCACACTCCAACCAGCATAAAATCCAATACCGCACCTTAGAAGACTTACGCATGAAATATGCGTAGTCTCTTTTACCCCTGCACATTTTTTACTCTTCTTATGCGTAGATATGAAGATGAAAGTTCGATACCCCAAATGTACCGCAGGTCTCACCAATATATACACACCAATGGATGTGCGTTCACCTTGGCCGACCTCATAAATTATAACATGAGCGCCCCTCACCTTTGGTTTATCCATCGTCGTCTTGAGTATGCTCATCGCCTTTCATCCATCGCATATATACTCCCTTCCGCACACTTATTACCACGCGCGCTCATACGATGGCAACCACACTTACTCAATTTCGCGAGATGGAGGTGCGCGCACCCGTGCCCAAGAACGCAGGGCGTTACAGGGAGGGAGGGGGAGCTACGGGAGGGAGGGAGCGGGAGACGGAGGGGCTGGGGAGGAAGGTAGAGTTGGGGGAGGGAGGGAGGGTGAGGAGGAGGGGCAGGGGAGGAAGGCGGAGGGGCGGGGAAGGGAGGGGGCCAAGGGGTGGGGGGGTGGGGATGGGGGGGGGGGGGGGCATGGTAGGGTGAGGTGGTGGGGGGTTGCAAGGGGTCAAGGGGGTGTGGGGTTTAGGTGGAGGGTAGGGTGAGGGACGAGGAGGTGGGGGGGTGGGGGAGGGGGGCGGGGGGTTGGGGGTAGGTGTTGGGGGTGGGTGGTGGGGTAGTGGTAGGGGGGTAGGGCCGAGGGGTAGAGGGGTGGGGTAGGGTGAGGGGTGGGGGGGGTTGGGGGGGCAAGGGGTAGAGTGTGGGGTGTAGGGTGAAGGGTGAGGGGGGTCAGGGGTGCGGGCTGATGGGTGAGGGGGGGTGAGGGGTGGGCGGCAAACCGAGGAGTGAGGGGGGGGAGGGGTAGGGGGTGGGTAGGGTGAGGGGGGGCCAAGGGGGGAGAGTAGGGTGTGGGGGTGCCAAAGGGGGCCATTGGGTGATGGTAGGGTGGGGGGTGAGGGGGAGCGAAAGGAGGGGGACGAGGGAGGGTGGGGTGAGGGGGAGTGAGAGGGGCAGAAGGGTGAGGGCTAGGGGTAGGGGTGTTACGAGGGGTGAGGGGGAGAGGTAGGGGTAGGGACGTGGGGGAAACGAGGGGTGAGATGAGGGAGGGGGGGAACGGGAGTCGGGGAAACGAGGGGTGAGGTGAGGGGCAGGGGAAGGGGAGTTAGGTAGCGGGGTAGGTGGGTGGGTCTAGGGGAGTGAGGTAGAGGAGTCGGGTAGGGTTGAGGGGGTCGTGTGGGGTAGCGAGGTGGGGCGGAAGGGGGGTTGAGGGGTGAGGGGGAAAGGGGTTGATGAGTTTGGGGAGGGGCACGAAAGGGTGTGCGGAGGGAGTGGGTGGCCGACCGATTGTAGAATGGGGTGGCCTTGGGCCCACCATGCTCATGGTGGAAATATTTGTTAATTTGGTTTACAAAAATTTTAAGTTTATGAAAAAAAATCTAGTGGCCGGTCGTTTGCAAGATGGGGTTGCCTTGGGCCCACTATGCTCATGGCGGAAATATTTCTTAATTTGGTTGAGAAAAAATTTTAAGTTTAGAAAAAAAATCTATTTTCTTAAACTAATTTAATATGAGAAATTTCAAGAAAAAAAATTAACTGACCTTTCAATTGCGGGAATTCTTCGTTGAATATGTTGTTGATCCCAATGTAGTTGCTCCACAAATTTTCTCCAAGTCTTTTAACGAACCTCAGAAAACCTTGATGTAACGTGAGTAATAGTGATAATGGAATATATAGGTGAAACTACGAAGATGTTTTACCGTATGGTGAATGTGGGATTAATTAGTTTTAATAAATTTTAACATGTTAATTTTTTTATGGTGATGAATGAAAATATGATAAAGCGAACAATATGGAATTGTTTTATAGCGGGGTGAATGTGGAATTAACTTGTTTCAGAATGTATTATAAAAAATTAAAAAACATTCAATTGTTTAGTAAATATTATATACTTTGACTATTAAAATAATTTAGGTAGAAGTTGTAGTTTACAATTTTAACTTTAATGATTTATTTCATAAAAAAAAAATAAGTTTGAATTTTTCATTAAATTGCATAATAAAATAATGAAGTGAAATAAATCTCACAAACTTTTAGGAGGGAAATATTTTCGCGAAAATTTTTGGGTGGAAAATTGTTGGAGGGAAATATTTTCACGAAATTTTTTGGGAAGGAAATTCTTGGAGGGAAAATTTCATTCTCTAAGCTATATAATATCTTTAGGAGACTCTCCATTTGTATCATTCAACATCTTCTATTTGAAAGAGATGGATTGTCCTGATAGTGAAGTTTCAATTTATACAGCATCAACATCTTCATCGCATAACAACTCTATTCATATGGATCAATATAGCAAGAATTATTCCACTATGAATAGAAAGTCAATTCTTCCACTTAGTCCTGATCCTAAGGACTATGAGAGCAGCACTGATGAAAGAGGGGATGGAGAATTTCAAATAAATAAAGATTCACAGATTCCACTTAGTTTGAATTCGAAGGACTATGAAAGCAGTAGTGATGATGAGCTTGATGAGAAATTTCAAAAGAATGGAGTGTCACAATGTCCACTTAATACTAATTCTATGGACTATGAAAGTAGCAGTGATGAGGAGCAAGATGGTGAAGTTCAAAAGAATGGAGTGTCACGGTGTCCACTCAGTCCTACTTCTAAGGACTATGAGAGTAGTAGTGATGAAGAGCGTGATAACAAATTTGAAAAGAATGGAGTGTCAAAGTTTCCACTTAGTTCTAATTCTAAGGACTATGAGAGCAGTAGCGATGAAGTGCATGATGATGAATTTCAAAATTATGGAGTGTCATGGTGTCCAGTTAGTCCTAATTCTAAGGACTATGAGAGTAACTTTGATGAAGAGTAGGATGATGAATTTCAAAACTATGGAGTGCCACAATGTCCAGTTAGTCCTAATTCTAAGGACTATGAGAGTAGCTTTGATGAAGAGCGAGATGATGAATTTCAAAACTATGGAGTTCCACGGTGTCCAGTTAGTTCTAATTCTAAGTACTATGACAGTAGCAATGATGAAGAGTGGGATGATGACTTTCAAAATAATGGAGTGTCATAGTTTCCACTTAGTCCTAATTCTAAGGACTATGAGAGCAAAAGAGATGAAGAGCGCGATGATGAATTTCAAAAGAGTGGAGTGTCACAATGTCCTCTTAGTCCTGATTCTAAGGACTATGAGAGTAGTAGTGATGAAGGACAAGATGATGCACATAGTCCTAATTGTAATGAGTATAAAGGTAGCAGTGATGAAGGACAAGATGATACACTTAGTCATAATTCTATGGACTGTGAGAGCAACACTGAAAATGCACATGAGGAAGAATATCCAATAAACATCGAGTCAAAATTTCCATTGAGTCTGAATTCTATGGACTATGATAGTAGCACTGAAGAAGGGGAAGATGAAGAATATCCTCCAAGTCAGTATTTGAAAAGCACAGTTGATCATAGTGTGGATAACATTCCTCTTAATGATGATGAAAATCCTTATACAAATGATGATCTAATGATGTAGATATTGCCAAGAAATATTGTATCGAGGAGTAGGAGCATACCTTTTCATATCAATGTAAGATGTTCTAGTTATACAAGGGGTAGAGCAGAATATCTGATGAGAAGAAGTTCTATCAGTGCACTCATTTCAAGTGAATGTTGCCAAAAAGATTGCTTGAAACATATGGATTTCAAACTTGCATTAGAGAGCACGAAGAGATATTTGTCAATGAATAAAAGCATGCAAAATTCATATTTAGTTGGGTGCATGCAATCTACATTGTCAGGTTATGATTATCATATTAAGACTTAATTATCTATAAAAAAGCTTTCAAAATGTTTCATTCGATTGGGAATTTTTGTCTCTCGAGAATTCAAGAAAATTTGGAAAAGGATCCCACATTTTATTCTGAAGTATGTCATAAAAGACAATTTGGGCCATTATCAAACACTGCAATGTCATGGATGAAAGATTTCTTTTCAAAGCATGGAGAGTGTATGCCAAATAGAGAGACAATAGATAATCCAGATAATTTTTCAAGACGCGAAATATACAACTTATACAAAGAATATGCAGAAGGTGTTGAGGGACATGTGTTGCAAAAAATATTGTCACCATGACATTCTGCAATCGGTGTGAATCTATCATCACTCATACTTTCCTCCTTTGCATGTCTTAAACCTTAGTTCTTCATGTCAAGCCTTGAAAATAAGAGAAAGCCCTTAAAAGTCTCTAAAACTCTAGTTCTGTACTTTCTCTTAGCATTACCCGCGGTCCCGCACCTAATGGTCATGTCCCCTACGTACCTGACCACTCTGTTTCTGTGTAATGGGTGCAGACCCTTGTAAAAGTCAAAAAGGTGCAAGTACATTCTTAAAAACTCACTTTGAGTCATTTCTAGAAACTTCTAGAAGGAATCTTGAGGTGGCAAGTTCGCTCCTTTAAGGTTCATGCATCCCATACCTTAAGGAGCTAACCCCTTGATTTGAGGAGCTTATCCCTTTGAAGGAGGACCCTATCCCTTCATAGGTGGACCTGTAACCTCCTTCCTTTGCACTATAAAATGAAGCAGTGGGCTGGTTACTAGAGAGGTTGAAAGCTGAAGTTTTTTGAGGTGAAATGTTGTTAGAACTTAGTCTTCCTAACTGAGCTTTTGTGAGTAATGATTACATACCTTGTTCATCTCATTTGGAAGAGTGAGAGACTTGTCAAAGTAGAGGATATTCCTGTTTCGGACACTGAGAGGAGCTTGTACAACATCAAGGCACCAAAGGTTGTAAAGTTCTTCTATTTTCAAAGTTAATACAATCAAGTTTATTTTTCTCAATAAGCTGTGTTTTATGGTTTATTTCATGGATTCCTTGATCACCATGATGAATATGATTTATTATATTAGCTATGCAAGTGTTATTTGATGTGCGCTTATTTGTGATTGTAGGTTATTAAAAGGAAACTCTTTCGGATAATCGAAGTATGGCTGCCACAAACTAGCGTTGGACTTAAGGTAGGGTATAAAACACCTCTTTAGTTTTTATTAATGAATCACAATATATTTAAAGAAAGGTAGATTTGCTTGTCCTGTTTGTTGCTAGATATCTGTTGATACTAGGGATATTGGTCTTGTTGGCAAGAATGATTTATCCAGGCAACAAATTGGCGACTCCACTGGAGAACTGAATTTGGCTTTTGGTTTTCCTTTTTCTTTGACATAAGAAACTTGTTTTTGTTTCTGGTTTTTGCCTGATGTGTGTGGGATTGGGTAGTTTTTAGGATCTGGATTATTTTTCATTTTTCCCAAGTTTATAGGGAACCAAACTTTCTATTTATAGACAATGCAGACCTCTCTGCACCTTTCATTTAGTACACAGAGCAGTACCACATCTGGTTCTTCTAGAATCATGCGGACCCTGACAAAATTTTCGAAAAACTTAAAATTTTTTCTTCCAGATTAAATTTAGGTTTTATTTACAGCTTATAGTGTCTACCCAGATCTGCATGTGTTCTGTCAAAAATCTCTTGCAAGTAAGTTCCATTGGAATTTTTGTTTTAGATGATTTTCTAGAAGTTTTGCATGCCTGGATTGATTTTCGCTTGGTCTTTGTAGAGACTCAGAGATTACAAGCCTAAGAAACCTTAGATTACCCTGGTCTCTTTTTTGTCTTCTTGATGAGTCTGACTGGTTTGTGAAATCTTCCCTTGGTGAGAAATAGATTTCGTTTTCTCTTTGCAAAGCTTTGAACGAACTTGCTTATAAGTTTTGAATTTCATTTTTATAAAAGAAAAGAACTTTTTTTTTTATTATTATTATTTTATTTTTTTTCTGAATGAATTAATCCTAAGTTTATTGTATAACTAAGTAAAACGTCCTCAAAAAGATTTGAAGCTTTTATACATTAGCTTTTTAGAGGTTTTTAGATCTCAAGATTAGTCTTTCATAGTTTTGAGTGTTTTCTAGAAATTCTAGAATCTCTTTTGAAAGAAAATTGTTTTTGTAGTTTTAAATTGAGTGTTGAAAAAGAAAAATGATTTTTCATGAGGTTTAACTAGTAGTCTCGTTTTGAGTTCTTATTGAAAAAGACAAAAGGATTTTCTTTTCATTTGCATGTTGAAAGAAATATTTGTTTATCAAAGATTGCATTCTCAGACTCTTTCTTTTAGCTAGAAATTGATTGAAGGAAAAAATGATTGTTTATCATCTTAGGTGCATTTTTTAGTGTTTTTGGAGTCGAGTCTTCACACCATCAAAGTTTCATTTCCATACCTATTATCTTAAGAAACAAGCCATAAAATTAACGCTTAATTAAAATTGATCTAGCAATTTTTTCTTTTTTTTAGGGCTCTTATCACCAATATAGCTTAGGCTAGTATCTTGGAGTAGGGAGTAATTAACTCTCCAAGATAGTTAAAACAAACAAGTAGCTATATCTTGCGGTAGGAAATAAATCTAATTGTAATTGATATAATCTGGGAAGCTTATCTTAATGGATTCAATCATGAGATCATGTCCGAACCTTTGAGACAATCAAGTCTGTCTCATTGGGAAAGATAGAAGATTTGCACGTATTAAAATTGGTAAACCTCGGATTAACCATTGTTGAGGAGCCTGGCGTCACTTGTTGGTAAACCTCAGATTGATCATGTTGAGGAACCTTCAAGGGGATTGAGCTCTGTTACTCTGCCCTTGCGCGTAGATCGGATCGTAGACTATTCCCTCAGTTGTATTTGTTACTATTGGTAACCTTAGTGACCATAATCTTAAGATTCTTTCCTAAGGTGATGGTGAAGGACGGGTCTCACTGTACCTGGAGCAGACATCGACTAGACTCACTTGGACTTTTTGGAGGGTTCTCTTCACTCGAGATGGTTATGTGAAGAAACTTGTGCCAATTTATTTCATTAAGCAGGTTGTCGGGGTAACTGTTCCAACCACCTTTTCTATATTGAATTCTGTAACGTTGGATTTCATCACCAACTGGTGTTTTTGGTATGGAAAGTTATTGTTTTTGTGTGGTTTGAACTCTTAGATTTTTTAGGCGTGTGGTTCTCTTGTTTGTTTCTTTAGAGACTTTAGGTGCTTTTATTGAAATTTTCTTTGTTTGCATGTGATTATTTTCATCCTACACCTAGAGATTATTATCATTGATCAATCATGTCAAGACAGTCATCCTTGTTTTCCCAGTCACCAAAAACATTTTTATATGGCGGTCCTACTATTCCTTTGGGGTACGAGTCACTTTCTGGTACTTTTTCAGGAGAAAATCCTCGACTGACTGAACATAAGTTATCACCTGGTAATAATGGAGCTAAAATGTTGAACGTTGAACAGATTTTTATGATGTTTGGTAGTATTCCAAACCCTCAACCTCAAGGTAGTCAGTTACTGCCAGGGGGGCAAGGTAGTCAGTTACCGCCTGGGGGACAACCTCAGGGTAGTAAGTTATTTCCTGGGGCAACCCCAAGGTAGTCAGTTTCCGCTTGGAGGGCTACCTCAAGGTTTTCAACCTTCAGGACAGTATATACCCCAAGGTCAACCCCATATTCCTCAGGATGCTTATCAACCCCAGAATCAGTACATGCCTCAGGGTTATCAACCTCAAGGTCAATACCCAACTCAAGGTTTCCAACCACCTTTTGATTAGTGATTTTTATAAGGAGTTGGAAATGTACCACCTAATTATCAGCCTTACGTTCAACCATGTTATGGTCCTCCATATGTACAACCTTTTATGGGTCCCAGAATGAACATGGTGTGGGATCCATCTCAAGCTCAACAGACTTTGCAACCTAATGTGCAATTACCTTATCAAGCTGGACAACCTTTGGTTTCTGGTCCAACCCAGTAACCTGTCCAACTTACGGTTCAAACCTTTACACCTAGTTTAGTTCAGTCGCCTGGGCCTAGTTCACCTTAGACTCTGCCCAAACTGTTGCTGCAACTGCTGCATTTTCTGTTCAATCTACCACACTTGTTTCTGGAGTATCTGTAGCCCTAGTTTCTACTATCCCTGCATCAGTGTCAACCCCTCAAGTCTATGTACCCCAGTTAGGACCTATAGTTCAAACTTCGGTCCAGATGCATGCAGGACAAGCTAGTCTAGGTACAATTTCCACGAGTCAACTGTACCAGGGATAGTATCAATCTAGTCCTACTGTACAAAATCCAGCTTATTAGTATCAACCGTACCCTGGCTATACTTATCAACAGCCTCAACAACCCCAGTTTGGTCTGGTTAATCTTTGCTTTCTAGAAGGTTATAACATCCCTAATGCAAATCCAATTCCAGGTTATCCTGGATATCCTCCTCCTAGAGCTCATCTCATTACACAAGGTTTTCATGAACCTAACCATAAGTTACCATTAATTGCAACTTTAGATTTACCTAATTTGTCATGCCTTTCGAATGATATGATTTACTATTTTTTGCACTGGCCGCCAATGCCTAATAAGTTTCCTAGTGATATCTCAAAGTTTGAGGGTAAGTCAGGAGAGGATCCGTTAAATCATGTGATGACTTATCACCTCTGGTGTGCATCTAATTCTATCATAGATGATTCAATTCACTTACTTATTTTTCAATGAACTCTAATTGGTCTTTCCGCCAAATGGTACATTGAGTTACCACGAGGCTATTTTTATAATTTTATTCAGTTAGCTACTTCTTTCTTAACTAATTTTCAATTGCCTGTTAGATACAACAATGGCACAAAATTGTTAACTTCACTAAAACAGTCTACATCCACATATATTTCTGACCATATTCATGAATGGTGACGTAGAAGGCATTTAGTGAAAGTTTTTATTCTGGATCAAATTTTAGCAGAATGGTTTGTTAAATCATTGTTACCTAAAATCATTGAGGATGTAGCTAAGGCAGGAGTTGTTACTGAAGAGCAAGTAATTGCTCAGGCTCAGTACCTTGACCTCATTTATACGCAGTCAGGTACTTTACATGAAAAAATCCCTAATCTTCCGAAAACTACAACTCCCTCAGGGTCTCATGCCACAGATGGTATCATTGGTTCAGTTGGTACTAAGAGCAAGAAGAAATATTCAAAGAATTCTTCTCCTACAATAACTTTACCTGATTCCTCGAAAGGAGATAGTTCCGCTAAAGTTTCTGCCGACGTCCATGTCATAGATTCATCTACAACCAAATCCAGTAGTAAAGAGAAGGGGAAGAACAAAAAAAATCAAAATTCAAAAGATAAAACAAATAAAAATGAATCTATTGACGAAAAATGAAAACCTCGCTATCCTTGTTTCATCTGCGATGAGGATCATTTTACTAAAGAATGCCCCTATCGAGTAGAGTTTTCAAAATTCATTAAAGGTTCTCAAATGCATGTTGTCTTGAAAGATCCTTCTTTTACTCAAGATATTAAAGCGGTTTCTTCTTCCTCGAATACCTCAGAAGAACCCATCATGATGATGTCTCATGTCACAATTGCGACGTGATCGCAAGATTAAGGTAGTAACAATCCTATTGATGGTAAAGAAGCAGAATCTTCTAATTCAAACCCATCAACTTCAACTCCTCCTGTTTCTGATATATTACATATTGAGAAACCCAACCCAGACTTAGTAACCAAACCACCTGCTAAAGGTATTTTTCAGAAATCAGCGTTCAATCCATATGCGAAAGCTGCTCAGAATTATAACATTGTTGAAAACTTAGTTGTTGCTCCTTCAGTAATGTCATCTTTGGCAGTGCTACGATCATGCCCAACAGAACATAAATTACTATTGTTTGCTATAGGATCTATTGATCTTCAGGATTCGAACATAATAATATTTGATTTAGAAAATAATACACCCCGCCTTCCTCATGAAATGGCTTTCTAGATTCCAGTGTTAGTCAAAAATAGAACCTTGCTTTAGAATTGTGATTGATGTGGGAGCTTCTACGTGTATTACGTCGATCTAGTGTTGGAGATCTCTTGGTTCTCCTACACTCAATCAGTCTCTGACAATTCTAAAGGATTTTGATGGCCGAGGGTTCCATCCTTTTGGTATTTTAGAAGGTTTACCTATAGGGGTAGAAGGAAAAACTGTAAACCGGGATGTGGAAGTGGTTGATGCCCCTCTAGATTACAACCTTCTTCTGGGTCACAATTGGTCTTATGCTATGACTGGTATTGTTTCATCAGTCTTTCGGCTTGTTAAGTTTCCTCATAAAGGAAATATCGTTACAATAGACCAGCTGAGTTATTTCTCATCTGACCCAGCCTCTACTGATAGCATTCAGCATGACATTAAAACGATCATCCCTTACAAGGATGTTGGGATAGGTTTGATTAAAGATTCTGGTTTACTAGGAACTTTTTTTGTCCCTCCTTCTAACGTATCGCCTTCTATTCAATCTATTCATATGATTTCATCGAACACTATTGCTTTTGATGATCTTTGGATCGTACCTTCTGATTCCGAGGTGGATTCATTTGATGTTGCGATGCCTTTGAGTCCATTTGAAATTACATATCAGGTGGTTCAGTCATTTTCTGATTCCTGACCTATCGCGAGGATAGTTTGTTCTTATCTCAACCTTGTTAAAAAATGAAACAAGGAGTCATGAGCATAGTTCACGATATTGTGTCAAGCTTGTTTAAAAAATGAAACAAGGAGTCATGAGCATAGTTCCTTGTCTTGTGTCAAGCTCGTTAAAAAATGAAACAAGGGTTTGAGGATAGTTCTTTTCCTATGTCAACCTCATTAAAAAATGAAACAAGGAGTCATGAGCATAGTTCCCGATCTTGTGTCAAGCTCGTTTAAAAAATGAAACAAGGAGTCATGAACATAGTTCCTTGTCTTGTGTCAAGCTCGTTAAAAAATGAAACAAGGGTTTCAGGATAGTTCTCTTCCTATATCAACCTCATTAAAAAATGAAACCAGAAGCCTCGAGCATAGTTCTTGGTCTTGTGTCAAGCTCGTTTAAAAAATGAAACAAGTAGTCATGAGCATAGTTCCTTGTCTTGTGTCAAGCTCATTAAAAAATGAAACAAGGGTTGGAGGATAGTTCTTTTCCTGTGTCAACCTCGTTAAAAAAATGAAATAACTCCCTTTCCAACTCGAGTCTCTCCAAGATCTCGAAAGTGAACCTTCATTCCATCCACTTGGTTGAATACAATGAAGCTTTGGGGCCATGTACCTTGATATAAGTCATTATACTAGGGACATTCAAACTTATAACAAACATAGTTTCTCATTTCAAGCTTGCGTAAACATGAAACTGAATTCAAGCAGAGTTCTATGTGGTTCAATATTTTTTAAAATTGAACCCATACCTGATTTACATCTCGTGATTGCTATTTTTATCCGCTAAATTCTGTTAGATGAGCTTGGTTGTTTTCACTCCATCGTCACCATCTCTTTGGCTCATCATATGCTTTCACTTGGTTGTTTACCCTTCTTGAGGGACCGTATCTATGAATGGTTTTATTAGCCAACCTCTTAACCATTACATGTTTTGAGCAGTTCCTCCATTTCTAGAACCAGTTGCTACCCTTTATACCACTCGCTCCTCTAGGAAGAGTCCTCTTTAAGCTCTTTTCTGACTCGTGAAATATGAAGAGATTGCCAAGTTTTTCCTTTTCAAACTCGTTAAAACGGAATTAAAAGGACGGTCCAATTACAACTGTTTTTTGACCGTATAAACATGAAAAGATTGTCAGATTTTTGTCATTTCAAGTTCGATATTGGTTATGAAACGACGTGTCTTGGATCGCTTGTTTACTTTTTCGGATCAGGGACACTAATTATGAAAATTACTCCTTGATCGTAATGGTCAAGTGGTTCTCTCAAGTATTATTTTATACTTTTTCGGGCTTGGGGGACACAAATTTACAAAAAAGGACATCCATGGAGTTTTCTTAAGTTTTTCTTTTGACTCCCTAAAATTGAAAAACAACGAGTTTTTCCTATACTGGACTCGTTAAAATTAAACAGTAAAGGACTTGTTCAATTTTAAACAGGAACGAACCACTCCTTCTTAGGGTTCGAATTTTAAACTAAGTTGGACTCATCCGAAGGATGAGCTTATAACCAAGCAAATGTTATCCTCCTCAAGCTTGTCAAAAATAAAGAGGTACTTGCCAGAAATGATGGGGGAAAAGAGAGAAAAATAAACCTGTTTGTTATACTCTGTGTTTTAGAAAAGCATTTAACCACTCCTGAACACGACACTTTTTGTTCACCTGGGTTGGGAAATCCTTTGCCTAACAGTTAATAAAACCATATTGGAAGTCTTCAGCTGGTTTCTCGGTATTAGCTTTGGGCCAATTGTCACCAAACTATCTGTAGTTTCGTTACGTGTTCAAGAGGTTAGTTCAAATAAACCATTCATCTGCAAAATATCTGTCATCCATCTTGACCATCACTAAGTTAGTCCTTGCCAAATATATTTCTTCAAACTTGATCTATGATTTCATGTTGTGGGCTTGCCTATGACAGATCGCTTTGTATCGACTTCAGCTCATTATCTAGAAATATTATCTAGAAATCATCAGTACCTTGGAATCTGCATGCCCTAATGGTAGGTTTCTCGCCTTCGATGACAGGTTGCATCATTGACCTTCAATCAAAGGATTCTATGACATGTTCGACATCAGCTCATCTATTCACATTTCATGGATTGTAGTGAGTACTTTGAGAGCCATTGACATTACTGGTGGTTTCTCTCACACTTGTTAATAGTTCACATCATTGATTGGTAATCAAGTGGTTTCTACCATATTCGATTTCGACACATTCATTCACATGGATAGAACCGTACTAGTTCGGGAAGTAGAAATCAAGACCCTGGATCTAGTTTCCATCATCCAGGCTACAAGGAATTTTGTTATTCATTATACAGTGGACTATTCATAAACAGATGGTTGCGCCCATACTGTGTCTACATATGTCTATACTTGTGATGTATTACAAAATCATTACTATATCAGAGCAGTTTAGTTAGTTTTCTAGTCTGTTTTGATCTGAGTATGGGAATGCCTACCTCAGCGATGATATGTTCACATATATATATTTTGTTTTTACAGGGTCCGACTGGGGTGTCCATAGGATGATCCTTGAAATGATAAAGTACTTCACTCATCATACATGAAAGACTTCTATCGTCATCTATTATAGACTTCACACTTTAGGGGGAAATCTGTTGCACAAAATATTGTCACCATGACATTCTGCAATCAGTGTGAGTCTATCATCACTCATACTTTCCTCCTTTGCAAGTCTTAAACCTCAGTTCTTCATGTAAAGCCTTGAAAATAAGAGAAATCCCTTAAAAGTCTCTAAAAATCTAGTTCCACACTTTCTCTTAGCATTACCTGCGGTCCCGCATCTAATGGTCATGTCCCCTGTGTACCTGACCACTCTGTCTCTATGTAATGGGTGTGGACCCCTGTAAAAGTAAAAAAGGTGTAAGTACATTCTTAAAAACTCGCTTTGAGTCATTTCTGGAAACTTCTAGAAGGAATCTTGAGGTGGCAAGTTCACTCCTTTAAGGTTCGTGCATCCCATACCTTAAGGAGCTAACCCCTTGATGTGAGGAGCTTATCCTTTTGAAGGAGGACTCTATCCCTTCATAGGTGGACCTGTAACATCCTTCCTTTGCACTATAAAATGAAGCAATGGGTTGGTTACTGGAGAGGTTGAAAGCTGAATATTTTTGAGGTGAAATGGTACTGGAACTTAGTCTTCCTAATTGAGCTTCTGTGAGGAAATATTACATACCTTGTTGATCTAATTTGGAAGAGTGTGAGGCTTATCAAAGTAGAGGAGATTCCTGTTTCGGACCCTGAGAAGAGCTTGTACAACATCAAGGCACCAAAGGTTGTAAAGTTCTTCTATTTTCAAAGTTAATACAATCAAGTTTATTTTTCTCAATAAGCTGTGTTTTATGTTTTATTTCATGGATTCCTTGATCACCATGATGAATATGATTTATTATATTACTTATGCATGTGTTATTTGATGTGTGCTTGTTTGTGATTGCAGGTTCTTAAAAGGAAACTCTTTCGGACGATCGAAGTATGGCTGCCACAAACTAGCATTGGATTAAGGTAGGGTCTAAAACAACTCTTTAGTTTTTATTAATGAATCGTAATATATTTAGAGAAAGGTAGATTTGCTTGTCCTGTTTGTTGCTAGATATTTGTTGATACTAGGGAGATCGGTCTTGTCCGCAAGAATGATTTATCCGGCCAACAACATGGCCGATTTATTACATATCAATATTTTGTGAAGATATGGAAGAAAGAATTCAACAATGTCCATATTCCTAAGAAGACAAGGATGGGGATTTGCAGTATATGTGCTTCTCTTAAATCAAAAAGGGACAAATGTGAAGGGTTAGAAAGAGGTAGGCATTCATAACTTTAACTTTTAAAATCGTATATTCATCAAGTATGAAAACATATTTCTTAATGGCTTTCTTTTATGTTGTGTAGATTCAATTGTTAAAGAACTTCAGGAGCATCGCGAACAATAAACAAATGAATGGAAAATGTTGTACAAGCATCGAAAGAAGTGTTATGATAATCTGAATAAATATTTGGGTTTGATAATTGATGGTATGGACAAGAAGAAAACACTTTTACCACATTTTTTTCACACACCCAAAAATTTACAGGAGGAAAATTTTATTCAGTATCACTTGGTCAGTTGTATGGTCTTCAATGGGAAAATGTTGCCAAAGGTGTACTTCCAAGCTCCAAATATTCATAATGATGCAAATCTGACCATAACCATAATTCATGATGTGATTTCTCATTGGTCTGGTAATCTTACTAAAGTTTTGTATCTACAATTGGACAACACTTTCCGTGAAAACAAAAATCAGGTTGTTTTTGGATATCTAAACATGCTTGTTGAATTGAGAATTTTTCAGAAGGTAAAGGTTGGTTTGCTTCTTGTTGGGTACACTCATGACCATATTGATCAGATGTTCATTCGTTTTTCAATCACATTGAGGAGGAAGGAAGTTGGGAGCTTGCCATCATTAATTGAATGTATTAAGAAATCATACATGCCAGAGCCTACTTTTGATGTGTTGGAAGAAACTGTTGACATGCAAAGGCTTATTATGGGATCATATGGTGAGGGGAAATGGATTGAATGACTTAATGACATTAGCTTCCAACATCAATTTGTATCAAAAAATTTGATGGGAAAACACTAATATGGGGCAAGAAGTATTCAACTACTACAAAATGGGCACCGTCATCAGGTTTGCAATTTTTGAATTTCATTCCAAATCATCCAATATTTGCATCAAAAAAATTGTTATTACAATTATTTGTTGAAGTTCATAATGCACAGAAACAAAACAGAGATATAAATTATTCTAATTGCATAAAAGAAATTAAAAAATGTATTCGATATACATATGAGTACTTTGACATTGCTGATTCAGTTTGGTGGGAGTCATTTTTCAATAATCAAAGTGATATCATTTCAACAAGAAAAAATGAAGATATACCTTTGAAAAATCCATTTATTTTGCCACAAAATGTGTCGAATGCACATGAGGAAATAAACATTGTTGAACAGCAACAATCTCAAGGTATCATTAATTCCTCACAGGCAGAGGAAAGAGAGATGTATATTGGTTCCAGAAGATCTCGCGCACAACGTGAAGCCATGGAAGACCTTTACAGGGGTTCAGTACAGGATATTAAGGAGGGTTGCATGATCACAGTGCTAGCAAATGGAGATCTCAATGGCTATCCATTCTGGGTTGCTAAAGTTATAAAGGTCTTTACAAAGATGAGGATGTTACAAGTGTTGAAGTACATTGGTATGCCACAAATACACACCCATTCAATGGTGTGTATAAGCAAGAGATGGTAGTTCACAAACAAAAATGGCGGAAAGAGAAAAAGAAAGGGTACGAATATAAATCATCCTTGCACAGACATATTGAAATTGGAGGATGTTGACATACTTGTTTATGACTTTAACATAACAAAGAGGGGAACTCTTCGCTTCAAGATGATAGAGATTCTAAAAAGGTTGTTACCAGAAGGAATAGTATTGAGATGGGAGTCTGCTGAAACCAGTCGTAGATCTAGAAGAATTTTGAAACCTAAAATGATGGGCATGCATGTGGACTCAGATGGGGCACTAGTTGATGAAAGAGAAGAATATGGAACATCTTCATCAGCATCCAGTCACTCATCTGAAGATGTGAATTCTGATGGCGTGCAAGAAAATATGAGTGATTTTGAATAACTATTTAAGACATTTTATCTAAATGATGTATGCATCGTATCTTGAAATAAAATTTTTGATTTCCATATGGTGTTAAATGAGAAGTTATGAGTCATTTTTATGTTGTTAGATCATTTTACTAGCATTTTTTTTTTTTTTTTGAAGATTGACCCTAAAAAAAATCATCATTCCAGTATAATCACTTTTTCATTTTCAAGCTATATTTTGCATGAAATTTTTTTTTTCACTGTCATTTTTAAATCATGTTCAAAATTGTCCCTAAAAGAAAACCATCATTCCAGTATACACACTTTTTCGTTTTTAGCACTGTTTTTTATGTTTTTTTCGGCGTTTTTTGGCCAGAGTTCCTGTTTTGAGTTTATAGTTCCCATTTCAAAGTTTACATTGTTTACTGTTGATAGATATTATGGGTTTACATTTTTTAACCTTCTTATTTTTTATCAAAATATTCTTCCACCACTCAAAAATCTCATCAATAAATTCCCATATCTCCCTAGTTCTAAATGTCAACTGAAAAATGTTATCCATGCCACTGAATAAATGTGAATTTACTTTGCCACATTTTGAATTGATTTTATCCTCAATTTGATAACCTATTTTCATTAAACATTCCTTCGGGAAGCTTAGAATGACTTTTGTTTTATCCCCACCACATTTTTCTACAAATTCATTATGAATAAATCTGACCCTTTGGATGAAAGTCCATTCTATACTCATTATCTGCATTATGATCCCATGCCAATAACTTTGATTTTGTTTCTATTAAACTAGTATAAATGATGCATCTCATTATTTCAGAAAGAGATTTATTGGGATACTCCTCAATCAATTGTATTTTTGTCTCTTCTCAATGGTTCTCTCCAATTACATAATATTTATATTAAACACATTGTGTCCTATCAGATGTCTATTTGTTGTGAACTTCATTTGGATCAAAAAGAATCACATAATCCACCACCTGCGCATATGGATTGAACCTGAAAAAAGCTTTCAAATTATGCACATGTAGATGATGTGCCTTTGTAAATTGATATTAAGATTTTCCTTCATTTGGCCTATAGAATTGCATTACATTAAGCTAAAATTTTGGCCACCATTAATTAATTTATTATTCCTCAAGTGATATCTAATGAGATTTTGTTTTGTTTTAATAATTTCGTCATCTAACTCAACACCTGGTGTTATGATTTCTCTATTTCCTTTGGAGATTTCACTTTGTTCTTTACTATTGCCCATGTTTTTGACAGATTGACGAACATTTGATTTCTTCTTTTTACTAGTTAACATATCTTCTTCTTAATAAACAAGCTCTTCATCATCGGCTAGAAGAGAGATATCTATAGCCAATTTTTTTTGGTGTCTTGTTTCTTTTCTCCTTTGAAACAACAACTCTAACTTCCTCCTCACTAATGGTAACATATTTTTCATCTTTAGCTTCCACATCTTCAAATGAAACATTTTTACCTTTACCAGATTGACTCGCCTTAATGAGTAACAACATAAACTTTGAAATGAGAACTATAAACTCAAAACAAGAAGTCTAGCCAGAAAACCCTAGAAAACATGAAAAATCAACTCGAAAATGAAAAGTGACAATGCTGGAATAATGTTTTTTTTTTCTAGGATAATTTTTCAACATGTTTTAAAAATGGCAGCGAAAACCAATTTTTTTTGTGGAAAAAAAATGCTGAGAACAAAAAGTGTTGATGTGTTGATGTTGAAATAAGGTATGTTCTTTTTTTTTTTCAGGACAAATTTCCAACATTTTGAAATAATGGCGTAAAATATTTTATCATGATTCCAAAAAACATTACAATTTCAAAAGAATAATGAAAAAATAAATTTAAAAATAAAAACAATGAAGAAAAGAAAACAAAAAAAGTTAAAAAATATAATAAAAAGTAAATAAAAATATATATTAAAAAAAAACATAAAATTCTAAAAATGACAAAAAAAGTCAAATATATTTTAAAAAGGACAAAAAAAAATCAAACATAAAAATGTAGGAAAAACATTAACCTAAAATAATGCGAGGATCCTAAGGAAGCTTAAGGTGACTTCAAGCTTTAGGCCTTTAAATACCATTCGGAGCTCCCTTAGATCTATAAAAGACCTAGCGAACCCCAAGAATATGAAGGGTGTTTACGTTATCCCATGCTCTGTGGGACACCCTACATTAGTGAGACTAGTCAGTCGATTAATCAAAGGATTCATGAACATGTTGTTGACATCAAGTATGGCAGGACCCACTCCTCTACTTTGGCAGAGCATGCAGATAAATATATCCATCACATTTGCATTGAGGAGGCCCAATTCATTGCTAGGGTTAGTCATTTCCATCATCGTAAATTGCGGGAGCCCATAGAAATTGAAAAGAGACCCAATATTTTGAATAGAGATGATGGTTGGAATATTAGTAGAAGTTGGGTCCCTATCGTGTCCTCCTAGTTTTTAAGGCATCTTTTTGGGATTTATTTTGTTTGTTTCTTTATCTGTGTAGGTATTAATGTCCTTTTAATAATATTTTTTTGTTGATTTATTCTTCATTAGAGTTTATTTCCGTGATCCTTCGTGTTTTTGTGCATTTTATCATCATATTCATTCTTAACTCCTTTTAGTATTTTCGTTATTTGTTTAGTGGACCTCAACCCCATATTTTACTATTGACCCTATTTTATTTATTTATTACTTTTCTTTGAATATATATATATATATATATATATATATATATATATATATATATATATATATATATATATATATATATATATATATTATTTTTATTTATTTATCTATATATATATATTTCTTTTGACTTGTGTATATATTTGTTTTATTTTATTTATTTTTCCATTAATTATTTTTAATTTAGTTTATTTTATTTCCATTAGTTATTTTGTTTATCAAATGATCTTGTCTCGATTAAAGTCTTGACTCGTTTTTATAATTTTTTATTTCCCTCCTTGTTTAGAGTTTGAAGTTTATTTTTTTTAATAAATTAATTTAAATATTATTTCTCAAAAACTAGTTGTTAAAAATAGCAGTTAATCATTCATATTTGTTTTTAATAAATTAATAAACTAGTATCGTAGTTTAAATATTATTATTCAGAATCTAGCCCTTGAGCGGGCTCAATCTAATTCTCGGAATCATATTGAATCTGCTTGGGGGGCCGATGGGCCATGACCTTCGGTAGGTGGAGCTACGTGCAACTTTGTCTGCCAAGGATTGGGGCCCTCGAGCCCCTCGGTAGGCTCATTCCAATTCCAAGAATTGGATGAGCCACTCGCTCGATTCTCGAAATTGGGTTGAACCCCGCCAAGAAGCCCAAAGGAAACCTTTTTTAAATTTCTTTTTTTATATAATGTTTTTTAATATTTATGTTTTTTTTAATTTTTTTTTATATTTAATTTATTTTTTTCATATTTATATTGTTTCTTTTTATTATATATGTTTTTTTTTTCCTTTAAATTTTTTTTATCTTTTCAAATATTTTATATTTATGTAACCTTTTTTTCCCATTTTTTATTTCTAAAATTTATATTTTTCAATGTTATTTTTTTATTTTAATGGCTGTTTTTATAACTTAACCATATTTTTTATTTTTAAATTTTTTGTATGTGAGATTTTTATTGTTTTTTTAAGTCCATGTTAATTTTTTCTTTTATTTATTTTTTATATAAAATTCATAAAATTTGTTATTTCTCCTATTTTTTTATTCAAATTTTCCATGTTTTCTTTTAATGTGTTTTTTTAGTGAAAATGTCCTAAAATACATATTTTTTTAATTATATCTATATGCAAAATGTGTATTTTCTGTTGAGTTTTTTAAATTATTATTTTTTAGTGACAATTATTTTTTGTGTATTGAAATATTAATTAACAATATATAAATATAAAAAAATCGTAATCTCAAAATATTATTTTTATTAATTTTTTTTCCTTTGCAAAAAAATTTAATTTTTCATTATAGAATAAGAGTGCAAAGGAAAAATAAATCAGATAACCCTTAAAAACCAAATATCTAAGGACGAAAAACATGAAGAGGAATAAGAGAAATTGAAAAATGGCTAAATCATATATATATATATATATATATATATATATATATATATATATATATATATATATATATATATATATATATATATATATATATATATATAACATAAGAAAATTTGAAGTGTCAACAATATGTGTTAAAAAAATTATTGGTGTTTTTCTAAATTTAAATGAAAGTCACCAACATTTAAAAAAATTTATCCACACTTAATACATTAGAAAATTTAAAGTGTCAAAAATAAGTCCTGTAAAGAAAGGGGTTGATGCCACATCAACACTTTTCAAAATAAGCTCGAAAATCACTAACATTTAAAAACAAATGTTCATACTTGATACATAAAAAAATTTAATTTGTCAAAAATCTTCTTTAAAAATATATATATGTATTCTGAATTAGCACTTTTCGAAATCGGTTGATTTCTTGGCTACGTCAAAAAAACGATTAACCGTCTCAATTCCAGTCTCAAAGTTTACGTTGTTGATTATTTGTTGATCCCCTATATGTACTATTGAAATGTCACGATTTATTACTCTTTGCTTCCTTCTTTCTTCTTCTGTCTCTATGTGGAAACTACTTATCACAGTCATAATATTTATCTCCATATAATAAATACCCTGCGACATGATTGAAAGACTCTCAACAAAATCCTGTGAATCAAAATACAACATGTTAATGATGAATAATCTATGAAAAAATTAATGATCCTTACAATAATATATAACACATAAATATAAATAAGCATACTTAAAATGTTATTTGTAATGTTTCTTGTGATTTCCTCACACAACTGTGTAGATTATTCATATCAAAACTTTCACGTGTATTGGCCAATCTTGCAAGAACATAAACAATGTCGGTATTCGGTGCCAAACATATGTCTTGTACTCAACCCATCACCTCATATGATTCACCAAAGTTATTCATACCACAAAATAGATAGATATGTACACCATCATTGGTTTCACTACCTTTAAGATGCCATGAAAACCTTATTTTGCTTAAATATTCTTGTGCATTCTTCCACTCTGAAATAAGCTTGATTGTACCCACATGAATTTTATTATGTTTCTCAGTTCGGATGTGTTCAACAGTATCCATAGTGCATCCAGCTGCAACTTTAGATGATGTAATTGTTATCCTTAGTCTATTGAGATCTTATTCGACACCATCTTCTTGATAAAGATAATATATAAAAATGAATTAATTGAAAAACATATATCTTAATTAAACGTTTTTTTTTTAAATTAACAATATAAATTAAAAAAATCAATTTAATATATATATATATATGTTAAAAAATAATTGTATATATTTTTCAAAAAAATTCCAAATTTAAATTATATAATTTAAAATTTGGAAGAAAACAAATATTTTTCTTTTTAACTTTATATAAAAAAAACGAACTATATATATTAAAAAAAACTATATAGTTTTAAAAAATTAATTATAATATATTTTAATTTAAAATATATATATATATATATATATATATATCTATATATATATTTATATTTTTATATATATATATATTTTTAAAATTTATAATTATTTTAAAATAAACTATAAATAATTAAAATAATTAAAATATTCTTTTTAATATTTAAATTACCTTTTCACTCTTTTTTAAAGAATTTTTTTTAAAGCCGCTTTTAATATTTAAATTATTCTTTTCACTTTTTTTTTTTTAAATAATTTTAAAGCTGAGGGTCGAAGAGGAGCCAGCGGGGCTACCTAGCCCTCACGGCCTTGCCCACTAGTCGTTGGCCCCTGACTAGGCCAAGGTGCCTGAAAACCCCCAAATGGGTTCAGGGATCGATTATGGGAATTGACCCCTCGACCTAGCAAGGTGGTGGAGGCCGGCGGTGAGGCTGCCCTCACCCAGTAGCCCCCCCACCTACTAGCCTCCGGCCTCGGTTAGGCTGAGGGGTTGATTCCAGGAATTGACCCCTCAACCCAGCCGGGGGTTGGAGGTTGGCACATAGGGCTGCCCGGGCCCGGCAGCCCCAACTGCCAGCCTCCCCCCCCCCCCCCCCCCACACACACACACACTCAAAAAAAGTAAACTAATTTTTTTAAATTAAAAAATTAAAACATAATTAATTTTATAAAAAAATAAATAAATAAAATTAGGTTTTTTTTATTTTATATATATATATATATATATATATATATATATATATATATATATATATATATATATATATATATAATTAAAAAAAAAACTAGTTTTATTTATTTATTTATTTATAAAATTAATTATGTTTTAATTTTTTAATTTAAAAAAATTAGTTTACGTTTTTTTGAATATATATGTGTGTGTGTGTTAAATGTGAGGGTTGGAGGCTAGCAGTTGGGGCTGCTGGGTCCGAGCAGCCCTACGTGATATATATATATATATATATATATATATATATATATATATATATATATATATAATTAAAATTCACTCTCACACACACACATATATATAACAAAACATCTTATTGAATAAATTTAAAAAAAAAAAAAATTCAAAACAAAACAAGAAAAACAATATACATTATAAATAAAAAATAAAAAAAAAATGAACATTGTTTTTGTATGTTTGAGGAAAAAAATATAACTGTTTTTTTATGGGAATGGATTTTTTTTTTGGTTTAGTGGAGGAGCCCAACAATCGTAAAAAAAATTCTAATTTTTTCATTTAAAAATCCTACAAATTTAAGTTTCGTTTTCATCTCCTTCACTATATTTAAAATATTAAAAAATGGTTTTATGTGTTTTTTCCCATAAAATATGATATTGCAAAAAATAAAAAGAAAAGTAAAAGGAATTAGGTTTGGAGCATGAAAACCATACAAAAACAAACTTTTCCCAAAATCATCTTTAAAAGGTCAAAATAGAAGGAAAACTAACCTTTCAAAAGAGAAAAGCTTTCGTTCAATGTGTTATCAATGCCAATGCAATGCCTCCACAAAATTGCTCCCAACATTTTAACAAAACCGGGAACACTTGATGTGATGTAATGAATAGAAACAATGATTGTTATTGTATAGTGAAGATTGTGGGATTCCTTTAGTATGTGGATTAAAATTAAAATTAAAAATTTGATATGTAGTTAATATTATAGGTTTACATTAAATTTTATTCAATGTTGGCTAAAATTTTTTTTATAAATTATAAAAATTAATTTAGTTACACAGTTAATGTTAAACAATTTAAATAGAGAAAATATTTTTGTTTTGAAGGAATCCATTAAAGGAATTTTTTGTGGATATTTTGAATAGAAATTAGGGTGAAATTTTTCGATCCCAAAAGTTTAGTAAAATGTTTTCAAATGCATTTTAGATTAAAATTTTGGAGGGAAATATTTGAAACGGAATTTTTGGCATGAAGATTTTGGGAGGAAACTTTGGAGGGAAAAGCTTTAGCAAAAAATCTTGGGGGAAAATATTAGAGGGAAATTTTCAATCTTTAAGCTATATATTGTCATTGGGAGAGACTGAATTTGTATCATTCAACATCTTCTATTTGAAAGTCATGGATTATTATGATAGTGAAGTTTTTCTTTTTACATCATCAACATCTTCATCACGCAACAACTCTATTCATATTGATGAACATAACAAGAATTCACTCACTATGAATAGAGAGTCAAATTCTCCACTTGGTCCTAATCCTAAGGATGATGAGAGGAGAATTGATTAAAGGAAACAAAAATAAATTTATGTAAATCAAGAGACAATTATTCCACTTACTCCTAATCATAAGGATTATGAGAGCACCAAGGGCATGACGAATAATTTCTAGAGTCAAAATTTACACTTAGTCCTAATACTAAGGATTATGAGACAACCATTGATGAGTGGGGGGGGGGGAGATGAAGAACAGAGTCAAAATTTCCACTTCACCTTAATCCTAAGGATTATGAGAGCACCACTGATGAAGGGGGGATGAAGAATTTCCAGAGTCAAATTTTCCACTTTGTCTTAATCCTGAGGAGTATAAGAGCACCACTGATGAAGGGGGGGATGAACAATTTCCAATAAATAGAGGCTGAAAGGTTCCACTTAGTCCTAATCCTAAGGATTATGAGAGCACTAGTGAGGAAGGGGAGGGGGAGGATGAATAATTTCCAATGAATAGAGATTTAAAGCTTCCACTTAGTCATAGTCCTAAGGATTATAAGAGAATCACTCATGAAGGGGAGGATGAATAATTTCCATTAAATAGAGATTCAATGTTTCCACTTAGACCTAATATTGAGGATTATGAAAGCACCACTGATGAATGGGAGGATGAAGAATTTCCTACAAATGATAATTTGACTAAAAATAGAGAGTCATTTTCTAATTAGTCCTAATCATAAAGATTATGAGAGCGCGAGTTATGATGGGGAGGATGAAGAATTGAATCCTATAAGGGAAGATTTCAAAGGCATGGATGAAGATGGTGAATATTTTTGTCCGAGACAATATTTGAAAAGCGCATATCATGGTAGTGAATAAATTTCTTCAAGTGAGGATCATAATGAATATTTTCCAAGCAATGATGGTGATGAATTTCCTAACTATGTTCAGAATGATCATAGTGAGGATAATATTCCTCCTAATGGCGATGAAAATGCTTCTACAGAGGGTAATGAAATGATGAAGATGTTTCAAGAAAATATTGTATCTAGGAGTAGGAGTAGACCTTTTCATATCAATCCAAAATATTCAATTTATACAAGGCTTAGGACATCATATCTCACAAGAAAAAGTTCTATTGGTCATCCGATTTCAAGTGAATGTTGTCGAAAGGATTACTTGAAACGTATGGATTTCAAGTTTTCTATGGAGAAAAGGCAAAGATATTTTTCAATGAATAAAAGAATGCAAAACTCCTATTTAGTGGGTTGCATGCAATCGAAACTGGCAGGTTATGATTATCATATTAGGATTGTAATGATCTACAGAAAGGCTTTCAAAATGTTGCATTCAATTGGTAATTTTTGTTTGTCGAGAATCGAAGGAAGATTGGAAAAATATCCCACATATTTTTCAGAAGCGTGTTATAAATGAAAGGTTGGGGTGTTAGAAAATACTGCTGTTATGAAACCAGCTCAAGAAAAGATAGAAAAGATAGATCAACGCCTTAGAATTTAGCCTCTTCGAGGGGGAAACCTCCTTTACATTACATAAATGAAAAATTCTTGGATGATTCAAATGACAAAACCTACTTTTTATATATAGGAGTCTAAGGAGTCACAATATAATCCAGCTGACCTAACAATAATAATATAGAGCCACAAAAATAACAATAGAGGGATTCTATGGGGCACAGTAATAACAATATGGGGTATAACTACAATAGTAATGGGGTAATCACTAGTATTATATGGACCCAACATGCCCCTCTCCTTCAAAAAAATGTTGTCCTCAACGCTTGAGTAGTTCTGGATACTTCTGCATAAAATTCTCATCCTCCTATGTGGAATCTTCAGCGGATAAGTTCTTCCACCTAATAAGATACTCTGAAATTGATCAATTTCGTAGCTGTCGAGTTCTTGTTTCTGTGATTGCTTCCGGTTCCAATATAATTTTTCCTTCTTCGTCAAGTTCTGGCAATATTGTTTGAACTAGGAGCTTGTTGCCTATAACCTTCTTTAAACATGGAACATGGAAAACTGGGTGCAATTGAGAAGCTGCATGAAGCTCCAATTTGTATGCCATAGTACCAATCTTTTGCAACACCTTGTACAAACCATAATACTTTGGTGATAATTTATTATCATTCTTAGCTTGTTTGAGGGACATTTGCTTATATGGTTGTAGTTGTAGGAATACCCAATCACCTACATCAAATTTCTTTCACTGCGATGTTGATCTGCCTATTGTTTCATTTTATTCTGTGCCAACACGAGGTTATCCTTTAAGAGTTGGAGGACTTGTTGTTGATGTTCGATGTGATGTTCCATTGCCTGAACCTTAGAATTTTCTCTTAAATATGATGTGATGGATGGTGGTTGATACCGATAAAGTGCCATAAATGGGGTCATTTTTGTTGCTGTATGGAAGGAAGTGTTATACCACCATTCAGCCAAAGGAAACCATTTGACCCATTGTGTCTGTTTATCAGATACAAAGCAACGAAGATATCCTTCCAAACATTTGTTTACTATCTCAGTTTGCCCATCAGATTGAGGACGATAATATGAGCTATGAGCTAACTGAGTACCAAGACAAGAAAATAATTTGTCCAAAAATTTCCAGCGAAAATGGGATCTCTGTCACTTACAATAATCTTTGGGTTTCCATGTAGCTTTTGAATTGTTTCCATAAATGTAGTAGAAACTGTACTGGCTTTAAATGGATGTGATAATGCACAAAAGTGTGCATGCTTGGTAAGTCTGTCAACTACCACCATGATGACACTCTTTCCCTCAGACTTGGGTAAACCTATGTTAAAATCCATTGAAACCTCCTCCCAACATTGGCTTGGAATGGATAAAGGTTGTAATAGACCCGGTGTCTTAATTATTTCAACTTTATTTTGTTGGCAAAGCAAACATTCTGCCATAAACTTTTGAATATCTGATTTAAGGCCATCCCAAAAAAACTCCTTCTTAACCCTGTGGTAAGTTTTTAAAAATCCTGAGTGCCCTCCTAAGGGAGAAGTGTGCAATTCCATAAGAATATTTTGTTTTAGCTGGGAATTCTTAAAGAGGTATAAGCAATCTTTGTACCATAACGAATCATTTTGCTAGCTAAATGTATCAGACGTATTGGAATCTTGTTGTAACTTTCGAATAAGTGCCCACACTTCTTCGTCATTCTTCCATTCCTCCCTTACTTCATTTATCCAATCCAGTTGGATAATAGAAATGGCGCACAAAAATGATTCCACATCTTCATCCTTCCATGCTTCATTTATCCAATCTGGTTGGATGATAGAAATAGCGCACAATGCTTCCACATCCTCATCCTTCTTGAGAGTGCATCTGCCACCACATTTTGCTTCCCGTTTTTGTAGATGATTTCAAAGTCATAACCCAACATCTTTGTGACCCACTTTTGTTGCCCTTCAGAGGATAATCTTTCTTCTAAAAAGTATTTAAGGCTATCATGATCCATTTTTAACTTGAAGTGTCTTCCCATTAGGTAGGGCTGCCATTTCTTAAGTGCATGGAGTATTGCCAACATTTCCTTCTCATAAATAGCTTTGCTTAAAAACTTTCCCTTGATTTGGCGACTTTCAAAAGCAATGGGTCTTTCTTCTTGCATTAGAACAACACCAATTCCATTTCCTGAAGCATCACATTCCACAATAAAGGTTTTTGTGAAGTCTGGTGTAGCTAAGACCGATGCTTCGCACATTGCCTCTTTAAGATGTTCAAAGGCCTTTGTTGCTTCCGGAGTCCATGAAAATGCATCTTTCTTCAATAATGTTGTTAGAGGTGCTGCTATTCTCCCATAATTCTTAACAAACTTGCGATAATACCCTGTCAACCCGAGAAATCCTCGTAGATGCTTTATGGATGTGGGTATTTTCCATTCCTTAATGGCTTTAAGTTTGCTAGGGTCTACCTCAACTCCTTCATGAGATACAATATGACCTAGATATTCCGCCTCCTGGACTCCAAAGAAACATTTGGATCTTTTTGCATATAATTGTTTCTCCTCCAATAGTTGTAGCACCCTGTCAACATGTTCAACATGATCCTTCCAAGACTTGCTGTAGATTAGTATATCATCAAAAAATACTAACACAAATTTTCTAAGGAATGGTTTGAAAATTGAATTCATCAAACCTTGAAATGTTGAAGGTGCATTGGTAAGGCCAAAAGGCATGACCAAAAATTCATAATGACCCTCATGAGTTCTAAATGCTATTTTTGAAATGTCTTCAGTCTTCATTCTGATTTGATGATATCCTGAACGAAGATCCAACTTGGTGAAGTAAATTGATCCATGCAATTCATCCAGTAATTCATCAATGACAGGAATGGGGAACTTATCTTTAATAGTGAGCTTGTTGAGCTCCCTATAATCTGGACACATGCGCCATGATCCATCCTTCTTGTGCACCAATACTACTAGAGCAGAGAAAGAACTTTGACTTGGTTGAATTATACCAACCTCTAGCATTTTTGCAACCATACATTCAATTTCACTCTTTTGGACATAGGGATATATGTACAGCCTGATGTTTGGAGGAACACTTCCTCGAATCAGATGAATAGCATGATCATGATCACGCATAGGTGAGAGACCTTTGGGAGTCTCAAATACCTTGGAATTATTTTCCAAGACCTTTTGGAGTTCTGGAGAAATAGATGATTCTAATGTGGAAACATATATCGAACATAATTGTGCAATTACACATCTTTGCTCCTTTTTTAGAAGCTTTGTCATACCATTAGAGCTGATTATCTTTCCTCGATTCCCTACAATACCCCTTAATTCAACTTCCTTTCCTTCTGTAAAAAATTTGATGAAAAGTTCTTGAAAATTAAAAGCTATTGTACCCAAGGATTGTAGCCATTCGACTCGTAGTACAACATCAGCACCTCCCATTGGAATGGAAAGCATTGGGATAGTCAATACATATTCTCCCATGGATAGCTTGATATTATGGCACTTTTTAGAGAAATTTATTGTTCCTCCATTTGCAATCATCACTTGACACTCTGGTGCTGGATATAGGAAGCAATTCAATTCTTTTGCTACCTTACAATGAATAAAATTGTGGGTGCTTCCTGAATCAATCAATACTATTACCTTTTTATTCTTGATTTGTCCTTCTATATTGATGGTTTGAGGAGTGGTAATTCCCTCCAATGCATTACAAGATATGGTTGGATTTATTTGTTCTTCATCTAGGCTTTGTTCCTAGAGTATATCCTCTTCTTTTGACCTTTCTTGCTCCTTTTCTTCTTCCTCTTCACAATCTATGTAGAATAATTTCTTCTCAGCACACTTATGACCTTTAGTGTATTTGCTATCACAACTGTAACAAAGCCCTTTTGCTCTTTTTTCTTCCAATTGTTGTGGTGTCAACCTTATAGGTTGTGGAAGACTAGGGGCAACAACATTTCTGTCTTTATAGTTGTGAGTGGTATGCTTCCTGGTTGCCATAATTTTGCTTCCATTTTTCTTGCTAACCTGAATTCCTTCTCTAATGAATCAAGTTCCCAAAGGCGAACATCATGTTAGATATTATCCTTTAAAGACCCTATGAACACATCAATCTTATGCTCCTCTGGAATATCTTTTACCCTTATGTTCAATTTTGGGAACTCCTCAATGTGCTCCATTATTGAACCCTTTTTTTTAGACTTATCAATTGGCTAAACAAAGTGTTTCTTTTTGTATCCTCATAATGTGCTATCAATTCTTCCGTAAAAATTGCCCAAGTGATAAATTGTTTACGAGAGCAAAGCCATTGATACCATACAAACTGATATGGTTCCAAATATAAAGTTGCCATACATACCTTTTGTGCGTTTTGCACATTATTGAGATTGAAGAATTGCTCCATCTGTAATATCCATGTGGCAGGATCCTTGCCATCAAACTTCCTCATATCAATTTTTGGAATATGGTGAGTCTTCGATCCAACATTAGAGTCTATGAAATCATGATTAACATTTATTTTGTTCTCATCATGAGTTTCCTTTAGTACCCTTTCACCCTTAGTGACTTATTCATATTTATCTTCAATTCTCTCATCTTATCATCCATGCCATGAATTTTAGCTTCTACGCCTTTCTTTAAACAATTCATTTTAGCTTTTACACCTTTCTTTAAACCATCCATCTTAGCTTCTACATCTTTCCTTAAACCATCCATCTTAGATTCTGTTGCTTTTTGTGCAAGTGACACTTGTTGCACTTGTTTTTGTAATTTTGATATATCATATAACATTTCTTCTTCTTCTTCATGAGTCATGCTAGAGCTTTTAGGTTGCTTACTAGGTGTTTGCATTTTCTTTCCTCGTGGCATTAGTTACCGATAATAATGCTCTATTATGCCCTTTTAATTCCTTCAAAATAAATTTTCAAACCATGCTTATGCAAAAATTTAAGAAAATCTACACACTCTTTGTGTCCTCTTTCCAATTCCACAACTCTGACTGAAATTGGATTCTCCAAGGAAGTGTTATGCGAAATCTCCCACAGTGACTTGATTATAGACTAGTTCAGTAGAGCGAACTTGTACGACATGCCATGAGTCACTGTTTTGACCTTTGGATCTGAAAAATGTATACAAGAAACTAAAATCCGTCCTCTTTCTGTACCTTCTTACAAAACTTCAATCCGATCCAAAGAGAGAAATTTATGACGATTTTCCCCAGGTCACTTGTTTGGAATGTAATTCATAAGTCTGCAAAAAGACCAACTTCCTCAGATCATATCTCCACAAATATAGCGCGAAAAGCTCTGAAATTCAGATCCGAGGTTCGACGCGATTTCTTCTCAAATGGGTTTTTTTTTCAACTTCTGAAACGTCGCAGAAAAAAATTTATACCGAAAATGCCACGATGACCTCTTTGGAGCAGCGAAACCCTAGAATCCAAAACACCGATACCAAATGTTATGAAACTGGCTCAAGAAAAGATAGAAAAGATAGATCAACGCCTTAGAATTCAGCCTCTTCGAGGGGGAAACCTCCTTTACATTACATAAATGAAAAATTCTTGGATGATTCAAATGACAAAACCTCATTTCTATATATAGGAGTCTAAGGAGTCACAATACAATCCAGTTGACCTAACAATAATAATATAAAGCCACAAAAATAACAATAGAAGGATTCTATGGGGAACAGTAATAACAATATGGGGTATAACTACAATAGTAATGGGGTAATCACTAGTATTATAGGGACCCAACAACTGCAATGTCATGGTTGAAAGACTTCTTTTCAAATCATGGAGAGTGTATATCAAATAAAGACACAATACATATTCCAGATAATTTCTTGAGATGCGAAATCTACAACTTATACAAAGAATTATAGAAGGTGTTGAAGGAGGCGCTAATTTTATTACATATTCATATTTTTCAAGGATATGGAAGAAAAAATTCAACAATGTTTGTATTCCTAAGATGACAAGGACGGGGGTTTGCAGTACATGTGATTCTCTTAAAGCAAAAAGTGATAAATGTGAAGGGGAAGAAAGAGGTATGCATTCATAGCATTATTTTGAAAAATTGGATAGTTATCAACTATGAAAATATATTTATTAATAGGTTTCTTTTATTTTATTTGAATATTTCATTGTCAAAGCACTTCAAGAGTATCACGATCAACAAAAAGTGAAAGGAAAAAATTGTATAAACATAGAAAGAAGTGTTATGGTAATCCAAATAAATATTTTGATTTGATAAATGATGGCATGGACCAAAAGAAAACACTCCTGCCACATTTTCTCCACACACTAAAAAATTTATAGGAGGAAAATTTTATTTAGTTTCAATTGGTTGGTTGTATGATCTTTAATGGGAAGATGTTGCCAAGGGTTTACTTCACAGCTCCAAATATTCATAATGATGCAAATATGACCATAACTATAATCAATGATGTGGTTTCTATTTGGTCTGGTATTCTTCTTGAAGTTCTGTATCTACAATTAGACAACACAAGCCGTGAAAACAAAAATCAAGTTCTCTTTGAGTACCTAAACATGCTCGTTGAATTGGGAACTTTTAAAAATGTAAAGGATCATTTCCTTCTTGTTGGTAATTCTCATGACCATATTAATTATATGTTCATTCATTTTTCAATAACCTTAAGAAGGAAAGATGTTGGGAGCATGTCATCATTAATTGAATGTATTAAGAAATCACACATTCAAGAGTCCGTTTTGCATGTGTTGGAAGAAACTATTGACATGCAAAGGTTTATTTTGGGGTCGCATTGTAAGGAGAAATGCATTAAATAACTTAATGAAATTAGCTTCCAACATCAATTCTGTATTAAAAAAATTAATGGAAAAACAATTATATGGGGCAAGGAGTATTCAATTGTTGCAAAATGGGGGTCGTCATTAGGTTTAGCATTTTTGAAGTTGATTCGAGAGCATCCAATATTTGCATAAAAGATATTGTTATTACAATTAGTTGTTGAACTCCATAATGCATGAAGGCATAAGAGATATATAAACTATTTTGAATGCTTGGAAGAAATCAAAATATGTATTAGAGATACATATGAGTACTTTGATGTTGCTGATTTAGTTTGGTGGGAGTCCTTTTTCAATAATCAAAGTGATATCATTTCAAGATCAATAAATGAAGATACACTTTTAAATACTCCATTTATTTGGCCACAAAATATGCAAAATCAACATGAGGAAAGACACATTGTTGAACAACAACAATATCAAGGTATTAATAATTATCCATAGGTAGAGGAGAGAAAAATCTATATTGGTTGTAGAAGATCGTGTGCACAACGTGAAGCCATAGAAGACCTTTACACGGGTTCTATGCAGGATGATAGGGAGGGTTGCATGATAGCAATGTTAGTAGATGGAGACCCACTTAGCTATGCATTCTTGGTTTCCAAGGTTATAAAGGTCATTAAATAAAATTAATATATTACAATTATTGAAGTACACTGGTATGCCACAAATACCCACCCATTTAATGGTGTTTACAAGCCAGAGATGGTAGTTGATAAAAAAATCCGCTGAAAATGAAAAAAAAAGGGTACAAATATAAATCGTCACCGCAATTTAAGAAAGAGAGGAACTCTTCGCTTGAAGACCATAATCATTCCTTAAATCTATATACAAATATTTTCAACGAATGCTTAATCCTATGGTTTGGGATAGCTAACAAACTTTGTGATATGACTATGTTAAGAACCTCGGCATATATTAGATTTATATCTATATATATAGCATTTATATTGTTAATTTTGTATCTATTAAGTATTGAGATGATTCAAATATTTCTAATGTAATTTTCTTTAATAGTGAAAATAGAGTTAATTTTTGTTGGTGTATGGTAGATATGGAGTTAAGATATATTTAGGATCATTTAATTACTTTCCTTTAAATAAGTCACATTAGAGAAAAATACCATGGGAAAAGAACATGGATTGGAAAGTTTTATGTTTTTTATTTTATTTATTTTTAATTTAAATTAATTTAATTTTGTTTTATTTTGGATGAGTCAAGTTGTTAAACATTACAACATCTCCCCCATTTTCTTCCCCATTTTGGTTGGAGTGCCTCTCAACTCAATTAGCATAGCCATATAAATTAAATAACTAGAAAATAAGCATCTAATCCAAAATAGGAATCAAAACACTTATTATTTTAAAATTTTGTTATTTTTATATTATCAGTCATAAAAATAATTATTATATAAGTTAAGCGCCTGTGTATAAACAAGATCCTTAATCATAGAAATTTATTTTTACTTTAACGCTAAGATTCTTAATTTGCAATTAGATTTTATTACAATACCATGACTCAATACCATGGTTTGCAATATTGCAATACCACATGCCCAAAAAACCATAACTCATTTCATGTGACACTTATTCATATGCAATGAAAGAGCATCAACTTCTAGGGGACCATTTGATTAGACCCAAAAGATTCATGAAATTTTCCAATAAAGAGATATTTTCTCCCATATAAATTTGCTCAAAATTAATTTTTTTAATGTAAAATTATTTTTTTTAATGTAATTTCATGTGTCTACATCCAAAAATAATATGGATAATTAAGACTATTAAATTATTTTGATAACTAAGAGTTTTAGGGCCAAATGGGGCTTTGTAATAATGAGAGGTGCCAAACTAAAGTGTTAGGACCAATGTTCAGGTTTGTCTCGATTTGTCAGGATAATTTCCTCTGTAGCAGTAAAGTACATGTAAAGTTAGAATTTTCCTGTAAAGTTAGAATTCAATGGCAGGGGGTGCCTCTCGTACTAGAGTGACATAGAGGGCTCATGAAGAAGCCTCAGGGAGGAGAATTAGATATTTTACAACTGGAGAGACAAAGATGTAGGAATAGAGATCGAGTAGAATTGGTAGATCGAGCCGAAAATCCATGTCAAGTCTCTGTAGATACAATTTTTTTGGTTAATAGGACAAATTTTGATTTCATTTGTCTCCTGTTTACGTATCATGGGTGAATTGGTGCCCTTGATAGTCACCCGGTTCCCTTGCATAACGTCTTATGGTTGGATTCAGTGTTACCAATGAAGAGAACCAATGAATCACAGTAACGTTACGTACTAAGACGACCATTGGTTATTGACAATATAGTGTCAACGTTGAATTCACTGAACTTACATATTGTAAGAGAGATATTGAGTATAGCGGAAGTGGTTTAAGTGGGGACGTTTGGTTTTAGATGTAGGAGAACTTATTATAAAAAGGATATTGAATCTCGCAGAAAGGGATCAATGATTAAATGGAGACGTTTGATTCTACATGTTTGGTGGTCCAATTATGGGTAAAATTATATATTCATGTAACTCTTTCCCAGCCTAATTTCTTTATATGAAAAAAAAAATTAAATGAAAAAAGAAAAGATATTGGTAAATTTTAGAGATATTGGTAAATTTTCCTGTTAATTAGAGGAAGAACATTGTCGGTACAACCTCAAACAAACCGATCAGCCCAGAAAGCGCAGTCAGATTTTGGTTTAATAGAGTACCTTTGTGTCAGATTGAAATCAAGGGTGCAGTCCGCCGTGCAAGGTAATTTGAAGGCAATGGTATGTGAATCACTCAAAGTGCGGCTTCGCCGCCAGATCCCAAACTAGTCGAGGCTTTGATTCGATTGACGATGCAGATTCGACAAGTGAAGCTCGAAGCAAGGGATTTTAATGCAAGGTTCTAGAGGACGGAACCTCATCTGAGACCAAATCAACACGAACCGTCAATCCCTAGGATTGATCGGAACAATTAAGAGCCTCGGCCAATCAGAGCCCATTGGGCTCCAAGAAAGGTTGGTTCATGAGGTCCTCTTTTGTTCTTGATAGCCATGGCCAGGCTCACGCACACATTTCATCAATTTCTAATGATATCCAGGCTGGGGATCTCTGGTGATGTCCTTAACTTTAGCCATCGATCCTTGCATTAGATTGTGCCTGTCGGAGGAGGCCACACCAGTGGCACGCTTGGTCGGCGCTATAAACGTGAACTTGGGGGGGTCGAGCCCTTATATTGAATCGTCTACGAGAAATATCCAAGCATTGGTCATCAATCGTGGGATCTCATCTTTCTACACTCACGGCGCTTCTATCAAGAAAAAATGTATTGACTATGAACCAACTTGAGACTGTCCAACCACGCTAGTGACGTGGAAATATGAAAATGTGAAACGTCACTTAATAGGCAGAACAATAGATGGATAGATGTAAAACATAGATGAAAAAGGTAGACGAATCTCTAGCCTGACAATTTCAAAAGGGAGGTTCTCATCTTCCTACACTCACGGGGCTTCTGTCAAGAAAAATTGTATTGACTATGACTATATCGCGTGCATTTCCCGGTGCATTTAATACTTGATATATGGTTCGTTAGGCGATGCCCGCTTGGAGCACCTCCACCAATGTATCCCTGTAATTACATCTTAGTCCTTGCTTAGGGTTGCACCAGGCGGACGCACAATCTGGTTGCGAGAAATAAGACGTCTCCGGGGCCGGTCAGGTGCACTCTCATGTCTTATTTCCATCTTATCGGTACTCGAGCAACAGTTTGTCGTTAGAGAAGGTGAGGCCGATAATGGTGCAATTACAGCTAGAGTTGGAAAAGCTGATATACGCTTCTTGCGAAGGTTTGTTGAGCGCGTTGAACTCCAAAATACGGTAGGGGGAAATTTGCGGCACCAATCCGAGAGCCATGAGATCCTGCAACGTGGTAAATTTGATTCGATAGAACAAGACAAAAATCGAAGGATATGATTGGCCAAATCTGTCTAGGCAAAGACCATAGAGTAATACCTTGGATATAATTAATCTAATATTTCTATTATTTAGACATTGTTCTTAGATTTATCAAATTCGTTTTTGTTTCAATAATGACACATCCATGTCTAAACAGGTAATATAACGTCAAATTAATTACAGTTAGCTGAAGAGTAAATATAGGAAATGTTATATTCATTTATACGGACAATCACCAATTTAAGGTAGTCCACTTATGGTTCTTGAGGAGGCAGATAGGTATATTTCAAGTCATGAAAAACAGATTTGTGTATAAGCATAATGATAGTTGAAGATGTGATAGACTAATGCAAGTTAAGGCATTGTTCTTAGATTTATCAAGATCATTTTTCTTTCAATATTAACACATCCATGTCAAAATAGGTAATATAATGTCAAATTAATTACAATTAACTAAGGAGTCAACATAAGAACGTTACAAAAAAGAATCAACAATTTAAGATAGTCAAGTGCCTGTAGATATACGGATCTTTGTGAGGAGGTAGATGAGTATATTTCAAGTCATGAGAAAGGGATTTGTGCAGGAGCATAATGATAGTTGAAGATGTGGTAGACTAATGCAAGTTAGGACATTGTTCCATCCATGTCAAAACATGTAAACATAGGAATGCTACATTCACTCATACTGAGGCATGAACATAGGAATGTTACATTCATTCCTACGGAGAATCACCAATTTAAGGTAGTCAGTTACTTGTAGATATATACGGATCTTCTTGAGGAGGTAGATAGGTATATTTCAAGTAATGAAAAAGGGATTTCTATAGGAGCATAATGATAGTTGAAGGTATGATAGAGTAATGCAAGTTAGGACATTGTTCCTAGATTTATCAAGATCGTTTTTGTTTAATAATGTCACATCCATGTCGAAACAAGTAATATAATGTCAAATTAATTACAATTAACTAAGGAGTGAACATAGGAATATTACATTCATTCACACAAAAATCACCAATTTAGGTTAGCCAATTGCTCATAGAATGAGGAGGTAGATAGGTATATTTCAAGTCATCAAAAAGGGATGAAAAAGGGATTTTTGTAGGAGCGTAATGATAGTTGAATATGTGATATACTAATGCAAGTTATGAAACAAAAGTTTGAAAGAGACGAGGAACACATGGACAAGAGTTGATAAGAAATTTTGTTCCTTGGGACTCTGACACAAGAGCATTGAGAGCATGGTTATGTGAAAGCGAAAAAGCTACAATGGAGATGGTGAATGATGATCAGATAGGGGAATAATAGGTATAAGTATGCATACATGTGATGGAAAATTATGGATGAACCCTGAATAGCAAATAATATCTTAGATAATTGGTGGATGATGATTCTTTTATATGGACTTTAATAATGTTTATGTTTTTGAGTACAAATAAAGAATGCTAAATAAGGAAGACTGCCAAAAATGAGAACAAATATCAAAGACCCTGGAAGAAAGAAAAAGACCAATTTAATGAATATTTCTCATTTGTAATGTTCAATAAAATAATATGATGATGTAGACTAATTATATATATCTACATAGGAAAGATAGATAGAGACAAATGGGAGATCTTATAGATGAACATATCTCGAGAGATCCATGGAAAGGTTTAGGCATGAATTTTATGAGATATTGTGGATATATTTAGGGAGATAATTATGCATATAATAAAACATAGATGGGAATAGTTGAGTTTTATAATTCCCTATAATGGCAGTTGGGAGTAAAATTCATGTTATCCCTTGCTTTGCTTTGCTTCATAATGACATTCTTTCTCTCTCTCTCTCTATATATATAGACACACATAAACATTTTTCTCCTCTGCTCTCTCCATCTTGCCCCTTTCTCCTCATCCCCATCACCCTCTTTCTTTCTTCCCCATCCTTCCTATGTATATCCTACATTTCACGTTTTACGCCATATTTAAATTCATTGTATAAGTACTTCCATCATCCCTCCAAGTTAATAGATTGTTGCATGGCCACTAACACGGTATGAAACACCATCCTCATCCATTTTTTTTGTATACATATATGATCATCTTAATTAAAAGAAATACTATGATAAAATTATTTTATATACTTACTAGGAAATCAATATGTCATATAACATTATAATGATAAATAATTAAATCAACCTATCATATAATATTATTATAAATAATTAAAAGGGTGTTTGTTGAGAAAAAATTCTATTTATAATTTTTATAGTATATTTTTAAATTATTATTATTTAATATGAAAAATTTAATATATGATATAAAATTAAATGATGAAAAAAATATACATCTAAAATTTTAACATAAACTTTAATTATACAGCATTAAAAAATAGATATAATTTATAATTGTAATAATATTTTAAATTTAAACCATTATTATTTGTTTTTATTTTTAGTTTCATACAATAATTTTTTGAATATATACATAGCATTTGTTTGAATGAAATAGTTCAAAGTATTACTAGCAATTGCACCATATGTTGTAAACTAAACGTCGTAAGGCATAATTTCAAGAAGAATCATGATATATAAAAAAACATTGAACATAAAATTTAGTAAACAAAATGTCATTCAAAGCTATAACATACATGGAAATCACTTACATTATGCCAAATTTTTGTCTAGTATTTTTATTGATTTTGAAAAATAACGAGTATTATGTCATATTTTAGTTAGAAGAAGTATGATGATAAATTCCAACCATTTATACGTACTTTATTTTGATGTTATGTTCTCAATATTTCCAAAGTTTCCTTCTAGATGTTAGGCTTCTACATGTGAAAGAAAATGTAAGGATACTCAAAATTGCATTCTAGTATTAGAACTCACTTTAGAGAAGAAAGATGATGATACACAAACTTTATATCATCTTTTAAGGTTTTATGGTTTTGTTAAGGTTTGCTTTTTAACATATTTGACTTTATATTAATTTATACCTATCCCCTCTTTTACTTTGGTTGGTATTCAAGTATATTTCTAATGACTATAAAATCTATCATCAAAACCAATCCATTCAAAACATTTATTCGAATAGAACCATGTAAACCATTGATTATTACAACTGGGAGGTTGGAGTATGCAATCATATTTAAATTGAGAGTTTAATGAACCCTCTTTTAAGAAAAGCCTAGGATAAAACGTATCCTAATAGGAGCTAGGTATAAATGTAGACTATGAAACTGAACCTAGTAAACCAAGTATAACATATTAGACATATTTCAAAATCAGAAGAGACTAAACAGAGATTAAACCAAGAGTATTTTTTTTGTGTGCTATTAAAACATAACACTAGAACTACATAATACACTTCCCACATAGAAAATTCTACGCATTCACTAGCTTTTTCTTAGTTGGAGGTTGCATTGTATAATAATTAACTGAAAAAACATAAAACAAAAATGGGCAATAACTTATTTACATAATAAGAATTTTTTGGCTTTTAAATCTTTGTAGCTCTAAAATTAATAGGAAATTATAAACAAAATTATTTTATTTATAGTAGACCACCAGAAATATAAAAATAAAAACAAAATGTCATACATCAAGTTAGCAAAAGAAATTACACCTCTTCTTAAAAAAACCTTCTTCTCATACCCCAATAAATATGAAATTTTATAATCTACATTTAAAAATAAATAAAAATCATATAATTAAATCCGAAGCCCCATTCACTTTAATTTGCTTTAAATTGAAAATTAATTAGATGGTGACTTTTCATTTGACCAACTATTGATTTAAAAGACAATGACAAAAATGTGGTTATGCTATGAAGCTTTAAATTTATACAACAATTTCATTAATATCAAATACTGAAATATGCTTACAAACATAATGGAAATAAGACTATCTCGGGTGATGGTAGATAATCTCTAAGAAGAGATGTGAAAGCTACATGCCTTTGAATTGTGTTACAATGAGGCTTGAAAGCCTATTTATTATTGAGAAACAATGGAAAACCTTAAACATTGAAAATCCTAACCATAGGAGATGAAACGCCAAACTATGAGCCCCGTTGGGGTAAGTTGGTACATCCACTTCGTGGGATCTTAATTTTGGCATACGATCTCCTTTTGATGCACATGACACCTTGTTAGAAATATCTATTCGATCATTACAACTGTTGGCAGCACATATTGAGTTCCCAATTCATTTCACATGATGGTTTTTCCAAAAAACGTCATTTCGGGACTCAAAATAGCATCGAAAGTTCTAGACTCGAAAAGTTGCCAAAAATAGTAAATTGTGCTACAATTAAGGAAACTGAATGACTGAGCCCCAAGGGTTAGCTCAGTTAGTCAAAATCAGTGCCTTGCCATCGAGAGGTCATAGGGTCCAATCTCCCCGAACCCCATGGGGTCAGGCCTTGTGAGTGGGCCGCGGGCTAGATTCCCTTCAGGGCTGATCAACCCAAATTCTTCCATGGATGTAGCGCCACCCATTTTCCAGGGTGTCCGTGAACCATAGCATAAAAAAAAGGAAACTAAATGACTGAAAGAAATAATGGTGCGGGTCCAAGTGGAATAGGTGGGCAACCACCAATATTCATCTCGATCATAGGGCTTCCAAGATATTGATATAATATTCTCAACCACTGATTATATGCCCTTTTGAATAGGTTTCTCTTTGTTAAAACACTAATGTATATCTCCAAAAGTCCGCTTCAAATGAGACTATTCAAACTTGATTTTTGTATATATATGTTATAGGAATGCTCGCTTTTGCCTCGGGTTTTTTTACTGTTTAGGATTACAGGATTGCAGTTTTTACTCTACAGATATTTGACTCTTTATTAGATGAAGAAGGCTACAATTCATGTCTTCAACATGTACATATGCCCAAGTTTATAGAAAGACTATCGACTCCCTTTTTATGTGTCTTTAGGGGTGATTTTAGGGGAATGTTCGCCCTTTGGCGAAATTAAGGGGTTTTAAATTTTTAGTGGGCAATTATTTTGTATCATAGTACATTTTTACAAATCACCTCAAATAGCCCACCTTCTTTTAAGGGAGAGGGTAAAAAAGGTAAATTTAGCCCTTGAAATTAGGAGTTACAACCTTCCATTCACCCATTTTCAAGAACAGCTTTTATTTAAGTGAATCCATTCGCCCATTTTCAAGAATAAATTTTATTTAAGTGAATCCTATGGGCCAAAGGCCCAAATACCATATTTATAAAAGAGGTATGGTAAACTAATAAAAATACAAATAAATGAGAAGTATGGTAAATAAATAAAACATTTTGTTAGATTTACTCCATAAGTCACCTTATATACATGCAAGGGTGTAAACAAATAAAAATATAAGTAAAGTGGAGGTATGGTAAATAAATAAAACTTTTTTTATACTTACTCAAAAGGTATGGTAAACAAATAAAAATATAAATAAACTAGACGTATGGTAAATAAATAAAACCTCTTTTTATATTTAGTCCATAACCCTCGTTCTATTTATGAAGGCTCAAAAAAGAGGTTTTATTTAAGTGAATCCTATGGGCCAAATACCATATTTGTAAAAGAGGTATGGTAAATTAATAAAAATATAAATAAACGAGAGGTATGGTAAACAAATAAAATATTTTTTTATATTTAGTCCATAACCCTTGTTCTATTTATGAAGGCTCAAGAAAGAGGTTTTATTTAAGTGAATCCTATGGGCCAAATACCATATTTGTAAAAGAGGTATGGTAAATTAATAAAAATATAAATAAACGAGAGGTATGGTGAACAAATAAAACATTTTTTTATATTTACTCCATAAATCACCTTATATTTATGAACACTCAAAAAATGCGTTATATTTAGGTGAAACCTATGGGCAAAATACTATGCGACAAATACCATGGACTAGATTGTTATTAATACCATGCAAAAAAACATTATTAACCCTAATATTAGTATTAATAAAAATATAAATGGCACATGGTATTGACCCATGGTATTCACCAAAGTGGCACATGGTATTGACCCATGGTATTCACCTGGAATGGAGCCTATTTAAATGGGGGAATTAAACTAGCATAGATCCATCTTTACTCTGGATCTACTAACCCACGAGAGGTATCAAATATCGTGATATGCAAACTACCATAGAGTGAAAAATATTTGATCCGATCAAGAGTAAAAATGGATGTTGTGATTTAATGTATGTTAAACATTTTAGCTTGGTTAAAATAAAAAATAAAATAAAAATCAACTATTAATTTTATTAATTTTTATAAATTACTAATAGTAATTTTTAAGCTCCAGGTTTATGATAACCCATGGTATTGACCCATGGTAATACCATGGTATTCATGTGAGCATAGACTATTTAAAGGGGAAATTCTATCATCTTAGATCCATCTTAATTCTGGATCTACCAATTGCTCAGAGGGATAAATAGATTTCATCCCCCTAAGAGTGGTAGATGTGGAGTTAAGATGGATATAGGTTGGTTTTTATGATAATGAAGATATTAAATAGACTTAGGAAATTATATTGTAAGAACATCTTAAGGTGAATGGTTAAAGCATAGACATTGGACAAGTATATTTGTATACTTTTGTTTTAAACTGAAACAAATCTAGAGCTAAAAGGAATGGATTGATTACACTAGTCATCCTTCTATAACTTTCCAACATATGCTGGAGTAAACAGATTGTAATTTGGGTAATTTTTCTAATTGCAAACAGGAACATACTTGTGTATTGGCAGGGTGGTTACGAGTTCCCTAGAAGTGATGAATTTGAATTTTCCTTGGTTTTATATATAGTATTAGGTTTTTTCTCATGCTTTCTGTGAATGGCACGGGTGAATTTTATCGTACACCTACTAGGTTATCGATATGTAATTTCGGTAATTTTGATTTCAAAAGATATTTTACAAAAATGAAATGATTTCATTTGTGTATTCAATAAACACAAGATTTTATAATTCAGTAAAATATTCACCATGCCTGGTGAGAGATTCGCCAAAAAACTATATATACATATCATATTATTGATAGAATTGCCTTCCATTTTTCCTATATACCATGAAGATTTGCCCATTTGTTATACATGTAAATTTAGGGGGGGGTTCTTAAAATTTTCCTTGTGTGTCTTTATCTACTCATTGAGTCTTCCAACTAGGCCTATAACTCCTTTAATTAATTTGACCTATGGTTGAAACACTTCGTTGGTTAATAGGACAAATCCTAGTCCTTATACATGAAGTTTGGTTATCCACCAATATTCCCATGCTTCCAAATTTTGTTTAGGTCCGCTCAGAATTTGAACACCATTTAAATTATGATTTTGGACTTCATCCCTTTTGTACAAGATTCTGACTTTTCCTCCAAGATATTCCGCCTAGTTAGGGCTATTGATTTAGTCTTTCTGACTTTAGGCTTTCCAAAGACACTCGGATTATTATCACGGCTCAGTAGTCTAGTGGCAGTGGAAGGAGCTAACTGAATATGCCAATAACTCAATTTATGTTTCCTTCAGTTGTTCGGTCCTATGAAACTATCCATTTCTTTTTTTCATGAAACCTACTTGACATTCTTAGTATCGTTATGTCAATGCCATAAGCTCTAATACCATGTTGAGAAATCTAGGGAATTATATGAATTAGGTTCTTTAGGTAGATTTCTCTTAGATTCTGACATTTTCTTGTGATTTCTCTTTTCTTCTTATTAGTTCTTCATTCTATTTATTATGTTCCTTTCATGAAGACAAGTGCCAAAAAATGAATATGAAGACAAGGGACACAAGATGTAGACACTAAGCCGGTGAAAAAGCCAGTCCAACTCTTCCACAAGTAAATCAAGACGAGATAATCCTAGACCCTATAGACAAAATAGTTTTCTCATTCCAAACCATCAAGTCATCGCTTTCCCTCTTCCTCTATAGTCCTTGGTTTAAGTTTTCCATCCTATAATTTTTGGCTCCTGCACTGTAGTGACTCCTTCATTGTGATGTTGAAGCATACAGTTAGACATCTTCGCACTATCTCATTTTTATACGAATTTCAGATCACTTATATCTCTTCTTCAAAAGTCAAAAAGCTCGTGTATTTATAATAGTTAGAGTCTTAGGTATTGCATAACATATTTCTCCATTAAGGGTCAATGATAGCGAGATAATGGAGAGATTATAGAAATAAACACTATTAGAATTTTGATTCATTGTTTAGGTTTTGTTAATATATTGTTGAGATTAATTATATTAATTAGTTTTTAGTCCCTGTTTTTTTAGGAATTTGTTCAAATAATTAAATTATATTGTATTTCTTTAAATCTAATCATATGTTGTGATAAATGTAAGAGTGTGTGTGTGAAGACTTCAGTGTGAGCAATGTGTCACCTATGAGCTACACCTCACCAATTCCATTACTTCTTCATTCTTTATTTTGTCTCTAATAACATAAACTTTGGTACTTCAAACTCAATAACATAAACTTTCATAATCATTTTGTAGTTTGAAATGTCTTCATACAAATATTTTGAAATCGATATTCATTAATTAAAATTATAACATTAAGAAAAAAATACCTTGAAATATAGATGAGCTTGTTTGTATAAAGCTTATTGCTCTATTGTAATAAAAAAGTAAAAGGTAAAAAATATTAAGATACTATAAAATATAGTTAATTTTAATTTATAAATAGAATCAATTCTCATTTACATAAATAAAAAATCAAAATTATTAAAATTAAAACAACTCCAAAAACTATAATATAAACGGACACTCCATTATCATCTTAAAAAAATCAGTATTCTTAAAATTAAAACAACTCCAAAAACTATAATATAAATAGACACTCCATTATCATCTTACAACTGGGAAGTTGGAGTATGAAATCATATTTAAATTAAGAGTTTAATGAACCTTCTTTTAAGAAAAGCCTAGGATAAAATGTATCCTAATAGGAGTTAGGTATAAATGTAGACTATGAAACTGAACCTAGTAAACCAAGTATAACATATTAGACATATATTAAAATTAGAAACAATCATTAAATCAAGAGTATTTTTTTGTGTTCTATTAAAACTTAACACTAGAACTACATATTGCACTTCGCACAAAGTAAATGCTATTGTGGAAAAAATCTCATAGGTATCCATGTGATGTTGTGATTATTTTGTTGGTTGTTAATTACTTTTAGGATATTTTTACTATTGTGGAAAAAACCTCATAGGTATCCATGTGATGATTCAATAGGGATTAGTTTGTCGAACCTCATCTCTATGTTGTCTCTACGTTTTCCGCATGCACTACACAATCAATTATAGTTGAAGAGGTTTTACTTTACATGTTGATTTATGAAACTCTTCCCAAGGTTCAAAGAATACCAAGGTAGATCTGGTTACAACACGCCTACTAGTCACCAAAGAGTCTTGAATGTGTAGTATATCATGATAATTAGAGCGAAAGAGTATTTAATGTACAACAGAAAGGCTATTAACTTCTATCATTTATTTTAATCTACAAAAATTGGATTACCAATATGAATAACAAAACCAACTTCAATTGCAATACAATAAAAATCTAAAATTTTAAGTGGAAAATCATCAAAAGTGGTTTCCAAGTTCATCTCAAGTAAAAAACATTGTTTCTGACTATTGATTTTGCACCTCGGAATGATGATTGCATCGAATATAGGAGAAACCATGAACTTGGCTTAAATGCTTTTTGATACCATCAATATTGGAACACTACTTGATTCCATCAATATTGGAACATTACAAAATGGGTCTGTTGCCCTTGTCTTCTTCTACTAATTATTGTTTTTTTAATTACAAGTTTCAACTATGTCATCATCTGATATGTACAATGGGTAAAAATAATATGTAATTAATCCTTAGAAAGAAGAGTTCACTAGTTAGCCCTCAATTCTCTTTCTATTCCATGGAACCGGTTCCTACAATGACTCTCCTCTCTTGGCTCCTAATTTATGTCCACCTTGTGATCACATATTAATTATATTCAATATCCCAATGCCACTACGGAGGTCCCTTACATCAGCCGAGAGAGGGGGGCAGTGTAATGGTCCTTGACTCACCAATTTAATCAAATGGTGGAAAATAACTAGCGAAATCCCATGACTTGTGGATTACCCAAGGGGGGATTTGGATCTATCTTCCCTCACACTAAAACAAAAATGTGTTCAACACCAATATTCCTTTGACCTTCATGCCAAAATATCTATTTTGCCTAGAATTTTCAAAGTGAACCTCGTTTGGGGTATCAACTTGCAGGTACATGAACTCCCTTGCCTTGATTCTTCGACCCTCACTCACGATTGTCAAAAATTTGTTCACTTTGCCAAGTTATGTCCAAGTAAAACAAAAACAGACTCTAATCCTTGTCTCTTCTCATATATTTTTCCTCCTCCCTCTTCGGATATGGTACTTCACTTACTCTCGTGTTCTACACGTAAATGAATATACATGATCTTGGTATCATTCAAAATTGAAATATATTTGTGCGCTATTAAAACTTAACCGTTTTGAAGCTTTATTTTATACACCATACCATAACCTCCTTCTCCCAACTTTTCTCTAAAGTTTTTTGTGATCTTCTTGAGGTGAGAGTGTGAGTCTCTTCTTGGCATTTCATGAGCATATTCCTTTAGGAATTTCTCCACCACTAAACCAGAGCTACTAGAAAGTCTTTCCCCTTTGCATAACACGTCAAGAACAATACAAATATTTCTACTAATGCAATTTCCCCAAAGGATCAACCTATAGTTGAATAAAGAGATTGATTTCAATGTGATTTTTGTCTAACTACAATGAAAAAATTCATAGTAACCAAATATTATTCACAGTGATGTAAGAATATGAAGAAATCACATATACCAAATACCAATCACAGTGGTGTTCTTCCTTTCACCTGTAACGCCACCATGAGAAGTAGTTATTAGTAACAACAAAGGTCCTTATATTTGAGAATGTATAGCTAACTGTACACAGATATCCAGATTCAAGCTTGATGGCAGAATGGATCATATTTTAATATATTAAGAGAAAAATTCAAGCAGTGAGGTTTGTAATCATACTTTTACACACGTTGGGAAACCTACTACTTTTGAGGCATTTATCGAGTTGTGTGGAGCCATCGCTACAACAACATAAAAAGTTTGCAAGTTCGGAAATGTTATAACCAAAAATCCACGTAGTCCCCGAACAAGTGCGACACTTTCTATCTATGTTCCGATAAACATTGCATGCTATCTTCACCTCATAAGAAATGTAATGTACTATAGTCTATAAGGTATTATTTAGTTACACTACTATTCAACTTGTTCACCAAATCCTAGAGCTTGGAACAAAGATATTTCATATAAAACTAAGATGCTTTGTCCATTTTCTCACGCCTTTGCCACTTGGCCTCAACATGATTCAGAATCTTTTCACAACAATTTGGAGGCTTTCTCCCGCATTTCATGGCTCTCTTTTCTCCAACAAACCTTAAGTCTTTAATTGAGGGAGAGGCTTTTACTGCAGCAGATGTTGAATCTTGAATTCTCTCTTCTCCAGCAGACCTTGAGTCTTTAATAGAGGTAGAGGGTTTTACTACAATGGGTGTCTTACTGTAGAGAGATCAATACGTGATAATTCTAAACTATCTTATTTCATTATTTATTAACTTAATTTTGGTTGTGGATCAACGATGAAAATTCTTTCAACCGTCTAACAAAAAAATCCACGATGTAGAATAGGACACGGGGGTCGCTGGGGGAATTCATTTCAAAGATAAATACCTTATGGCGTGGTTATTACACATTCCACTTATCCATTCCACCACTTGGGTTTTATGAGATTTATTCCAATAAAATAACATATTAACCCAAATTATGATGAAGTTACAAAGATAAATTCCCCTTACCAAATTTTGATCAGTTACCGATTTACCAAGGTATGAATATACTTTGATTCAAAGTGGCGCTTCACCCCTGGCTGCTCCTGTGACCTACTTCCTCTCCTTTTCTTTTCACTGAGTTTAGTGCAATGAGAAACCTATAGGATTTTTAAATTGAAGAAATTGTATTTTAGTTTTAGTAATCAATTAAATAATAATTGATATATTAAATTTATTTTTTTTAGTGTATTTTTAATATTTTTATAATTATATAGAAAATAATAATTAATATATTAAATTTAAGGCTTTTTAGTGTATTTTTTTAATGATTTTAAAATTATATGTTTATATCTAACGCCAAAGAGCATAAAGTTAAATATTTTGTACAGTAACTTATGTCTTGGCTTGTTATTTATGAGTTTGAGTCAATCCAAATGTTATTGATAGGTAGATAATTTTAAGAATCATTTAACTTTTCTAAGAATGTACTAACAAATTGATTGAAGAGTAAAACGACCTATTATATAACAATTACTTATCCAATGCTAATGCTCTCCCTTCCAAATTGTAATGCACTTAAGAATCACCAATAATGCTCAATTCTCATTCGCTACCAAATAAATATTGTTATGTTCTTATACCAATAGGTGTCATATATCATGATTGACTTGGTTTAGCTCTAAAATTTGTACATACCTTTTCTTGTTGCAAATGTTTTCCATATTTTTAAAAAATCAAAAAATTAAAAAACGTAAAGAGGGTATGTCCTAGAAAAAGAATGAAAGGACAAAAAGAATGAAAAGCTTAGAAAAAATAAAAAATGAACTCCAAGAAAAATAAAAAGAACATGAAGGTGTGCTAGTCAAAATTCCACTACTATTTCACTTTTTGTTTAAATGATTGTGTACAACTTGTTACTTATGCCACAATCTATGGTAACCAAACAATTTAATCTTGGTTATTCCATGTTTTGGACTTCATGCTTAGAGATAGAGAATAAAATCTGGCCAAACTGTTTAATCTTGGCAGATAAGTAGATAGGTAGAGTGAATAAAAGGAGCTCAAAAGTTTAATCTGAGCCCTTAGATGTAATAAGGTTAGACTTAGTTAGAATACCATTGTAAAAGAAAAGAAAAGGTTTTGATAAGGGTTTGCCAGTTTAAGTGCACCCTAATAAAAGAAGAAAAAATGGTAGGATGTATAGGTGGGTAAGTAGATGAATGGTTGTAGAATTATGCATGATGAATGATTATCCAGATATCAAGTCATATACTTTCATTATCAAATGCACTTAAAGATATGGATGATAATGAAGACATTTACATCATAGACAAAAGTCAAACTAATTAACCTCCTCACTCATTTTTTCCCTAAATTTTACCAATTTCCCATAAGTGCTAAAGGCACCAACAACCTGAAAGTTAAAGGGGCTCAGAGCATTTCTATGACTTCTAGAGGGACTAGACCCTCGGCCCAATAACTTGTAAGACCTAAGTGCTAAAAGTCCCTTCATCAAAATTCACCCCCTCCATAATTCATTCATTCCCTTCAAATCCTTTTTCCAAAGTGAAATCACTTTTTTACTTAGGAAAAATAAATGGTTCTTTATAAAAAAACCCCTCAAACACATTTTAGCCTAAGTCATAATGCTGGATGATGAATGTTTTTTGGAAACATTTACTTAGTGCATTTTCTTTTTCCATGGTCATATTAACTCTTTATTCTTATTATTTACTTAACTCCCAAAACAAATTACCCTTTCCTATATTATTAATAAAAATCACAAAGTAAATAAATATCCCATCCCAATGGTTTGAAAAATAAACCAGAATAAAATTAATTAAGTTGGATTAATTAATTGAACCGCAATTAATTAAGAGCCAAAACCCCCAAAGTGTTTAAAAGGAATTAATTAATCACCTAGATTAATTAATAGCCTCTCTGCCAATACATTCACCCCCAATATCATTAGAGTTATTAATCCTTTATTCATCCAATCAAATCATCCCCGATATAATTAAATTCATTTAATTATGTTGATTATGCCATCAGGCCCCCTCCATTAACTCCCTAACACATGCTGTTGTCGACTATCGCATGATCTGCCTCCCCTCATTCGACGACTCTCGCTCATATCACGCGAGCCTTTTATTTGAACATTAACCACCCGATACAAGTTGTTTTGACTTTTCGCCAATGCTACATGTCATTCAATTTGTGGCATTGCCCGACCCTATGGCAAAACCACCAACTTCTCAAAAGTTGTGCGATGAAAACCATTACCACTCTTGCTTACCGACTCCACTAAATGACAAAGTGTCCCATCGGATAGTTGACACCAACTGTCATTTTCCCATTCACCTCCCAAAAGTCATTGCCTTTGTGCATAAAACAAAAATACCCATTATTTTCCATTTTTACCAAGAAAAGAAACTTTTGGCTTCCATGCACGTACAGAGTACGTCCATACCAACAACTTACTCCCAACCACCAACCACCATCAGTCGCTAAACTCCAGGCCACTACAAACTACTGGGTGCACCCATCAAAGCATTCACCACAACCATTTGCCCCTTCAGTCAATCATAACCAGGTATTTACTGCATTTCCTTCTCAGAAACCCTGTTTTTGTACTGAAATCTCCACCAAATTACTCTAAACTCAAGTAATCCAATACAATTAAGTTGTTTCTTAGCCCCAAGGCTTACGCAAGCACCTTTTTATCTAAAAACCTTGAAAACCCCAAATTTATTCCTTGAACACACAAGAACCAAGGATGAAAGCTCCTGTCTCCCTAATTGTCACGCCAATCACTACTCCCCATAGGGATTTGGACCACCTTCCCTTGGCCGATAGAGATTTTCAAATCAAGGACCTTCCTTTTGATGAAACCCTCTTGAAGATATACTACAAGTATCAGGACAATTATCTAAACAATGCTGATAAAATAGGTCTTTGGGAATCAAACCTACCTAAATCTCAATTCCCCACTGTCCATATTTTCCCAAATATTGTCCACCAATGCCATGCAAAATACGACCCCATTATGAGAGTTGTAATCTCCCTTGAACAGAAAGTCCTTTTCACCATTATAGCTGAGTCTATAAATGAAATGTTGCAATTACAACCCGCCCAAGACCTCACTCCCCTTTCCATTGCCGATTTACTTGAAAAATCTTCAAGGCTGTCTAGTTTCGAAATTAATCAAGTCAGTCAGACTTTCATTGAAGAAAAATACAGATCAAAAGACCCCCTTCCTTACATGTCATGCAACTTTACTGGTCTGGGCTAGGATATTGTCACCATGTTTGCTTGCATTATGGGTTTTACCACTAATGTGTATCTAGATGAAATGACCTCTGCCTACATGTCTATTTTCACCCTTGGCCAACCTCCTGCAACAAAATTTGACTATACTGCATTCATTGCTAATAAGATGCATGACCAATTCATGAGATTAGAGAATGAGAGAGTATTTAAATATTCTTCAATACTGTATCATCTTTTCCTCTATTACCAAACTGATAAATTCCCTTTATATGTGCAAAATCTTGACACCAGAGGGAACCCTAGGTCAGTGATCTTCTGGACTTCCATTTTTAACTATTCGCATTCTTCTTCCCATCCTTATATAGATTTTATTGATCAATTTATGCATCCAGTAACTACCATGTTTAGAGGAATTCCCCCTCCCAAAATCAGTGATTACATTAAGAGAATTATTTAGTTATCCAAGCAATACAAGGTTGGGGACTAGTACTTATACCAGAACCATACCGAGATCCGAATTTATGGGTGTGAGCTGTCTCCCTTTAAATTACCCAAATACCTACCCATGTGATTATTTGCCCTCAAGTACTATAGGCAAATGATCAATTATGATGAAATCCACTTTATGAAGACTAAGAAGAAAGCTCAACTAAGGATAAAGGATCACCTAGGCCAGTTTATTTGCAACAACAGAAAAGCAAGGAAAGAGGCGGAGGAAATCCTTGAGAGATTGAGATTTAAAAAGGGTTTTATCTGGCCTTATGATCCTCATAGCTTCATCTGTGACATAAGGTAGAAGCATAAACTATCCCCCTACATCCATCATAGAATTCTATAGATAGAACAGTATGCAAATCAAAATGAATGGGTGGAAGGTACACTTACAGAACAAGATAGTACACAAGTTGAAGTAGAAAATATTATGAAAGATTTGGAAAGAACACTTGATCTGGATTCCTTTGTACATGTGCCTAGAGAATATTCACAGAGACCAACACAAGAGAATAGTGCACAAACATCAAGACAACCAGAGACTTCAAGATAGGGAAAAGATTCACGGTTACAGAGCATTTCTGAGGAGTATTTCTGAGGAGTTGACCCAGATTGATACAAACATGGAAAATCCTCCAGTATTGCGAACTCCTCTTAATGAGGAGTGAATTCAAAAAAGAAGTAGGAATGAGGTTAGTCCCTCTACAGTGTCATTGGACCAGGTATATGTGAAGAGATAGAGATTGAATCCTCTGTCCGAGCAGGAATATCAAGAGACAAGAAGTGACATAGTGTAGACAACACTAGCAGGGGAGACACCATCTACCTCTCAAACATAGGTAGTAAGTACGCAGCACAGTGTAGAAGTGTCATCACTAAGGACAACTTCAGAGTAGAGCCAGGATTTCAAAGAAAAGAACAAAGAGATTACATCTAGGAATGAGAAGCTCAAAGATCAAACCTATGCCCAATATTTGAAAATGGCTCCTACAAATCACACAAGGTTGATGTTAGCCTTTGACGTCAAATAGGGAAAGATGCACATGAGCTTTTTGAAGCCAACAATACAACAAGAAAAGTCCATGGCTGATTACATAAAAACAAATTTTGAAGTTCTTTAGAAAGACATCAACCCAATTGATCAGATTAAGCTCCATAAGCAAACAGGTGAGATGCTCTATTCTACATTGACTGGTAAAGCCATCACTACACATCAGTTGTAGAATTCTTTGAGTAATACTACAACGCAGTTACAGTTGGAAAAAGCCTCTTCTCAGGCTAAGGACACTAGGATAAAATCATTAGAAGACTTGTTGATTGAGTTGGAACATGATCCCCAAGACGTTAAAGTAGATGGAAGATTGATAAAGAAAAAGAATTTGGACATTTTTTCACTCAGGAAGCTACTCAAAATCCCTCCCCTCACACATCCGTAAACTGCAGAAGCAATTGAGAAACAAAATGAGGAAGAACTTATGGACTTGGTCCTTAAGTTGAATGAACAGTTGAAAGAAACAGAGCAAGAAATAGAAAACGCTTTGCAGTCCAAACAGGTGAGCCAACCACCATTCCTCATACTGTAATACCCATAATTTCTACAGCAGTGCCATATACTATTGCAACATCTTTGGCACCCAACATTCCCTTAGCAATAGCTCTGCCAGTAACAACAACAACAAGTACATCAGAAGCAGCAGTAACTTCAGCAAAGTGAACAGAGGACTTAATAAAGTCCATGGAGGAAATGAAAATCCAAGTAACTAAAATAAAGAAACTAAAAGAAATGGTTACCAACTTGGAAAACAAATATGAGCTATCACAGATTAATTAACTGAAGAAGAGAGAAAAAATAGAACGATGAGTGAAAAATTCAAGACATTAGAGAAGGACTTAACATTGGAAAAGCCTTTGAGAGATATTAGAGAGATTTTATGGACCAATATCATTGATTCCATCAATGATATTTGGTCTTCTATCCAGATCATTTTTGAACAAATTGAGTTAGTTAAACTAGATACAGAGGCTATACAAAATACTAGGCAAGAATTGGGAGAGAAACCTGAAGAGGCAACCCAATTAATCAACTTCTTGAATAACAAAAGCAGGCACCAGCTAGAACAATGGGATATCGAGGATCGAACTGGTACTATACTTGAAATTAAGAAAGTTCTTACTAAAAATAACATAATGCTTAACTTGGAAAAAAGATGTCAAAGTTTTCAAGAGGACATAGATGACTTTATGTTAAAATGTGACATTTTAAGGAATAAAGGACTTCCAAGCCCACTGGTCATAATGACAAACTGATGACTCATGATGACTACATTGAGAAACTGCACAAACAAGCCAGAAATCAAGCCAACTCTTCCACAATGAAAGCACTACATACATGAAAAGTGTTGTATGATGGTTTGGAAAATATTTTCTACATTGAGCATGAAGTGAAACACCTATTTACCGTCCAGCCCAAAGTTTGTTTTTATTCTGCTATCCTTCCTGTTGAACTCATACCTCAACAATTTGACTTGATCCAGTGCAGTATCCGTGATTGACTCCATAACCCAATGGCCTAAAAGCCTATTTTGCCCATTTGTTTCAAAACTCCACCACTCTCAAACAAAACAACCTCATTGAACATTAATACTAGCCTTAAATCCTTTCAAAAATAGCTAAATCATAAAGAGGGAGCCTTCTTTGGACATAGGTGGGCAAGCACCCGAGTCTAAAAGTTGGTTTGTAGTTACCTTGGATCCTTTCCTTCTTTCAATAACTTCTAAGGAAAATATGACTGATAACAAATATCAAAGCAAATATTAATCTTGCCTCCAACTTTAATATATTTATATTCCATTTTTAGAAAATATGATTTTGTAATGAATTTCAAAATATTTAAATTTAAGTTTTTATTTAGTTTAACTCTTAGAATTTCTCCTCTCAATATTAAAATTAATCTTTAAAAAATAAATTTAGTTTACTTTATTATTTAACTAATACAAATATTATTATAATTTTTTTTGGAAAAGTATAATAATATAAAAAATAAAACTTGAAAATTTCCTTTTTTAAGGTTAAACCTTAAAAAAGAAGTCACAATTTTTTAATAATATTTTTATCTCACCGATTTGAAAAATCACCCGTTATAAAATAATTGTAAATATTGATGTTTTTTTAGTCCACACAATTTTCTTTTGGTGATAGAAAGTGGGTGACACATTTGCATTTTACAAGTGAAGTGTGTTTCACACATCGTGATTATCCATTGCAGTTTGATGTTACCATGCTCATGGGATGGGATGGGCAACATTGAAATGCTTTGATTTACAATTTTTGCTTCTTTCTTTTCATTTAGAATGATTTTGCACTCTTTTTTGGCTGATTCAATTTGACGAAGGGCTTGAAGCATTTCAACTTTCATTTGCCTTTCATTCGATACAAAGTATATAAAAGAAGCTTTCCACCTTTGAAATTCAACTTCGTGTTCCTCTGTTTTCTTATTGATATTTTATTTCAACTCCTCACCCATAGCCTCTGCTCTACTAAAGTTTTTGTTGGAGTTCATTTCTCCCTCGACGTTCTCCTTCAACTACTTCCACTATATCCTTCATCAGAAACTATTTCTCACCAATATTTTCATTTAGCTTAGATATCCACTGCTCCTTTAGTAGACATTTTGAAAAAAATTTGTTCTCATCATTAAGTGTGGGCATTTGTGTGTGCTCTTGGATAGCTTGAAGGTCTTTCATAAGAGCTCCAATTTGTTTCTTTAGATTTGTTTTTTCATTCTTCCAATTCTGCTACTGGTTGGAAAACATTGCAACTACTTTCTCATTAGATTTTGCATCCTCTGCCCTTTGCTTCTTCATCTTTTCCACTTCGGTTTTAGCCATGGCCACACTGTTTGGCATTTAAATTTTCTCTAATTCCCATGCTTCTGCTACATACTTAGTGTTTGTCGCAAGACTCTGAGCTTTCTAGATAAGCAATCTGAGCAATTGAGTAGCTCCACTTAGCACTTATTTGATTGCTTTAGAGATTCCATTCATTCCTATAACCATCTTATCCCCATTCATTCTTGTACCTAATAGATTAACAACAGAAATAACACAAGAAACCCAAAAATAAATAGGAATGAATACCTCATCTTTTTGTCCAAGGCATAATTAACTAGGGATTAACTCCTCCTTTTTTGGGGTTAATTTTCCAACATCCACCATTTTTCTTATGTTCATCACCATTGCCTAGCTCTAGTTGGGCTGCCTGTAAATTACTTTCCTCCTATGGGTTTTTCCAGAAACCAATTCCCTACTTGACCAAAATTTGAAATCTCCAATCATTCAACAAATGTTTTGCTTAAGAAAATACCAAATATGCACCATGAATTATTTTCTTTATATTCAGTGTTGGAGACTACCCATGGTGTAAAACCTTCAGTTTCGGCCAACAACTCAAACAATGTCCAAGAAGAAAAGAAATTATAATATGGCTCATTCAAGATGAATTTGCACAAGACCCACTTGACTTAAAACTATGTAATCAAAAGTACCTAAATAGAATACCTTACCTTATTCACACATTCCAAGCTCAGCCATTCAACAACAAGGCAAACACATTCTCTATTGTAACTACATTTTACATTAAAGAAACTAGATAACAATTCCATTATCTATAGTAATTGCATTTGTTTTCTTTAGGCCTGAGTATTTCCAGATAGCCACTAAACCAGTTTTTTCAAAATCAGACCTAGAAAATATTGGCTTCAATATATTTCTCTTTTGTTAACCATGTGGTCACACATATCATGATGATGCTACTTTATTTTCTCCAAAGTAAGTGTGTCATATTTCAATACTACTTTTCAAATCTCACTAAAAACCCACCTCTCTGCTATGAAAAAAATGCTTCATACGAACTACAAATTAAGTAAAAAGAACTCGTTATGTGATTCTTGATTGTTTTTATAATCTATATACAATATGTCCATTTTGAGAACATAATAGATTCGCAAAGGATGTGCTTTAATTTGGATTGATCTAAGCATATACAACGTCACTTATCGAGGTAATGTTTCACAGGATATCCATATATTTTGAAAAGCATTGTGGTTATTCGATTTCGAATGTTTGAATTCATAGAAAGAGCAAGTCATATATGAAACCAAAATATGGGTTATGGTAACCATTTAGTTGCACCCATCAACATTATAGGATAAATATGGCATCTTACTGAATCAATAAAAGGATCAAGTTTTCCATGAAACTAAAAAATGGGTTATGCTTCCCATATAGTTTCACTGGTGGGTATTATATGATAAATGTTAAGAATGTGGATAACAATTTCCTCAAACTTGCATCTTTATGCCAACTAGCATTTATCTGAAAGAATGCGACAAGAAAATTTATGAAGCATGTTGAAAAAATCATTAGCCAACTACACATCAGAGAAAAAGTAAATATTGTCCAGATCTCCAACAATATCTTCATTCACCTTGTAGATAAAGAGATAGAGATGGTGGCAACACTTCTTAATGTGTCCTCTTTCTCCCACTATGATGGATGAGCAGAAATCCTAGCCCTGGTTCTCATCAAAAACTAAACGCAAAGAGGTGGATCTTCTACTTTATTATGTCCTTGCAACATCGTGATCACTTTATTCATTGACGGCCTCACTTGTGCATCCACTTGAATAAAGTAGAATGAAATTATGATAACTCTTTCTACCCGTTCCCACTCATATTCTACCAGATCTCCAGATTCATATCAACGACATTCCTAATCTTTCCTTCTTGAATGACACTAATTTCCCATGAAATAAAAACTCCATATCCTCCTCCTAGGACAGGTCTAAATTCTTCCTCCCACTGATTATTTCTAACAAAACCATGCCAAAACTATAAACATCACTCTTGTCTATGGGACAGACGTGAAAACGTGATTTAGAAGTTAAGTGCACAGGAGTCCTCTTGACACGAGTAAATTCCTAGCTCTGAGCCCTATCCATTAACTTGGCCAAGAAAAATATGCAAGTTTGACTCCAAAATTCTCATCCAGCAGGATATTTTCAGTCTTCACATACAAATGAAGAATCCTATATTTGGATTTGTCATGCAAGAGAGCCAATCCCCAACCCACATCATGGAGGATCTTGTATGGCTTTCTCCAGTCAAGATATGGTGGATTATTGTCATAAGGGCACCAAAACAAGCAGTGATCAACATATACATTGCTCATGTACTCATACACCAACAATCTATAGGTGCCATCAATGCAAAACCCTAATAGTCTCACCAAATTTACATGGTTAATCCTTCCAAGATTGCAACCTCTGCACGGAAATGCAAATGCCCTATATCAGCATTACCCAGTTTCTTCATTGCAACATTTGTTCCATCGACAAGTTGCCATTCAAACAAAACTAAAAAGCCACCAACCCCAAGTTGCCAAGTAAACCTCTTATGGCCTCCCCCAGCTACATGTATGTATCGCTTTGGGACAAGCCTGGAAAATTCTCCAGAAATTCATCTTCTACAGACCTCTGCTTCACAATTTTATTCTTCACTTTATATCTCCGTGCAATAAATCCTGGTGCAGAAACCATGAAAAAATGAAAACCCCTAATAAATTACCTAATGATCTTATCCGAGACTCATTTCAAGGATTTGATCTCTTGATAATGGTAACACCCTCCAGAGTTATTCTTGAAGAAAGCAGTAGCACAAGAACAATTCAACAAACACGAGTTCTTACATTGCTCGAGGCTGACAGAGCTCATATTCCTGTACTCATTTGCAAAATAATCTATCCCATCAAGCTCTAGCAATTGGTTCAAAGCCCCGCATACAAGATTCTTCCTTGGACTACATCTGATATGGGTTGAAATTCATTAAATATAGCATCACCTTGGCAGCTGCAAGTCCCTCCTAAGTTAAAAATGCCAAGGGAACCACAATTGTGCGAGGAGAGTAAGAAAAAGAGCAAGAGCAACCATTTCTGAGGGGGCGAATACACGATGGTTATGGCGGTTATGTCAGATGGAGAAATCTGAGACCACGATGATAGAAGTTGCAGGTTTCTATCACCATAAAAATATGTGGAGTCCACTTGCATAAACATTCATGGAGTACACATGTTGACATGTCAGACCATGAGATACATGTCAGCCCAAAGGAAAAAAGGTAGATGAAGTCTTGACTATTTCGAAGAAGAGATACTTATCAGTGTAAATATACACTTGAGCAAGATTGAAAGTGATTGCATCTAGAGGTAGCTTATTTATCACATTATTTTAATCTCACATTTAGGCTTCTCTAATGTTTTTATATTTATATTGTAACTCTTGATTGATTATGATGGTTTATATCATTGTATTTTGTATTCATATTTCAAAGTTAATTTTAACATTTTTGAGAAAAAATAATTATAAAGTAATCCAACTTTTATATTTAATACTTCTACTAAAATTTTAAGTTTTGTTTAATAGAATTATATATTTATTTTGTATGATATATTTATAACAAAAATGTCTTTTTTTTTTTTAAATTGTCAGATTAGACATCAGTCTACCTTTTTCATCTATGTTTTACCTCTATCCATCTATTTTTATGCCCATTAAATGACCTTTGCCACTTTCATGTTTCCACATGACTACCATGCTTGGACAATCTGAGGTTGGTTTATAGTCAATACAATTTTTCTTGACAGAAACCCCCGTGAGTGTAGGAAGATGAGATCCTCCCTTTTGAAATTGTGATGCTAGAGATTCGTCTACCCTTTTCATTTACGTTTTACATCTATCCATCTATTGTTCTGCCCATTAAGTGACCTCTCCCATTTTCATATTTCCACGTCACTAGGGTGCTTGGACAGTCTTAGGTTGGTTCATATTCAATACAAATTTTCTTGATAGAAGTCCCCGTGAGTGTAGGATTGATAGAAGTCCTTCTTAATAGAAGTCCCCGTGAGTGTAGGATACAATTTTTCTTGTTCACACTATTGATGACCAATGCTTGGATATTTCTCGTAGACAATTCAATATAAGGGCTCGACCCCCCGTGTTCACGTATATAGCGACGACCAAGCGTGACACTAGTGTGGCTTCCTCTGACGGGCACAATCTGATGCAAGGATCGATGGCTAAGGTTAAGGGCATCACTAGAGACCCCAAGCCTGGATATCATTAGAGCTTGATGAAATGTTTGGGTGAGCCTGGCCATGGCTATCAAGAACAAAAGTGGACCTCACAAACCATCCTTTCTTGGAGCCTGATGGGCTCTGATTGGCCCAGGCTCTTAATTGTTCTGATCAATCCTAGGATCAACGGTTCGAGTTGATTTGGTCTTAGATGAGGTTTCGTCGTCTACAACCTTGCACTAACATTCCATGCTTCAAGCTTCACTCATCGAATATGCATCGTCAATCGAATCAAATCCTCAACTAGTTTGGGATCTGGTAGCAGAGGCGCACTTTGAGTATTTCACATACCATTGCCTTCAAATTACCTTGCACTACGGACTGTGTGCTCCTGCGATCTCTCCCCGGAGGTTTCCCATAATCACTACACCCTTGATTTCAATCTGACACAAGTTCTCTATTAAACCAAAATCTGACTACGCTTTCTGGGCTGATCAGATTGTCTGAATTTGTACGGACAACCTTCCTCCTTTAATTAACAGGAAAATTTACCAATATCTCTTTTTTTTCTTCAATAAAATTTACTAGTATCTTTTTTTTTCATCTAAAGAAATTAGGCTTGGAAAGACTTACGTGAATATATAATTTTACCCATAATTGGACCACCAAACATGTAGAATCAAACGTCTCCATTTAATCATTAACCCATTTCTGCTAGATTCAATATCTTTCTTATAATAAGTGAGTTCTACTAAATTTATAAAACCAAACGTCCCCACTTAACAATTAAACCACTTCAGCTATACTCAATATCTCTTTTATAATAGGTGAGTTCATCGAATTCAGCGTCAACACTGCATTGACAATGCCAATAGTGGTCTTAGTACGTAACATTACTATGATTCATTGGTTATTTTATTTGGTAACAATGAATCCAACGATAAGAAGTTTATGCAAGGAATCCATGTCACTATCAGGGGCACCAATTCACCCATGATATGTAAACAGGGAACAAATCAAAATTTGTCCTATTAACCAAAAAAAAATTGTCGTATTAACCAAAAAAAATTGTATCTACAGAGACTTTTGACAGGGATTTTTTGCTCGATCTACCAATTCTACTCGATCTCGATTACTACACCTTTCTCTCTCCAATTGTAAAATCTCTAATTCTCCTCCTTCAGACTCCTTCATGAGCCCTCTATGTCACTTTAGTACGAGACGCACCCCCTAGCTATTGAATTATAACTTTACATGTACTTTCCTGGTAGAGAGGAAATTATCCTAACAAATTGAGACAAACTTAAACATTTTTCCTAACACTTTAGTTTGGCACCTCTAATTATTACAAAGGCCCATTTGGCCCTAAAACTCTTAGTTATCAAAATAATTTAAGAGTCTTAACCATCCATATTATTTTTGGATGTAGACACATGTAATTACATAAAATTTCTTAATTTTGAGCATGTAATATTATTTTTGGATGTAGACACATGTAATTACATAAAATTTCTTAATTTTGAGCATGTAATTATATAAAATTTCTTAATTTTGAGCAATTTATATTGGAAAAAATATCTCTTTATTGGAAAATTTCATGAACCTTTTGGGTCTAAGAAAATGGTTCCCTAGAGGTTGATGCTCTTTCATGGCATATGAATAAGTGTCACATGAAATGAGTTATGGTTTTTTGGGCATGTGGTATTGCAATATTGCAAACCATGGTATTGAGTCATGGTATTGTAATAAAGTCTATTTGCAAATTAGGAATCTTCATGTTAAAGTAAGCATAAATTTCTATGATTAAGAATCTTGTTTATACACATGCGCTTAACTTATATAATAATTATTTTTATGATTGATAATATAAAAATAACAAAATAACGAAATAATAAGTGTTTTGATTTCTATTGTGGATTTGATGGTTATTAATATTTTCTAGTTATTTAATTTATATGGCTATGCTAATTGAGTTGAGAGGCACTCTCCAACCAAAATGGGGGAGATGTTGTAATGTTTAACAATTTGACTCATTCAAAATAAATCAAAATTAAATTAAAATAAATAAAATAAAAAACATAAAACTTTTCACTCCATGTTTTTTTTCCATGGTAATTTTCTCTAATGTGACTTATTTAAAGGAAAGTAATTAAATCATCCTACATATATGTTAACTCCAGAACTACTATATGCGAATAAAGATCAAATCTTTTTTCACTATAAAAAAATTAGATTAGAAATATTGGAATTATCTCCGTACTTAATAAATACAAAATTATATATATATATATATATATATATATATATATAAAAGGTGGTTAGCTATCCCAAACCATGACATCGAGCATTCGTTGAAAATATTTGTATATAGCGTTAAGGAAGGATTATGGAATAGAATTATAATTATTTGATTTTACAAATATACTTGAAAATTAATATTGTGATGTATTTTAATTAAGTGATATTTATTATGTCATTGTCAAGTGACATATAGTTTTCTTTTTTGTTAATAGTTTGCCGCCTGTATAAAATTGTTTTTGTAATTTTTAATGTAAACATTATAGTTTGTAGTTTCCCAGCCATAATCAAGACTAGAAAGTCCAAGGCATGACATCAAAAGTTATTTTCCTGTCGACAGTGACACACTTCCTCCCTTGGATACATTAAAGTTTACCCATCGCGTTCGAATGGAAAAGAGTCTGTAAGTGTTAAATAATTTTATTTTCCTAATTATTAATTATTAGTATAACCTGTCTGCATCTCCCTGGCAGTGTATTGTGGCCAATCCTTTTCCTGTCTGTGGCCATTCAAGCTCCAAGGAAATTCCAAGTTCCAGCTTATGGTAAGAGAAATTCTGCAACTCCTAAGAAGAAATGTGGCTTCCAAGAAAAATATAATAAAGTAATGATGTGTAATAAGATGAAATGTATTTAAAACTATATATGAATTAATGAATTGATATTTATGAATGATATAGTTATATATCTATATTTATATATAGAAGAATTGAAAACTATGTTCTACTCATATTTACTTAATATAGGTCAATTCTAGAAAAAATAAATAGAGTAAGTTCCCTTTTAAGCATAAGGTTAAAGTTCATTTGGATGTAGTATTTGATTTCGTGCATAGGACTAAGGAGAGATGCTACTTGAAAGCACGTTATCCCATTGTTATTGCCTTAAGAATGATAAGGAATTACAAATTTGTATAAATTTCTACAAATCTAACTCTGATACCACATAGAAATTTCTACAAATCGAGCTCTAATACCATATAGAAATTCCTTGTAGATTCAAACTGCATATTGTAATATGCTAAAACAATTGACTTGAATCTACTCTACTCATTAGTGGAAACAATAAATGATCGATGAAATCACGAAGCATATAAGAGAAATAATTCAATCAAACATAACACAATGATTTTTTAGGTAAAGCCACTCTGATATTTAGAAGATTTTAATGTTTTCATCAAGCCCCAAAAAACTCTGCAGTATCTCTATCTATCTCACTACTTGCTGGGCAAGCCTTGGATGAATACAATATGCTCTGCTCAACTTTGAGATCAACCTGCACAAGTATTTTATATCCTTTGCTTAACTGACTGCTTCTGGCCAATACTTAGCCAAATTCCTAGCCTTCCAAGCTCATACTTCCTTTCTCTCACAATCTTCACGCACAAACTTGTGCTTCCTATTGCTTCGTCTCACCAACTCGTGCTCACAAGAACAATGATTAAACATGTGCCTACATTCCTCTCTTTAAAGTTAATTCAAATGGATAAAATTAGTGAGTTTTCTAATAAAGGAATGATTTATTTTATGCCTTCTTGTGACTGCATGCACCATATATTTAATTTAAATTATTTTACAACTGATAGTACATTGTCCCTGAACTCCAATCTCAACTGGGTCTTTCTTTGATCTGACATGCATGAGTTAATTATGAGTAAATCTTTAGTTTATTGGTTGATCACTGTACACAGCAACACACTTCATTTCAGGTGGCACCCCACTATTCGATAGGAAGCACCCCACTACTGTTGGTTACACCTGACTACTGAACCTCCCACTAATTCCTCCATTAGTTGGACCTAATTTAATTGAATTTAAATTAGTTAGCTATATTAAATAATTACAACTCAAAATAAACTCAAGTGCTCTCAATTGTAGGAGATACTCTACATGAATCTAGTTAGAGCCTCAATTCGAATTAACTGAGATAAATAAGTCAAATTAAATTAGTTAATTATTACAAGTTGTCATGAGATGTGGACTTACAATTTGATTCCCAATTTAAATCATGATCTTTCTTGATGCTATTTTAAACTTTTCTTCTTACTATTTAAAAAAAAAATTGTCTTTTGGTTTTGGAATAAGATAAAACATTAGGTTTGATTAACTAAAATATAATCTTCCATAAACAAAATGAAAAAAAAAAAGATTAATATAATCCAAAATCTAAAAGCACATGAGAATAACCAATATGCCATATATAAATTATGGTAAGAAGTGGGAATGCATTGAGTGAATTTCTTACTCTGTGTGGATTTAACTTGACCTTCATGGCTTGGATGAGTCAAAGTAACATCACATTAGGAGAAATTGTGAAACTATGTTTGACCATGTCGAACATCCAACTATGTTTGAGCATGGTTAATTCTGTTATCCATGGTCACCATGGCCATGTATTTTTTTAATCAATTTCATCATGGTTGACCATGTTATCTATAATTGATAACAAATGAACATGTTGAGGATGCTTAACATGTTGTCTAGGGTTGACCATGGTTGACTTGTTCAAATGGAACATCTTCTTTCCATAAGAGTTCTATTTAACATAAGGAACTACATCTGACCCAATCGACATCGAGATAACATCCACTCCATTGTCTAATGCATTCTTCTTGAAAGGAAGAGAGTAGGTCATAGGTCATGCAGCTAGATACCCAAAAAAAAAATTAAACTGCAATACGTGCTTTCGGTGCCATTCCTTTGGAGATTTTGTGTGTGTACTCCATCATGTCTCCTTTTTCAATGAAATATCCTGCAATGGTGGAGGCAGTTTCTGTTCCATGAGCTTGTGAGTCCCAATTTGAATGGATTTACACTATGGACTCACAATATCTCTTTGAAGGGGCCAAAGGTGGCTTCATAGCCTTTGTAGAAACAAAATGCTCCAACCAATACAACCACACCAACGTAATAATAAACAGGGTGAAATGTAACGTCTAAAAATGTGAAAATATAATTATTATTTTGAAATTCTATATTTAAAATTAAATATGGTGTAAGATTTAGAGTTTTCTTTATTACAAATTTTGTGTGCATGTAAAGTTTTTGTAAAAATGGGTATTTGTTTGTCATCATTATGTTTAATACGGTTAAATTATTTAGTTATTTGTATTTTATAAGTAGAAAAATGTGCTTATTTGTGTTATTAAATTATTTTTTTGAAATTACGTAGCTGATTTTGAATTCTAAAATTTAATTATGAATATATTTTTGGGTCTATTCTTGGAGTGTATCTTTGCTGCTTTTAGGGCAATTTATAGTTATATACATTATTAAAGATATTTATTCCTAAAAATATCTATAATATAATTAATCAAATGATAATCGTTGGAGTGAAAGCTTGTAGGTTTAATCCCCTTCTAACCAGAGGCATTTGTGTGGAAAGTGTGAGTTGTTTGTGTGGAAAGTGTGAGTTGATCCTCAGTTTTGCTATTTTTTTTCATTTTTTTAAGGGTGGTTCACGGGCACTCGATGGCCACTACATCAAAGGGAGAAATCCAGGGACATCAACCCGAAGGGATCTACCCCGTGAGTGCCCCGTGACCTCCCAACTGGTGAAGTACTTAATCATTTTATAATTTATTTTTTATGTAGAAATTTTCAATAAAAATAAATCAAATTATAATTGTTACAAATTGATACATGGAAGGAGCTTTGCAGCTAGGGTTTGCAAGAATTTTCTGCAGATCTCTAGTGCAAATAATTCAACAGTATATTCGTGCAATATGGCAAACAAATCTCTTTCTTTTGCAGGTATGGATGCTGGTCAAGCTAGTTATTCTTTAGTTTTGTACAATTCTATGTTGAAGTTTGGATTTGGGCTTCCGATGGTGTAAGAAATTTCTTCCCTTAATGTTCCTGTGGATGAGGAAGCTTTGGACTGTGAAAAAAAAATTAGAGAATGCTTTGGTTTGTAGGTTTAATGGGTTATGGTCGTGGCTATCCGATCTGCATAAATGGATCTCTGAGACATGGAAGCTCGTTTTGACATATGAGCTAAGTATTTACCCTATGGCACGGGGTTTCTTCATTGTAGTTTTTGAAAATATTGAAGACAAGAAGGTTATCTGTGAAGCTGGGCCATGGTTTTTTGGGAGCATTGGCCTCTGCATGCCACAATGGTCTCTCATTTTTTATCCAATAACAACATCAATTTATTCTACCCCAGTTTAGGCAAAAATTTTTAATCTTCCCTTGCATTTCTGGAATCAAAGATCACTTTCCTCCATTAGGAACAAGTTGGGAAAATTCTATCAAAGTTTCTCTAAAACAAAAAAAAATAATAATGAAGACTACTTATGCTCGGATTTGTGTGGAGATGGATTTCAGCAAGGGTTTTCCCACAGAGATTAATTTGATGGCTCTAAAATATGTTTGGGTCCAAAAGCTTGACTATGAGAATATCTCATTTCGATGTAGAGCATGCTATATAATAGAGCATGTAATTAAAAATTGCCCCAAGCATCCTAAGAATAGAAAATATCAAAAAAATACTCGAAGGACAAATGGTGGGAAGGCGCACAAGGGGACCAGTATACGATATTCAAAGAAGAAGAGATTTAGGGAAAGAAAGAATCAGAAGACAAGAAGGAAGAAAATTTATTCAAAGAAACCACAACTGCGACAATAGAAACTAAGAAAGAAAATTTGCTTGCCAATGTGGATCCTTCAATTTCCACTAAAGATTCCTCGAATGCAGTGTTAGAAGAAAATAAACAAACCCTCATGGAAAAGTGGTTTTCTCCAAAAATCACAAGGAATCTAATTGAAAAGGAAATTTATTGGGCAGATCAAGATGATTTCAAGGAAAATATTGTACAATTGTTGAAGAATGATCCACCAAAAATTTGAAAAAATGCGGGTTGGAATAAAGTTGTGAAGAAAGAAAAAAGTTTTCCTTCAAGAAAAACAAGAAGTAAAACTTGATCAAATTAAAAAAATGGAATGTAAATGTATTTGTATTTTGGGTTTCTTTGGAAAATATTTAGTTAGAAAGGGAATAAAGTATTTTTGTCATGGGGAATTATTTGGAGGGTTTCAACCTCAAATCCTTTAAAAATATTAGAATATGTAAAGGTGATGGACTTGCAATCGATATTTTTTAATACAATTATCTATTTGTTTCATTTAAAAAAAAATCAAATTATAATAAATAAATAAAAACACGACTTTTGTAGGAGTCGGAAGCGGAAGGGGTGTTGGAAGTGCTAGGGTTTTCAGGCATTTGCAGGTGTAGAAATCCATGGATGCATGCAAAGGAGGGAGCTCCACTCCCTCCTATAGGCAGGTAGTTGCTAGCCAAGGAATTAAACCAATAGAGAGTGTCAGAGGTCCTTCAAGTGAAGGGATAAGGAATACGGAAGAGGAGAAAAATTTAAATAAGTCAAGGGAGAATAAGAGCAATAAAGAAAATGAGGAAGAAGACAAGGAATAGTCTGCAAAAAACAAAGCACAAAAGGGGACATGTAAACCCAAAGCTGAGGTAACACCCAGAGTTGTTTTAAATGATCCTACTTTGCAGGCACACAGGGATCACATGCGAACATATATTATCATTTGTAAATTCACGAGATTATGGCCCACTGAAAAGGCTTTACAGACATGGATTAAATACAATTGTAAACCAAAAGGAAGCATTGACCTACATCTTAGGTCAAAGGGTTTCTTCACTGTGGTCTTCACAAATATTGGGGATAAAGATAGGGTGTTTGAAGGAGGGCCATACTTCTATGTAGCAACAGGCCTCTACATGCGATTGTGGATGATGAATTTTGTCCCTGAGAGAGAAACCTTGACTTTAGTCTCAGTCTAGGTAAGACTCTACTCTCTACCTCTTAATTATTGGCAAACGAAATCGTTATTTGCCATAGGAAACAAATTAGGCCGCTTTGTCAAATCTTCTGAGGCCACCAAAAGGGGAAAGTACACTTCCTTCGCACGAATATGTGTGAAGATGGATCTCTCTATGGCTCTACCAGATGAGGTCATCTTGGAAGTTTTTGATGAAGAATGGGTGTAAACAGTAGGCTATGAACATATTCCTTTCAGATGTCGGAGGTGCCATGAGCATGGGCACCTATTCGGAGACTACCCTCTTAGTAAAATAGAGAACAAAAGTAAAGCGAACATAATGAAAGATACTAAAGGCTTTCATAAAGTGGTACATAGAGGAAAAGGGGGCAAGAGGGGGATAAATCAATATCAAACAGAAGGGAAACAGGCTAACCTGAACAAGTTCCAAGTATTCTAAGAAGAAGAAGAGATAAAAAAAGTAGACCAGGTTATGGAAGTGAGCCCTGTGGAGAAGGAGAAAGAAGAAGACAAAGCACACACACAGGATTGTTACAAATAAAAAGAGACTATGTTGAGCGAAGCAGAACTAGAGATGGACCTAGAAATGACCAAGAGTGGGATGGAAATAGAGGATCATGAATTGTAGGAGATTCTTAACAGGGAACACCTAGATCTAGAAGGGTTCTTGAAACAGGGGACCATGAGTGGGGTAGACTCATTACCACAAGAAGAGTTCAATAGAGTACAACAATTGTTCCTATGGAAAAGTCAAGATAAAGGGCTGGACAAATAAGGAAAACATGAAAGGCAGGGCAATGAAGGTGTAAAAACTATGAAAATCACACCTGGATTAGCACCCAGAAACCTAGGAAAGAAAAGAGGCAGGAAAAAGTAGAACGAGTTATTGATGGAATGTGGAAAGCTAATGATAGATTCAGGTAAGATGAAGGATCTAACCAGCTACTCCTTTACGAATATTTAGTAATGAAGTTTACATCTTGGAATATCATAGGTCTAGGTAGTAAAAGAAAGCAAAGAATTCTTAGTAATAGAATGAAACAAGAAGCTTTGGATATGATCTTTATCCAGGAAACTAAATGTTCCATTCAAAAAATAGCAGAAATTCATAACAAATGGCTCAACATATTTGAGTTTCTAGAAGTCAAAGCAGATAATATAGCAGGGGGCATACTTACTCTTTGGAACCCCCAAAATATTGGCATAATAGATGCTGAGGCATCTAGAAATTATTTATTAGTGGTTATACAACTGGTGGGAGATAGGGAGACCTATCTGGTCACGAATGTTTATGGCCCTCAAAGAATGGATGATAAACTCAGGTTTCTAGATTCTCTTATGGAGCTTAGAGATAGACATGTAAATTTACCATGGATCTTGTGTGGGGAATTCAACATGATCAAATCACTTTCAGAAAAAAAGGGGGAACCAGAACTTTAAGCAAACACTCTTCAGAATTTCAAACTTTTATAGAAAATATGAAGCTTGTTGATACTGACACTAGTAATGGTCTCTTTCCTTGGAACAATAAAAGAGGAGGAGAGTTGCAAGTAGCCTCAAAGTTAGACAGATTCATAATCTCAAAGGACCTTATGCTTACCAACAAGGAAATGATAGTGAGAATTCTCCCCTTTGGAGGCTCGGACCACTGGCATGTTCATATTGAGGTTCAGGGCATTGGTACCCCCAAGAACAGACCATTTAGATTTGAGAATATTTGGCTCACCCACCCAGACTTCATCAGCAACATTACAAAATGGTGGACAAAAGATCTACATATTCAGGGTACAAGAATGTTCTAGCTACACAAATGACTAAAGCACATCAAGCTCAGACTTAAAGATTGGAACAAGAATGAATTTGGCAATATTTTTGCAGCAAAAAAAGTTGTTGAAGATAAAATGAGAGAACTCAATCAAACCCTTATCACGAATGTCTTTGATAAATATAAAAATGACCTAGTCAACAAACACCACCAAGACTAGGAGAATTTATGTAAACAAGAGGAAACATTTTGGAGACAAAAATCAAGAGTTCAATGGCTGAAAGAAGGGGAGTGTAACACTAGATTTTTCCATAGATCTACCATAGCAAACATATCTCATAACATGATCTCTTCGATCAAGGGTGAGGGCGGTCATCTTGATGATTTCCATGAGGATATAGATGATGTGTTAGTTTAGAACTTTCATGGAATAGCACAGGAAACCTTTTCTGACAGAGAGCATTTTATCAGGGATTTAACAAGACATATTCCTAGACTAGTTACTAGAGAGGATAATTTCAATCTCAATAGGCCAGTGACAGAAGAGGAGGTTACGAAGGTTATCAAAGAAATGTAGAATGGTAAAGCACTAGGCCCTGATGGTTTCAATGTGGATTTCTTTAAAGCTTGTTGGAATATTGTTAAACAGGACATTCTCAACGTAGTGAAATATTCCAATGTGAATAGAACTATTTTGAAGGTGCTCAACACTTCCTTAATCTCCCTGATCCCCAAACAGGACAATGCTTAGTCTCTAGATAGGTTTAGACCCCTAGCCTTGTGCAATGTGGTATATAAGATAATATCCAAGGTTGTTAACAGACTCAAACCACTTCTTCTTACTCTATTTTTGTTGAGAAATCTGGTTATGTGAAGGGCAGACAAATTTTTAATAACATCATTTAAGTGCATGAGGTAGTACACTCTTTGACCAGCAATAGGAAGGCTGGTATGATTATGCAATGGGACCTAGCCAAAGATTACGATAAGTTGAATTAGATCTATATAAGGAGGGTCCTGATTGCTTTTGGGTTTGATCATAACTGGGTAAGATCGGTAATGGCCCTAGTAACTTCTTCCAGTTTTTCAATTTTGGTTAATGGTTCTCCTTCCAAGACTTTTACTCCTGCCAGGGGCCTTAGGCAGGGTGATCTGATCTCTCCCTTTCTCTTCATCCTCATGAGGAAAGGACTGGGTCGGTCTATCAAGCATGCGAAAGAAGTTGGTGATATCAAAGGCCTCCAACTTTCAGAGAATGGTTAGGCTTTGACCCATCAACAATTTGTTAATGATACTATGTTGTAGGGAATCACCACGATCAAAGAAGCTCTAGCATATAAACATCTCCTATCTGACATTTCCATCTCTCCAAATCTAATATTTTGTCTTTAATACCAATATTGCTATTCGGAAAAATATCTCCAGGGTTCTAGGCTTTCAAAGGGATGTTCTTCCCTCCAAATATTTGGGAGTTCCTCTTACCAATAAACCTCTGCACAAGGGAATTTGGGAGCTAGTGATTAATAAGATGCAGGATAAAATCAAGGAATGGACCTTTATATCTTTAAACTTGGCTGGTTGGTTGGTGCCCACAAAATTTGTTCTCCAATCAATCCCCATTTTCATGCTATAAGCCCTTCTAGCTCCCAAAGGAGTTATGCATCATTTTAGATCCATTCAAAGAGACATTATTTGGGGGAAGGGGGAGGAAAGAAAGAAATGGGCCTTGGTCTTGGACTGGATGATCTGAAAGCACTAAGTCAAGTTTTAGGGGCGATATTATGGTGGCGTTGGGTAAAAGACCTAAGGCATAGTGTGCTATCATCTCGAAAGAAAAATATGCTAGAACTTGGCAAGATAATGATCTCATAAGTATGTTTGGCACCATAAAGGGCTCACACATATTGAATAAGGCCTGGGGGAATAGAGGATTAGTAAAAAAAAACAACTTTTAGGAGATCAGAGATGGTGATCTTGCTTTGTTTTGGGAGGATAAATGGCAACAAGAACCTACACTGTTAAGAGACGACCTACTGGACCTCAAGAAAGATACAGATACCCAAAGGTTATTTAAGGTAAAAGATTTCTGGGATCAAACCAATAGTGAAGGAAAATGGAGAACCTGGAAGAATTTGGATAACAGGGAAGACAATCCACTGAAAGCCAAAGTAGAGGAACTCCTTACAATGTTGGAACAAAGGAAAATATTAGTGACAGGCGGCCATGATCAACTTAGATGGGGTAACAATAATGTAGGTACCTTCAATCTTAAGGAAGCAAAACACATTCTCCTTGAGCTGGATTCGAATGAACCGGATAGAGTTTGGCAAAACATATCGAGACATCAAGGATGGATGAAGATTAAACTCCTCATGTGGTTGGTTCATCATAGGAAAATTCTGACTTGGGATGACATTCAGAAGAGGGGTGTTCTGGGCCCTTCCAGATGCTAGCTCAATGAAGCCCAAGAGGAAACAATGGAGCACCTTCTCAACAACTTCATTTTCACCTCTTGGTTGTGGGATACTTGTTCCACTATCTTCCAGCAGAAAGACAGGGACAAAGGAAGCATCATCAATACCCTAAACAATTGGAGACACAACTTCTTTGGTTTTATACTTTTAGGTTCTACGTGGGCTTTAATACTAAGCTTCATAATATGGACTGTCTGGAAAGAAAGGAACAATAGAATCTTTAAGAATGTAAAATGTTCCTCCCATCGCCTTTTTGAGAAAATCCTAAGACAAACTAAGGAGATGGTAAGTACCATAGTGTGAAATTACCCTAAGAATCCACCATCTAAACCTGAAATGAAGATTATTCTTAAGATGGGTATGCAGGGCCTTATATAATAGGGCCTGGTCAGGAAGGGTTTGGAACTTGATACTAAGCAAGATTATTGGCATCCTCCCCCTTAGGGTTTTTTGAAATACAACACTGATGGGGCTTCCAAAGATAACCCGGGCATTGTTGGCTTTGGAGTGGTGTTAAGGGATGAAAACGGTAGTCTCCTTTTCATTTTCCATTGCCATTTGGGAAGAGCCACTAACAATATGGAAAAATTAATGGATCTGAACAATGTTTGTAATTCCTAAAGCACGATAATCTCCAGAATGTTATTGTTGAAGCTGATTCAGAGTTAATCATAAACTTAGTCAAAAGAATCAGCTGTGGCACGAAGCTGGAAAATTTCTTAAAACAATGGAGGCTGCTCTAGGTCTTTCAAGGGATTCAGCTCCATCTTCGAGGCTTTTGCACTTTGAATTTTAACCATATGCATAGGAAAACAAATAGGTTGGAAGACATCTTGGCCAATCAAGGGGTTCTCTATACCAAAAGCAAGGTTGTGCTGATTTGGCCTAAGATGCCTCTGAATAGATTAAAGGCGCAATGTTATGACCAGGCGGATGAGGACATAATGGTGTACCAAAAAAAAGACATAGAGGCGGGGTCTAGCTGATGTGGATTCTTTATGCAGAGTTTTTTCCGAAGTAAGAACATTCTGGGGATGCAGGTTACTGTCGACCTCCCCAACCCTCGATAGTACAAATACAGAAGTTTTAGTTGGAAGTTGTTGGGCAGGCTCAGATCTGCAGATGGTCAGCCAAATAGATGGATTTTCATCGTGCATTGGTTCATGAGCCTGCAGAGATGGGATGATGAGTGGGGTCAAAATTCTGGCTTTTCTAGCAGCCTTAAATCCCGTGTGCTTTTTTCTGTAGCTGCAATAGCACTCGCGAGGTGGTTTAACATCTATTGCACGCCCTTCATGCGGGAAGTGGTTTTGCGGAGTTGGGAGCGATTCCATTCACCTTGCTCCTCGTGGCATAGAACAGGGAAGGAATATCGCCCTCATCACGTGGTAAGGTTCAATATGTTAGGCTCGTTCGATATGCTCCTTGATCATCAGATCTTACAGGACTGATCAACGGTCCGGAACAAGCGAGCATGTTGGTGGCTCCAGGATGACTATCACATGGTTAATCGCCGGGCTATTAGGTATAGTGATATTATCCTCTCCCGTTGAATCTGGTGTGGAGGATCTGCGGTCAGGAACAAGCGAGCACGTTGGTCGGTCCAGGATGGCTATCACGTGGTTAATGGCTGGGCTACTAGGTATAGCGATATTATCCTCCGTCATTGGATCTGGCATGGAGGATCGACGGTCAAGGAAAATGGGGCTGATCTAGGGAAGAATATCTTCTGGGCAGTTTTCGCATCTTGGTGGAACTCGATGGCTTTCACGTGCTCTTCATGCTCGAGGGTTATCCCCCACTCAGAACTGATATCCTTTTAGTTGGAGTCTTGATTCCTCATTGGGTCTAACTCTAAATTTTACTTGTTTGATTGTTTGAGGGACCGAGGCTCAATGTTTAAGCCTTTACCTCAGGGTCCACAGCTCCTTGGGGACTGTTGTATTTTATGTAAGTTGTTTTTTAGATTGAATGAAATAGAAGGTACGACTCTTGCTTCAGGAAAAAAAATAATAAAGAAAAAATACCAGAAACTAAAGTAAACTAAAATTTATAATATTACTATTTTAAAAAGAATTTCAGAAGCACATTTAAACCAAGATTACTCAAATTCAAATTAGTCAAATAATGTTTTAAATTTTATGATTTCCTTATGTTTTTGTTATTTTAAAAATATATATTGGAAGCCTAAGTGGAGAAAAAATTTCTATATATACTTCACACACTTGTGAAAACTAAGGATAGAATTAAGTGCAATCACATTTTACACGTTGAGAGATATTTGTGATTGTAGATAACATTGCATCCATTACAACTATATTCAATTATAACTTACAACTATTACAACTACATTAATTATTATTGCACTCATTTTTTCCATCCATATATATATATATATATATATATATATATATAGATAGATAGATAGATAGATAGATAAGTTTGATTTTAATAGATATGATTATTAATGAGAGAATCATGTTTATTAACACTTCAACTAATTTTATAAGATATACATTACTACCCTGCAAAATTCACATTTTTGAGTTCCACTTATTCATATAAAAAATTATAATATTTATTAAAATAAAATTGATAGATTTTTTTTATATATGTTTAATCAATTTATTATTTAAATTATAACATTGAAAATTTAAATCATAGTAAAAGCTAATTTTTAAGTTACTAAATTATAGATATAAGAATATTACAATTTCAATTGCAAGTGCGATAGAATCGTTTTTCAAATCTATATACCAAAACGCTAGAAATGTAATGAGAACTTTATCTACACCATTGTTAATTACCTATTCAAATGAAATTACTAATTAAGTTTATTTATTTTTTCTAATTATCAAATACTTTCAACTTTAAAGTTTGGATATCATTATTGATATTTACATAAATTTTAAAATTTCTGTTATGAAACCAGCTCAAGAAAAGATAGAAAAGATAGATCAACGCCTTAGAATTCAACCTCTTCGAGGGGGCAACCTCCTTTACATTACATAAATGAACAATTCTTCGATGATACAAATGAAAAGACCTCATTTCTATATATAGGAGTCTAAGGGGTCATAACATAATCAGAGCCGACATAACAATAATAATGTAAGGGCACAATAATAACAATAGTGGGCTTCTATGTGGCACAATAGTAACAATATGGGCACTACATGGGTACATCAATATAATAAGTGGGTTGTACTAATAACAATAAGGGGTTACACTAGTAGTATAGGGGCCTAACATGCCCCTCTCCTTCAAAAAGCGTAGTCCTCAACGCTTGAGTAGTTCTTGATGGTTCTGTATAAAATTCTTGTCCTCCCATGTGGAATCTTCAGCAGGTAAGTTCTTCCACTTGATGAGATGCTCTGAAATTGATTGATTTCGTAGCTGTCGAGTTCTTGCTTCTGTGACTTCTCCAGGTTCCAATATGATTTTTCCTTCCTCTTTGATTTCTGGCAATATTGTTTGAATTGGGATCTATTGCAACTTTTGAATAAGTGGCCATACTTCTTCGTCCTTCTTCCATTCATCCCTTGCTTCGTTTATCCAATTTGGTTGGATAATAGAAATAGCAAAGAAAAATGCTTCCACATCCTCATCCTTGAAGAGTCTTCCCATTCGGTAAGGTCGACATTTTTTAAGTTCATGTAGTATTGCCAACATTTCCTTCTCATAAATATCTTGCTTGAGATGTAGCAATAAAAATACCCAATCACCTACATCAAAACATTTTTTACTACGATGTTGATCTACCTGTTGTTTCGTGTGATTTTGCACTGAAGTGGCGTTATCCTTTAAAAGCTGGAGAACTTGTTGTTGATGCTCGATGTGATCTTTCTCTGCTTGAACCTTTTTCTTCTTGATATGTCCTTCTATCTCTAGAGTTTAAGGAGTGGAAATTTCTTCCAATCCTTTACAAGATATGGTCAGATTCATTTCTTGATGCTCGATGTGATCTTTCACTTCTTGAACATTTTTCTTCTTGATATGTCCTTCTATCTTGATAGTTTGAGGAGTGGTAATTTCGAACAATGAATTACAAGATATGGTTGGATTCATTTCTTCTTCCTTGATGTGATCTTTCACTTCTTGCACCTTTTTCTTCTTGATATTTCCTTCTATATTGATAGTTTTAGGAGTGGTAATTCTTGCCAATGCTTTACAAGATATGGTCTGATTCATTTCTTCTTTCTCTGGGGTGGGGTCCTGGCGTATATCTTCTTCTTTTGATGTTTCTTGATCCTTTTCTTCCTCCTCTTCATATTCTATGTAAAATAATTTCTTCTCAGCACACTTATTACCTTTAGTGCATTTTCTACCACAATTGTAACAAAGCCCTTTTTCTCTTTTTTCTTCCAATTGTTGTGCTGTAACCCTTGTAGGTTGTGGAAGTCTAGGAGAAACAACACTTCCATCTTTATAGTTGTGAGGCGTACGCTTCCTGGTTTCCATAATTTTGCTTTCCACTATGTCACAAAACCCTTTCACTCTTTCCAATTGTTGTGGTGTTGCTCTAAAGAAGGTGTTGCTCTTTGTATCCTCATAATGTGCTATCATTTCCTCCGTGAAAATTGACCACGCAACAAGTTGTTTACGACAACAAAGCTCTTCGTACCATAAAAATTGATCTGGTTCTAAATATGAAGATGCAATACATACCTTTTGTAATAGTTGTACAACATGTAGATCAAAATATTGCTCCATCTGAAGTATCCAATTTACCGGATCCTTGCCATCAAACTTCCTCATCTTGTTTTTTCTTGATTTTAGGAGCTCGACCTTGAAACGATTGTAACTCTATACTTTCGAATCTTTAAGTTCTGAAATTGTGACCTATAGTAACCCTCTGTGTCCACTTTCCAATGTCACCAGTCTGATCCAAATTTGATTCTCTAAGAAAGAGTTATGCACAATCTCCCAAGATGACCTGATTATAGACCTTTCCAGAAGAGCGAAATTGTATGAAGTGCCACATGTCATTGTTTCAACCTTTGGATCTGAAAAATGGATACAAGAAACTACAATCCGTCCTCTTTCTGTAAATTCTTACAAAATTTCAATCCGATCCCCAGAGAGAAAGTTATGATGATTATCCCCAGGTCACCTGTTTGGAATGTAATTTAGGAGTCTGCAAAAAGACCAACTTCCTCAGATCATATCTCTACAAATATAGCACGAAAAGCTCTACAATTCGGACCCGAGGTTCAGCGCAATTTCTTCTCAAATGGGTTTTTTTTTAAACTTCTTAAACATTGCAGAAAAAAGTTTATAGCGAAAATTCCACGATGACCTGTTTGGAGTAGCGAAACCCTAGAATCCAAAGCTCTGATACCAAATGTTATGAAACCAGCTCAAGAAAAGATAGAAAAGATAGATCAACGCCTTAGAATTCAGCCTCTTCGAGGGGGAAACCTCCTTTACATCACATAAATGCACAATTCTTCGATGATACAAATGAAAAGACCTCCTTTCTATATATAGGAGTCTAAGGGGTCATAACATAATCAGAGCTGACATAACAATAATAATGTAAGGGCACAATAATAACAATAGTGGGCTTCTATGTGGCACAATAGTAACAATATGGGCACTACATGGGTACATCAATATAATAAGTGGGTTGTACGAATAACAATAAGGGGTTACACTAGTAGTATAGGGGCCTAACAATTTCTATCTTTAAGGCTCAATTGAGCTGTAAAGCTTGATCAAGCTCTTAACCCGGGGTTACACAAGAGATCGATTGAGGGTTTGTTTAAATACTTAATCAAGTTATTTTTAAGCACCTCAACAACTCGATCGAGTGCTTAAAATTGCTTGATCGAGCATCCTTTTTTCACCAAAACGCATTGTTGTTTCACTAAAAAGTGTAACCTAGCGCCATTCTTTCACCCTTTACATAAGCATTCATTTTAGCTACCCCTGAACTTGTAATATGCTATAGGAAAAATAAGGAATCTTCCTTAATAAAAATCAACTACTATTTGATATAATGTAACCTTCACAGAATATAATTTGACAATGTAAATAAAAGGGAAATGCACATTTAAATCTATGTTAAGGCATAATTATATGTTAACAAAAAGAATAATTTTTTTTGTCAATATGAGCTTAGATAATGGCAGTCCACATATTAGAGCAACTGCGAATCATGTCCACAACTTAACATTTACATTTTTAAACCAAGTGGGGTTGAGAACAAGGTGATTATGTACCACACCAGTTCGATAGGAAATACCACCTTTAGGAAATTAAAATACACTACACAAGAAATTTAAATAAATGATAAGACAGTAAATAATTAACTAACTCATGAAGTGAAAGAACATAATATTATGATACATGAATAAAATAGCACAACATTGATATAGTATACATTCCATAATGGAGCTACACGGGTCGCCACCTGCAACCCTCGAGCACTCTCACCGGATTCTAAGAGGGTTTTCCCTATAGTATCTACATCCTCAAAAGGCTCTCACCACCCACCTTCTTCACCTCCCCCACCAATTGTTAACCTTCCCCTGGAGTTGTTTCATTTAGAGATATTCTTCAGTCAAGTCTGAAAGGAATCAAATATAAACAAGACATATTTGTGAAGAAACTAGAGAACATCCCAAAGGTCCAGATCAATCCTACAAAATCTAGTGTGTCCTCTATCAGTACAACAGGAAAAAGTCTATTGGTTCAATTCATGGTGATATGGCAGTCCCAAAGAACCCTTCGTCAACGGGTAGAAAAATATGGAAATGTCTTGTTAAAGAGTCTATTGAAAGACTTTTTTGTCGAAAATTATTTTAAACATTCTTCTTCGAGCTAAAGGAAGATAGAGTTATAATATTTAGGAATGACCCTTATTTCATGGGAGCTCAGGGTCTCTATTTAGATAGATGGAGCTTGGATTTCAACCCTAAAAATGGTATTCCTTTAATTATTCCCATTTGGGTGAAGTTGACTCATATTCATTTTCATTGTTAGAATGAAGAAACCATACAAAGTTTTTGAAATTCCCTAGGAAAATACATCGAAAGAGCAGAGGTAAGAGAATAAATGTATGGATGTGTAAGAATTTGTGTTGAATTTAACCTTGAAAAAGGATTTCCTGAATCTATCTAGCTCTCTTTAGAAATTGCCCTTTTATTCAACCTATAGATTATAATCAAATCCCTTTCAAATGTTATTCTTTCCATGAATATGGGATTTTTATTATGAAATTGCCTATGAGGGAAGGAATGGTCTTTTCTCAAGAAGAAGAATGGCAATGGAAGATCCAGAGAAAGATGAAAAATTAACCACACTAGAACTCTCATTAAGGTCAAGGGAATGACACTCGCAGACCCCCCTACTTGTAAGAAAGCTTCTAATGTGATGACAAAGGGAGAAGAAAATTACCAAAATCCACATTTTGATAATACATTTGTGCTCATTGGAATTGAAGATGTTGAAGGTGAATCTCAACACCCATAAGAAAAAGAACAAGAAAATTAACATCGAGAGAAGGATGAAAATATGGACATAGAAGGAATGTTTGATAGCCCAACAATCTATATCGTGATGAAGAAATGAGAGTCAGAGGTTGAAGAGAGACATGAATATCCAAAGCCAAAATGGATCCCCAAGAAAACTTCATCTCAACTAAGGACAAATTAGAAACAAAAGCAGATAGAGAGGTGGTGAGAACCAAGTCAACTAGGAAAGTTGGAAGAAAATCAAATAGGGAATTATGGAAATAACATGATGAAAGGGAGAAAGAAAAGGGTAATTAAGGAGTACTAAATAATCCATCATAGAAAAATACCCAAAAAAAATCAAAAGAAAAATGGTGCAATAGGCTCCCCCTCGTTGGAGGTGCCAAAACAAGTAGCAAATAATGGATATACTCTCCTAGAATTGTAGGGGGTTGGGTAATAAAAAAGGGAACAAAAGATTAGTAATATGCTAAGATTAAAGAATCCCCACATTTTTCTCTTCCATGAGACTAAGATATGGGAGGGAGAAGCTCTCCTTAAATGTCAAAGGATATGGCAGAATTCTAGTGCTATATGTTGGACACCTAATCTGCTAAGGGTTATGGTGTGGAACTTAAAAGGTCATTGTAGTCCAAGAGACCTCTTGATATATGAAAACCAAGGGTAATAACAATGTATTATAAGTTTATATCTTTTGAATAGTAAATGCAACTAATAATTTATCTTATCTTCTATTCACCATTCCATGTGTGTGTTTAACATGGTATCAAAGTGGGTGAATTTAAGCCCTCATCACACTTTAGCCACTAATTAGTTTTGTGGCCTTCCTCCATGTGCCTGCCAAAGGTCTGATATTTTCTCCAGCCTACAACCTTTCCTTCCATTCTGACCTTGCTTTTCTGCCACATTCTCTACACTTCTTAGAACTTCTGCTCAAGTAGCAGTAGCGTTTCTCTGCCCCCTATCTCTCAGATCTGCAATAGCAGAGAAATTTCATGGTTTATGTACTAGCCTAACATTCAACATCGCCAACCTCTTCTCTGCCTGACGTCTGCTACCTCTGACATAGTAAGAACCCTAGCACTCCCCTAATTAGGCATTACTTTGTCAATGTAGTTTTCTCTACTCGACTTTTCCCATCAGACTGACATGTGTCTTCAAGTGAAATCGTGTATGTGCTCACGCCTTGTGAATTCTAAAGCTTGAATTCTCCGCTTCATAGAGAAACAATTCCACTACCTCAGTTCATTTTACCGTATGAGTGAGGGAATCCTGAACTCTCTAAGATTCTTCTTATCTTTTAGATATGAAATTCTACATCCAAGAAAGCCGACGAGACTATAAAGAGAGCAAAAAGATTGATGGGGGTATAGAAGATTCAATGTTTTCCTCTTTTTTTAATCGATTGTATAATGACTATTTGGCATCGTGGCTTCAGCTATTTATCGACTACACAGTTGAAGAATTTTTCTGCAGTTTGAAGCAATCCACGATAAAGTTTTTCCTTAAATTCGGCTGTGGTTTTAAAGTCATCTCAGGTGTTGTTTAAAGGCTACGAGTGTTTCATCATAGGCAATGAATTCGTACAGAAGTAAGAAATTAACCAAGTGGTCTCCTTTTCCATCGCTCTATCTGTATGTTAGTGCAACAGAAATCCGAGCTAGTGCTCATGCTAGATTGGAGTGCGATTTCTTTTCTTATGCATGTATTCCAGAGAAGTGTGGTGGCAATAAGTGACCTTGACTCTTAACTCTAGATAGATTCTTGCAACTATGTGTGGGCCTCTAAAGTGGTAGCAGTGCTCCATTATGTGAGTATAACATGTGTTCAACCTCTGCCACATGTGCATTGGAATGGTGCAGTAAGTAATGTTGTTGTGACTAGTGAAAATCATAGTTATGTGCATTGGATTAATGGTATGCGAGTGGTGCTCTTCACTGTGTGGTTGTGGATCGTAATAAAAGGTTTCCATGGATAATTTTTGTAGGGCTGCTACTATTTCTATGTTGTGCGTTGATATTTTTTAAAGGTTGGTGTATATATGGTCATTGAACTCGAAAATAGTGACTGTGGCATATGTTAGCGTATGGTGCGATGAATGGCGTTAAATTTCTTGGTATGTTATACTGACTCCTATGGTGACTTGTATGTTATATTGACTACTGCATAAATTAAATGGTATGCGTTAATGGCATATTATGTATTTTGAAAACCGTGTACCATTGGTGATGGGCATATAATATATATGGTGTGTTGAAGTTTATATGTAGTGGTTGAAGCTTATATATGTGGAATGTTGAGTGATATGATTTGGAATGGAGTGTGTCCTTTAGTTCTCCTACCACTCTTCATATGCATAGTTGGAAGGGAATGCAAAAAAGTTCTACTAGTTATAAACTATGTATTAAATGTTGGAACAATGAATTCATATGCTCGATAGCTTACCTTTAACATTGAGTTGATTTTGTTGATTATGTTGTACTGTATGGTTCAGAGCGTGTGGTATATGGTGGTTATATTTGCAGTGAGTAATATTGGTCACTATATTTAAATCTATATTGTTGTTATACTAAACTACTGTGCATATGTCATGGAATGTGTTGTTTAAAACTTGAACTATGCATTGGGTTGGTTCTTATTATATGTTGGGGTGTCATATGAGTGTGGGTTAGTTATACATTGGAGTCAAAAATACACCATTGAATTGAAGATTTATATGTGTTATATCAGTTTAGTCTTCGTGTATCTCCATTTTAGTGTGTGAGATTTCATTACAGCTGATATTTTTTATATTTGAAATATTCAATAAGACGGGATTTGTCTAGTCTTACTATACTATTAAGTCTTTATTTTTTCTTGAAAAATGGCCAAACGTCACGATATGTTAAATTTGTTAAACACTCTAATACATTCCATTGTAGATGAGAGGATAAACATCAGCACAGACAATATTTCCAATATCATAATCAGTTTGCAAAATGCACAAGAAAAGATTGACTTTTTGCTAATAGAATCTCAATTCGAGTGATATGAGCTTTACCGGAAGAGTTTTCACTCTAAACTAGTTTTTTTTCTCTTTTTTTTTTTTTATTTTTTATTTTACTTCTCTCTATTTGAGTTTGAAAAGGACTCCCATTCATAGTAAAAAATAATCAAATCAATAAGAATGAGGTTGATTCAAATGCAATGCCCATCTTAGGAGAATATTTGCATGTAGATGTATATGTTTGGATGACACTTTCCAAGCCCATCATTAGACGTTGGGAAGATATTATCAATAATGAAAACAAAACCAGTCTTGGATATGACAAGGAGGTTTCCAAATTCACCTTGGATGGATCACTTCTTGGCAATGGGATTCAACAACTAAGAATATATTTCGATCATATTACAAAATTTGATCTCGAGTATTGAAAAGTCTTGTAGTTGAGTTTTCTTTAGCTTCTCACCTTGTGTCTAAGAGGGGGGAATTGATGATCATCTACAAGTTTCAAAAATAAATCAATTTATTCTGAGCCAAAACCTGAACCTGTTACTTGAGCCTATAACCATAGACATCCATACCTAGATTCAGAATTGTAGCTAGAGATTGAGAAGCCCCTAAGCATGCCTTTGGTTGAGAACTCCCTTTTTAGGTTGAGTTTCTCCCTTTTCCACAGGTTGAGACCTCCCTTTTACAGGTTGATGGTCTCCCTCTTCAAAGGTTTAGGTAAGCTTCCTCTAGGAGCGGACTTTATCTTCTTTCTAGATTTGGAAGAGTTCCATGAACTGCACTATGCATTCTAGGTTGAGACCTAAAGGCATCGATTTTCATCCTTCAACAAATACATTCCAAGTTGTACAGAGGAAAGTTGATGTTTAGTAGAGGGCCCATAAGAGATCCTCTAATGGAGGTGCGTTAGTTTAGTAGGATCACTGGATGAGGCACATGTATGAATGTACTTTCTTCAATTAGAAACGAACAATTATCCATCCAGGGGAGGGCATGCATGAATGTCTATTTTGTGAATGGTGCAATTTTCTAAGTGTGCTGGGTGCATGAGTTCATGCATTCAGTCTACCCTACTGGGTCTTGAATTTGAACCAGTGTTATCCACATGTGATGGTGATATCCACTAGGTGCATTAGGGTTAGGGTTAGGGTTAGGGATATTCGATGAAGCCAAATTCAATGGTTTAAGTACTATAAAAGCTAGATCAAAGAATTGCAAAGAAATGATTGGACACACATCTCACTCAAAAATGACGACTCAAAATCCCTATGGAACCTTGTGATATGTTGCTATGGATAGTGCTTACCTGTGACTTTATACCTCTACAACTTCAGCTGAGTTCTATAGGAGGTAATTATAACTTCCCCTAAAGATAATTCCCCCTACTACTTGACCTCATGGAAGATTTGCTCAGATAGTGGAGCGCGAGGCTTGAGGTGAGGTGAGGTGCGTTTTATTCACACATATAAAAACTCAAAAATGTCATTCCTAGGCTAGGGTGGAATATTATATCTAGAATAGGTTTCTTGCTAGTTTTACACACTTACCTCATGTTGTTCTCAGCCTGAGCTGCCATTCTAATTCAAAAAATAATCTCCCACATATATCTCATTGCAAGTAAAATCAACATGAGTGCAACCTGTCTTCGCACGAGATTTCGTTGTATATCTTATGCATCTATTCACTTTATTAAAAAGGGAAATCAATGACATCGATGGAGGACTAGTGCTCTACCCTCTAATCAAGATGTTTATCAGCAGATTTCTCTGGTTATTAAAGGAAAACAACAATTATGAGGGGGGGATGTGCTTTAGAAGAGCCTACTTTTAGCCTGTGGTTGTAATTATTATTGGGAATCAGTGTAGGAAATTTCCAATAGGTTTGTGATCATAACTAGAAAGAAGTCGATACTTTAGAAAGGTTGCGCTCTAATAGAGGTTGTTTCAATTTACTGCCAATTCGTTTAGAGCATGCATAGAACAATACTGTCATTATAAAATTGACTTGGACCATGGTTAACACATGCAAGATAAAAACAACAATGTGAGAAGAGGTGCACTCCACATGAGGGTATTTTGAGCAGATTTCATACTTCTAGCAAGCAATTAAGTTTGTTTATCTTGGAGAAAGGAAGAGTATCAAGGGGGTGAGGGAAGTGATGGGTGAGTTACAATCATGCAAAAAGGTAGCTAGTTCACCATGTAGAGAATATTCTACTTCAGTTTGGATTCTACTTTAGTTTGATCTCTTTCTCTCTTACTCTAGTCCAAGAACATTTTTCTTTGATTAGCTTTTCTTCTCTAGCCACCAGATCTTGTCTAGTCCAAGAACATTTTTAAAAGCGATGTGAATAACACCTATCAAAGTGGAACAAATTTTGGCTGCTACATGAGTTTTCCTTAAAATGAGAGCATCCTTACACAATATAGACTATTCCAGGTGGATTGTTGCAACTACTCATAAATAGGTGCTTTTTCTGCCATTGCCAATAGATCCAAGCCCATAACTAGTATTGCTTAAAATGCTGGCATGATACCTTTTCTCTTGGTGGAAGTATAATTACAAAAATTTCTTACAGAAGGTCGCGAAGCGAGGTATACATATGGCTTCCTTAGAGTTGTTAGTAGTTGTTTCTATCTCCTAAAAAGAGCTTCCAAAGTGTTTCCATAATCCAATTCTCAAACCACTACATAGTCATCATTTGAAAGTAGATCACTTGGTGCTCATGTGGAGGGCTAAGATGCTATATAATATTATGGAATACTGCTAGTAACTTTAACAAATATAAGTGATTTCTCTCATGCCAATGTCACCTTCAAATTCACTTTCACAAAGCTATCATAGAGTACTATTCATGGGGCCTCATTGCTAGAATAATATGTGATGTTGTTATAGGTGTCATTCGAAACATATCCTTGGAAGAAAATAGGCCTAAACCGAGAAATTTTGCTCCATTGTAGTCGTAATGCAATTAGCCTTGCATAATACTCACCTTCCAGACTTCAGGTATAGAGTGATGTCATAAATAGCTTGAAAGACTAATCTAGAGCAAGATCATATACAAACAAGAGCGAGGAATCTACAAAGAGGCTGAATCATCAATGTGTTGTAATTTTTCATTGAAGAAGCCATAAAATTAAGCTTAGATAGGCATATAAATACCTTTCATATTAAAGATGAAGAGAAGTTTCCCCTAATTTCTCTATTGGAAACATGCCAGGTCTGTAGAAATGAGTTTATTTCAATGTTTTGATTTTTTTTGACTAATGTAGATTTACAAAAATAGGGCATTGATGTTTTCCATTTATCAAAAAGTAGAAAGAAACGATATTGCAACTACTGTGGACACCTTGAGATATGTAGAAAAGTTTGCAACAATGGGCCTTTCTTATAATTCTCTTAATGTATAATTCGGAAATGTTCCAAGATCTTTTGCCTTGTATTTGACAAGGTACAACTAAAATTCATTAATATACATCATAAAATATTTTCCACCAGTGTTGCAAAAGTTGTACTTAACAATAACTGAAGAAGGGCTTGAAAAAAGAAAATCAAGGGAAAATTATAAAAAGCAGCAAGCAATTGAAATAAAAAACCAAAAAAACTATAAAAGAGAAAATTTATGCTTATATGAAAAGTAGGAGCTTGAACCCCATGAGGTGAGGGAAAACCTGATTATGCAGAAGTTTGAGGCTTTATCAACACATGAGTGAAGACTGTGACAACAATTTGCTCATCAAGAGCTGAATGTGTCACTTGTGGGAATTTCTCTTGGGTTGGAAGGTCGGCACTTCTCACAACCACCGAGCCTAGCCCCAATTTACAATTTTTTTTGGAATATATATCCTGGCACTTCCTCTCACTCTAAGGATTGTACCCACGGTAAACCCAAATTATTTGGGGCTTGGGGCAATCAACAATACATTCATTAAGAGGTCAACATGTCACTTGTGAGAAATGGTCTTGGGTGTGGAGGGATAACATTCCTCCTCAATTGCCTGGTCTAGACCCAATTGACTAAAATGATTTTTACAAAATATATCCCGAGAAAACCCAGGGAACTTTGCCTCATTTTGAGGATGGAACCCAGGCTTAAGTAAATTACTTAGGGCCAAAGGCCATATCGACATGTCATTGGCAGGAGCAGAACCATTGTAGGGAGGATAACATTCATTCCACCTAAACAGTGGAGCTAGACTCAATTTACATCAGATGTGTTTGCAATTAGACAAAGGTGTAGGAAATTTGGAAATTAGTTTTTTGGTTTTTCTGGACAGTCAGATATTGCTCTTATTTTGGATGTTTTCTAGTATGTTGGAAAAGAGCAACCATTTGTTTTCCCTTTTTACTTGAAACTTCAAAGGATCTTAATAAATAGTTCAATAATTGTAGATGGCCCTTAGTATGATAGCCAAACAAAAAAAAGTCTTACGAACTCAAAGCTTCTCTAGGAGGTCCCACCTTACCTCCTTTCAAAAAGGTGTAGTCCAGGAGTCCCAGAAGAGATTATCCATCCACTTGACTTTCAATGCTTGTTCCAAGTGAAAAATGAAATACTATTCTACTAGTAAATTGTTCCATAAATAGAACAATGACTATGAGGGGCTTGTTGGGATTCTAGTTCATTTGAACTTCACACAAGTCTATTTTTCCTAGTATTATTTTCCATGTTTGATGCATCTGTGAGTTACATTTTCTTGCTTTTCAATGAAAATAATGGAATTTTTGCACTACATTAAATCATTATTTCGTAAAATTAATTTTGAGTTCCCTGTTAGAGGATGTTAGAAGAGGGCTTCTTGATAGGATTAGTGATTAACAATATGTGTCATGTTTTGGGCCTTATACATGGCGAAACTACAAGATATTCAGAAGTGAGGGAAGTTGGGGTGAAGTTATGGGCTTGAAGATAGGTAAGTTGGGGTTCCATTATATTGCATAACAGTAGCACAACACTTCGCAGGGATCTTAATTTGGCCAAGCATCATTGATCTTAATTAGCTCTATGATTATTCTTGCATATATCATCCCATCAATAACATTTACCTTTTTTATTGAACTCAGTGAAAATTCAAGTTTTATTTCCATTTGAAATAAATATGGGATACATGGTGATATTGATGCATGATTTAAAACTTTCTTCACTTGTTTTGCATTCAACAGGATTTGGCAACTGTGATTCTAGGTCTTGAGCCAGTAGGAATTGGTCTTCTCTCAATGGGGGAAAACATTATCTTTTTTCTTTGGAATATGATAAAAGGATGTCAGGTAACAATTTTTCTTAATACTGACAACTTTGTTGCTTATTTCTTTGTTTTTCTGCCACCATTTTCCCTCTCAGAAAATGATGTGCCTAGAGCCCAGTAGATGCATCATTGCTCCTAGTGCTGAGGAGCACGAGCATTTCAAAGATATAGGTTTTGTATCCTAACCTGTATATTAGCTGTGGGGATAAAAAGATTATTGGCCTACTGTAGCATAGCGTGCATCATTCCACTAATGAGTTGCTCTTTGGAGACTGGTAAAATAGATGGAAACCTGTATAAGTAACATGATCAAGTATACCATGTTTAAAAAAAAAAAATGGCACATTTGTTAAGGATTTGCACCATTGTTATAGCTCGATTATGGTGGTTATAGTTCTTCAAGACTATTGAACAAAACTTTATTTGGAAATTAAGTTGTTTACGATTGTCAAACATGACTAATCATTTGAAATTATTTTCCATTTGTTGTTACTGACGGGGTATTTTATAATATTGTGCAATCTATTCTTCTATGCTTTATAGCGGTAGTATTTACTTGTTATGGTGATGTGTAGAGGATATGATATTCAAGAGGTTTTTATGTTGGTTTTGATGATAACATCTCAATGGTGATGGAATCCTTGCTTTGAATCATGCAAGGTTCCAATGGTGAACCGTGAAAGAGAACACTTATTTTGGATTATAACCATGAAAATTTTCACAAAAGTCCAGCCCATAGAAAAAGGTGAAATGTTGTATATAAATGATGTTTGTTTCTGAGCAAGAAGTCTTGCTAAAATTTGCAATATGATATATATTAGTGACTATGTTATTGAAGCACGTTTTTGGCTTGGGAGGCATTTTTTTTCCAGTTATATTTCAAAATTTAAACCTACATATTCTTGATGGTTTTACAAATGCTTTTAGTGACATTCTATTCCTTGTTGAATGAATGCTAGAGGTGCCTTGTTGAGAATAAGGGTATCTTCTATGATATTGATGTCTTTTCTTTAATGGATTTGATTCACCATATGTTTGCATTGATGATGAAGTAACTCAGTGTTTATCTTGATCTACATCGATAGCTCATTGTTGGTGTTTTTTGCTCATGGGTATCACTGTATTATTGAGCTCTTTGGATTATGATAAAGATGATCCCTGCTCGTTTCTTCATGTGATCCTGTGCTTCTTTAGAAGAGGTTGGCTAAGTAGTTGATCATTGTTTTCCACCACGGATGTAGCATTCTCTTGTTTGTGTGAGAAATTATGCCTGAATTTAGGTGCTTACATTGTTGCATTGGTGATTAACATGTCTTCTTGTTAAAGTTGTTTTGGTTATGATCAAGTTGTGTGAAGTTTTAACAATTTTGACCCTCTTATTTTCTTTGTGGTTAGGTGCATGTCCCCTGAAGAGTTTCTCCTTTGAGTTTAGGTGCATGTTCCCTAAAGTGATTGGCTTTCACTACCTCAAATTCAAACCTTATGCAATTATTAAATTCTCTTGTTTCGATCATCAATGTCTTGCTTTCACTTGATTGCTTATAACTAGGTGTAAAATTCCAAACAAGAAAACTTCCCAATAGACCACAAATTTTAGAGATTTTCAATGAATATTTCAGCTAGAAATTTTGTCAAACACATCATATAGATGCTTTTGTAGGTGTTATCTTAAAATAGTGAAAAAAACAACATACCATTGGATCCCCAAAAGAGTTCAATCTGATATATTCATTACTCAAAAATTTACATACAACTGATACATATAATTTTTACCACCAAGTCAACACAATATCACAAGGAAATAGATTCTAGAATCACAATTCCTTGTATTCAACAACAGTAAGATTTAGAAGCCTCGAATCCCACCAAGATTACATGCACAATAGGAAGTGAGAGGAAATATTAAAATGGGTTAAACAATAGAGTGAATCAGGGCATCAATGATGTATAGTGGATGTATACAAGTCTTTTTTAATTTGGAATTGGATATATATTTGATTTCTTTTTTGAGGAAATTCACATGAACATATCCAAGTGACACCACCATATTTGTGGATGATATGACTAATAAACTTGTAACATTGATTAATGTGTTTCATCTAGGAAGATTTGATTTCGGTACCTATTGGCATAGAACTAGCCAAATGTCCAACGATATTGGAAACAAATAGTTGATTTAACCTCTTGGACTTGTATATATTTGAAATATATTTTTATATGCTTGCACATTAGTCATACATACCACATTTGAATTACTAGGCAACAATGGAAATACCTTCTTAAGTGGTCACACATTAGTCCTATTGTGAATGCGATGGCCACCTTGGGCAATTAGAAAGAAAGAAGCACAAAAGAAAGGTGAAGTTGCAATGGTGATTATTAAGTTAGTTGTTAAAAATTTGCACACTTAATGAGATAGACACCTATTGATATATAAATATGAGGAACCTATCATCCTTCCTTATTAAGTGTTCCCCACTTCCTTAGTGGGAATTGCAATATGATTTTTCATTTAAAACTAAGATCAATTGATCAAAATTTTATCATCAATGTCATAAAGATGTGACATAAGGGTTGCCAGTTGACATGAATTATGCAATTATTGCTTAACTAGACAGTCCATGCACCTAGTATAAATAAAACGAGTAATAGTTAATCGCTTGTGCAATTTACAAAATTGTTTTTTCTTACTTAAATTTTGAATTATAATCTAGTGTATTAAAAGTTAATTAGAAAGAAATGCATAAATAAAGATTGCATGTATGAGAAATTTTTTATTTTTTTTTGGTTCAATAGCTAGTTACATAATCAACATTGATATCTAGTGTTGGTTGGAAAATATAAAATGATTAGAATGATTAGAGCAAGAGAGAGGAATTCATATGACCCCAAGGAGACAGTCCTTGCAAAATAAACAATAAGAGGATGAGTTTGTTTTGATACTTTCCTCTAGGCTCTAGAATGAAGGTCCCATAGCAATTTTACTTCTACCAACCATGATAACATATGGATTTACATGTTTTAGTTTTTCATGAGTGCCATTACATGGAATTTTTTTTCCTAATTAACTCTTCTTCACTTGAGGTAGAGAGTGATCAAGAATGAAAACTACATAAGCAATACATAAAATCATGGAGCAAGAATATGTGACAAACACATGAGAAATTTGTTATTCGTGAATGATATGCTGAAAATGAAAAACAAGCTTAATAGCCAAGGCCTTATTATTTTCTGAAAAGAAAGTTTAATACTCAACGTTTTTTTATTTTATATTATTTGTTAGATGATAAAAAGTGTGAGAGAATATAATTAATAGATGAGATATTTTAAAGCTAAAGTGACATGGTTTGTACCTATCCAATACTATTGAATTCATTCATTGCTTACAAATAATAGCAACAAGATGATATACCAACATGAAAAAACAAATAAACAAACCCCATCCTTATTCTTCTACTACCAGTATTATGGAAACCTAAAACCCTTCTATTGTTAGAGTTTTGACCTAGGAATATACTTTTTTTGGTTTTTTATAGATTTCTTAACAAGGTTTGAAGTCATTACAAAAAATACTCATTATGAATTTTGTTATCCCTTTACAAAGTCTTTATTATTTAGTGAGATTCGCCGAGTTCTTATAAAATTTTATAATTCTGTGAAATATTCACCTTGATTTTACAAGATAATATAATATGGTGAGAGATTCGCCAAAAAAATTATGTATACATATTACTTTATGGATAAGATCTCCTTCCATTTTTCCTCTGTATCATCAGGATTTTCCCATTTATTATACATATAAATTTAGGACGGTTTTCCCTGATCATCAACATATAGGGGGTCTCCATGATGTGAGATCCCAATTAGACCTATCACCATTCGGATTAGGATCCCCATTCAGAGTATTGGCCTAGTCACCATAAAAAAAAGGGCTCATCTTGGTTTCAAAAGATAACATAAGATATTATATACATAAAAAAATGAATAAGAAAGTAAGATGACGTTGTGAAGCACTAATTGAATGATGTAAAAGGAAACCTTCATGAGGGGAGACAAAGAGTGAGTCTCTAAGAGGAAAGTAATAGTACTATCCTAGAAGAGGGACATGAGATCATGGAAAGATTCATTAACGAAATAGTCCACACAACAATATTAGAGCGAATACAATAGAAATTCAATAAGATCAGTACCAATGCCACTAAAATAGTTTAATTTATCTAGTACATATGAACACAACATATACCATAAATATCCCAAGGATAGTCCTAAAAAATTTTCAATACATGCATGAAAATGTGTTGGCTCATATAACTTCAATTATATGGTGAAATATCCAAGTACATCAATTACAATGGTGAACACTAGTTCCAATAGTGGAAAATTAAGTCACTCCTTTCTTCTCCAAAGAATAGTTTTTCTCTCCTATTCCAAGTAGAGAAGCCAAGGCTAGATATCCAAAGCTTACACCTCCAAAAGACCCTAGCTTGATTTATGAGGTTTCTTTTATAATAAGGGGAAATGAACTTTCATATCCCCATGAATCCCTTAATTACCCTCATGACTCTTGAACTTCTAATGTGTCCTTTGGACTTCTAAACAATGCTTGAACTTCAATTACTTTTGGACTTCAATGCAATCTTTGTCC